>CM073463.1:16472500-17072500 GCA_037074535.1 Gleditsia sinensis | reverse complement strand
TACTAGGAAGTTTAGGCTTTTTATTCACCTTTTCCAACTCTTATTCACTATTAATCAAAATTTGTTTCATTAATTTGTCTCCTCATACTTAGGAGTGACATCAGTATCACTCGATACCCTAAACATATGAGTGACTTCAGTACCACTCATTTTGGACAATCCGAGCAACACCCTCTCTAACTCTCTTTCACTACGAATTTGGATTATGCTACACTCACCTATCCTTTATATCTATGAGTGACTTTAATATCAGTTGACACTTCATACATATGAGTGACTTCAATATCACTTGATGCCTCAACTATATGAGTGATTTCAGTATTACTCCATATATCACACTTGTGAGTTGCTTTAGAAAAGTTTGGCATCACCTCTTAGGAGATTTTTTGAACAACATTAATCAACTTGGCTAATTGTGTATGCCATTATTCCCAACTATAAATCTATTCCATTACTTTTGTTCAAGGGTCTAAAATGTATTCTAGGGTTCAAAAGGTGGCTCTAGAGTGCTATCTTAATAAGAACTAGGGTGGTTACTCTAACGGATGCTGTAAGTATAGGGATTAAAATTTTTTATCAATTGAAGTTGTTGTCATAATTTATACATTCATAATCATAAGGGTATTTGTAATCCTTATAGAGATTGGGAGAGATGAAGGGTATCCAACTTTTTCAATTGTAGTTAGATGTGTAATTATAGTAGAGGTAATAGACTCCCACAAGGATTTATTGTCCATCATATAAGCCATCTTGTGGGTATAAGTAACCAAAATAAAAATAAATAAAGAATGTTTGAATTGAAATTGGGATAATTTAGTTCTGATATTAACTAGGAAATTAAATTGATTCACTAGCAATGGCGGAAAAAATGTTTTTGTTAATTTTTACAATTATGTAAGTAGACATATGTCGACTACAATATAACAGTTTGAGTAAAAAATCATTCACACAAAGAACAAAATAATATTCTAATTAAGTACCAATGCTCAACCTCCCAACTCTATTCAAACAATTGATTAATTAATTGATATGTAAACCAACTAATATACAGCTTCAATTAATATGCAAATCTATTAAGTATCAATGAATGATAATATAGGAATATCAATTTTACTAGTTACTTCACTTGAATCTTATCCTCTTCATCATTATCTATTTAACATCCAGAATTATTAATCAGAGCACTCAATTATTTATAAGCCTTGTTTAAGACAAATAAATATGATTCAATTCCTATTAATTAACTATATTGTTGTAGCCAATGAAAAATGAAAAACCTTAATAGTAAGATCAAGCTCTAATAGGTTACACAAGGCATGCAAGTATAGTGCTATTCTACACACAAGTAAGTTCATTCATAACTTAGGCTACTATAACCAATCATGCGCCATTCAATTTATGGCAAAACAATCAAACTCCTTTTCAAAACAATTCATATTCCCTAATCATCTACGTGATAAATAACCAAATAGAAGCATTAAGAACATAATTGGATAAATTACTCATGATATTGAAAACAAATAAGAAACAAGTATCTGATGAGTGAGTTTTATACTTATAAATTAATAATATTTAACTTAGAAATTTGTAAATTTTTGAGTAATTTATATTATATTTATGTGTAATTATGTGTTTATTTTGTAGGTAGAAAGAAAATGAAGAATTGAGAAAAATTGGAGAAAAAGGAGTAAGACTTGCAGATTTTGGATAGTTTCGATGTTGCTTCACCAATTTGAACATATATCTCTTATTCAAACTCTGATTGCGATGATTCAAGTGGCTGTAGAAAGTTAAGAAAAAGATATACAATTTTTATGTTTTGAGTGTTGAGAGATTCAGCGTCGAAATGCTGGATATTAGCATCACGATCCAAAAATTATAATATAGTTTTTTTTAAAAAAAGAATAAAAAAAAGATTGAGTTTAAGTTGGATTAAAATATGTTTTATTAAAATAGTTTGAGTTAGACTAAAAGATCTTTTAAAGATAGAGTTTGAAAATGATTCAAAGATCAATTTCACCTTTAAAAGGACCCTTGAACTATGAATTAGGGAGGAGAAGAGCTTAAGCTCTATCTAGATGATGACTTCAACTCCATCTTCTTCTTCTATGTTTTTTTATGTTATACTTTATTTTTTAGGGCTACGATGTAGCCTAATTATGAAACCTTTGTATTGTCTATTCAATTTAATCAATGAATTATTTTTCTTAATTGAGTTTCTATACTCTGTATAATGCTTCTAATTGCATGATCACAAATTAGATGATCTGTTAATCATAATGAGACCAAGAAGAGATTTATGTGTCTAGAAAAATGTGTAGGAACCATAGATTGTATATAAGATAGAGATATATTTGCATGGTCTATGCAGTCTTAATTGAGAACCATATATCTGAGTGAATCTTTGCTTATTATAATTCACATGGAGACAAAGTACATTAGCATTCAAAAGGTGTTTTTGTTAGACCTCAAGAAAGGTTAGTGAAAATTTTAGGGTATCTCGACTGACAATTAAGATTATAGTTTCTAGATTAAAGAGATAGATAAATGAAAAATAGATTAATTACGGTAAAATTGAAATCCCTAACATAACAATTAATTTTGATTCACTCTTGCTTTCAAATTTTGCAATTTTATGTTATTTTATTTTATTTTATTTTATTATTAATCAATTTAATATTAGAATTATTCAATTGTGATAAAAATTAATTTAGTGCAGTAATTAATAATATCAGTCATCATGGTATCGACACTCTATACTCGTCGTCTATAGAGATTTTATTTTTATTACTTGACAATGACAGTGTACGCTTGCATTTAAACAAATATATAATTCGTGTGTATCAGTATAAAAAAAAATAGAGGAAAAGGTCCATTGAATCCCTAGAAACCTAAACTAAAGCATAACTACTCCTAAAATTAAACCATAAAGGATAGACTCCATAATTGATATCACAAGAAAATAAGACAAGAAGAGAAAACTAGGGCTGAATCAGGTAATTAATCTTTAACCTTCCTAGTTCCCTTGAATCCTTCATTGTTTCTGTAAACCTTTCGCTTTTGGAAAATTAATGTTAGCAGCAACAGCAATATGCGTGGAGCCTAGAATAAGGTAAGAAAAAACTTCCTCTAGAAAAGGACCATCCCTTCAACAATTACAATTTAACTACTACAGCAAAAGCAAATCTCTCTAAAATGAGAACAAACACTTACTTTTACTAACCCACATCTACTATAATTATTACAGTAGGTTTCTAACTTAAGGAGTACCTAGCAAAAGTCTTGATTTTAACACTCTTCCTAAAGAATTTTCTTAGAGACTCCTAGTTTGGCCCTAAATTCTTTAAATCTTCTTGCTGTAAAGGGTTTGGTGATAATATCAGCTAATTGCATTTCTAAATTACAATGAGTCAGTTGCACCTTTCCTTTTCTTTTAGCTTCCTTGATAGCATGATATTTAACATTTATGTGCTTTGTATACCCATGTTGTACAAGATTTTTAGCCATAGCAATAGCATATTTATTGTCAATATATATTACAATAGGTTTTGATTGAATTTATTGTAAATCTCCCAAGACTTTCCTCAACCAAATTGTTTGGTTGGTTACAGCCGAGGCTGCTATGTACTTTGCCTCTGCTGTGGATTGTGCCACAATTTTTTGCTCACGTGAAATCCATGAAAACACTCTTGATCCCATAGAAAACACATATCCAATTGTGCTCTTCATATCATCTGGACATCCTCTCCATTCACTATATGAAAAACCACATAGCTTTTTATTTTTTATTGTTGAATACTGAATTCCACAATCATAGGTTCTTTTAACATATCTTAAAACTCTTTTAGCAGAACCTTAATGAACTTGACTAGAGGTTTGCATGTACCTAGACAACACACTTGTAGCAAACATAATATTAGGCCTAGAAGCGGTTAAGTATAGGAGATTACCCACCAAACTTCTATATTTACTTGGATTTACATCAGCACCCTTATCTTCTTTTGACAGCTTTGTATTTTGAGCAAGTGGAGTAGCAATAGACTTGCACTTTTCCATATTAAATTTCTTTAATAGTTCAAGTGCATACTTTCTTTGGGAGATGAAAATGCCTTTGTATGATTGGAATATTTCCATCCCAAGAAAGTAGGACATAGGCCCCTGGTCTAACATTTCAAAAGTAGCTTCCATTTCTTTTTTAAAATCAGAAATTGTCAATAAAGCATTGCCAATTAACAATATTTCATCAACATATACTGACAGAATTAATACTTCTCCTGTTTAAGCTCTTTTAACATAAAGTGTGGCCTCATTTTCACTTCTTGTAAATCCACAATGTAGCAAATGTGAATCCAGCTTGCTGTACCAGGCCCTAGGAGCCTACTTCAATCCATGTAGAGACTTTTTCAACTTCCAAACCATGTTTTCTTTTCTTGAAACTAGGAAGCCTTCGGGTTACTCAATGAAAAGCTCCTCCCGCAGCTCACCATTCGAAAAGGCTAACTTAATGTCTAAATTATATACTTTCCATTTCAATTGAGCAACCAAAGCAACCAGTAGTCTTATAGTTTCATGCCTTGCATTAGGGGAAAAAGTATCCCTATAATCCATCCTTGCTAGTTGAGAATATCCCTTAACAAGTCTAGCTTTGTGTTTATGTATAGAGCCATCCAGGTTTAATTTTATTCTAAAATCCCATTTTACTCCTATTACATTTCTCCCTTTTGGCCTGTCCACAAGCTGCCAAGTATGATTTTTTTCACTTATGTCTAGTTCCTCCTGCATAGGTACTTTCCATTCATCAGACTTTACTACTTCTTCGAAGGTAGCTGGATCCATAACTGCATAATTGCACTTTTCATAGATTTCAAACAATGATTTGGTTTTTAAAATAGGAAAGTGTAGTGGAGTATCAAATTCTGCTTCTAACTATTTTTAAAGGTTTGAATTTGCAACTTTGAGAAACCATATTTGTTTTCAGATTTTTGTCAGAGAAAATCATCCATTTCAGCAAGATTCTTCTCCCAATTCCAATGTGATGAGTCATCTATCACCGCATCCCTGCTTATTTGAAATTTTTGAATTTTCAAATTTTAGATCCCGCATCCCAGCTTCTATTAGAGTCTTCCCTTCTACATATTTGGTAGGCAACTGGTTGAGTAGATACACTACTATATAGATAGCTTCTACCCCCAAAAACTTAAGGGCAGGTTCTTCTCGGTTATTATGCTTCTTACCATTTCCACCACTGTTCTATTTTTCCTCTCCATTTTGCTAAGGTGAGTAGCTCACGGTCAGCTGGTGATGTATTCCAAAAAGTGTGCAATACTTCTCAAATTCAAGGGAAGTATATTTTTTTCCATTATCTGTTCTCAAAGCCTTCAACTTACAACCACTTTGCACCTCAACCGTGGTCTTAAATTTTTTAAACACTGATAAAACATGACCTTTACTCCTTAAGAAATAAACCCAACACATTCTGCTATAATCATCAATAAAGAGCACAAAATATTTGTTTTGATTTAAGGATTTAGTCCTCATAGGCCTAAAGATGTCAGTGTGCACTAATTCTAACTTTTCCTCAGCTCTCTATCTTGTACTTCTGGGAAATGCTTGCCTGTGCATTTTGCTAAATTGGCAAGCTGCACATACATCACTTGATAGTTGTATCTCGGGTAAGTCTCTAGTCAGCCATTTTCTTGCATAAATTTTATAGAAATCAAATTGAAATGACCATATCTCTTATGCCAAATACTAGACTCATCACCTTTCATATAATTTACTTTATCACCATCAAAGTTCTAATTTAGAGGAAAAGCTCTGTCAATCATAGTCACTTTAGCAACTAATTTATTTTTAGGATCATAGATACAACATGACATTTCTTTAAATGATAGTAAGTAACCATTTTCTAATATTTGCGCTACACTTAGCAGATTTTATGTCAAACATGGTATAAACAACACATCATGAATATACTTCGTACCTTGCTTTGTGTTCATAGCCACCACACCCTTTTCTTCTGCTTAAACAACTTGTCAATTACCAAGCTTCACTCTTGTCTTCACAGATTGATCAAGGTTACAAAATAGATGCTCATCCTTGGACATGTGGCTAGTATAACCACTGTTTATGAACCATGTTGCTTACTGATGTTGTGATCTTCTAAGAATGCTATAAACAAGCTTGTTGTTTCTACTTCTTGCTCATCCATGAAGTTAGCTTGGTGTGAGGTATGGCCCTGTGAATGGTTCTGCTTGAGTTTGCAATTTTTCTCTATATGGCCAAGTGTTTTACAAAAACAACATTCTATAGGTGGTTTCCCCTTATACTAACAGTCTTTTTTCAAGTGATTTGTTCTATGACAAGTGTTGCAAGGAGGAAATTTGCCTTTCTTCATGAACTCCTTGGACCCCGTAGCAATTTTGCCTTTACCTCCTTTATCAAATGAGACTTCTTTTGAGTCTTTGGCATGATGCTTTGTTTTATGCCTCACTTGAAATGCCCCTTCTGAAACTTCTTCTCTAATGCTTATTCTCTACTCATGTGCTTATAGTTTACTAAGTAATTCAATAATACTTAGTGTCTTGAGGTGGCAGGATTCTTCTATAGCTGAGATTTTTTACTCAAATCTTGATGGCAAGCTTATTAATATTTTATCTACCACCTTGCTGTCTTCAAACATTTCTTCAAATAGCCTTATCTTATTTACCATCTCCATTAGTTTTGTAGAATACTCCTTCATTGTCTCACCCTCTTTCATTCTTTATAATTCCAACTCTCTTTTCAAAGTCAAGAGTTTGACTGTTCTTACCTGATCACTGCCCTCAAGCGCCTCTCGTAATTTTTTCCAAGCTTTGTTTGGACTTTCACAAGCCATGATTCTAGTGATGACATTGTCAGATAGTGCAGAGTGAATGTAGGTAAGAGCTCTTGGTTTTTTAACCTTCTATTCTTCATAATTCTTATATTGTGGCATAGTTGGGTCTTGACCCAATGGTGGAGGACCTGCTTTAACTTTAATTGCCTCCCATAAGTTTAGAGCCTTGAGATAAGATTTCATCTTTATCCTCTATATATGATAGTTTTCCCTTGTGAACATTGGAGGTCCAGTACCAAGGAAATGTGCAGAAGCCATCTGCATTTTCCTTCACGCACCTCCTCCTTGTTTTCTTTCACACAGCAGCACTTTCTGTGTTTCCTTCACATTGCCCTTCCTAGCCTTTTTCTCTTTCACAGTCCCTCAAGAATAAAGCTCTGATACCATTTGTAAACCTTCAGTTGCTGAAAAACTGATGTTAGCAGCAATATACGTGGAGCCAAGAATAAGGTAAGAAAAAAGTTCCTCATCACATTACTGATTGTGATATATATATATATATATATATATATATATATATATATATATATATATATATATATATTTATATATATATTTATATTTATCACAATCAATACATATATGTATACATGTATACATGTATATATATGTATATGTCTACATATATATGTGTGTATATATATACATACAAAAGAACAACAAAATAGTCCTTGATTTTAGAAAGGGGCCATACCTTCAACAGTTACAATTTAACTACTATAGCAAAAGTAAATCTCCCTAAAACAAGGATAGACACTTACTTCTACTAACCCACATCTACTATAATTATTACAGTAGGTTTCTAACTTAAGGAGTACCTAGAAAAGTCTTGATTTTAATAGTTTTGGTGCCATTCTAGCCCCTTTAGGACTAGAGAAGTCTTTCTATAAGTTAGCCTCCTATTTATAGTTGGGGTCATAAGATGGAGTCCTAATAGGGTTAGTAGTGCTTTAATTACATGCTAAAATAATGTCAAAAAATATGCAATGCCACAATGTCCAAACGCTTGCTGCACTTTAAGTTCGACATAAGGGGGCGTTTGTTACAGGTTTTACTTTCAACTTTCCTAGGAAAGTTTAGAAAAAAAAAAGAAATCCACGCTTGCTTTCAGAAATAGAAATTTATTCTTGGGAAACTTTTATTCCCAGGAATATAATTTACGAAGGCACTCCAAGATTTTTATTCCCACTGGTTACGGTGGGAATAAAACTTTCCCAAGAAACTAACATTTCATTCTTCCTTTCATAACCTTATCACGCGAGACCTAGAGCTGCGCCGCTGTTTTCCTTCTGCCTTCCCATTGGGTTCCTGGCTCCCTGTAACGACCGGTTTATATATATATATATATATATATATAGCGACAGATAATAGATTCTAAGCAGTGAACCATACACATTTATATAAGCAGCTAATATTCCATTATCATAATATTCGAACTACATCAGAGTTTAATATTTATACATAAGCGACACTGAGACACATAACTACATCAACTTAACATGAACCATATACCACACATCTCCCCTGGGTGTAAAGGGTGAAGGAGGTGGTGCTGGCATCAGGATCTGTACAAAGCATCGCCATCCACCTAGCATATCGTTTGCTCTTATCTGAACATAACACCAATAATAATGAGAACAAAGGTTCTCAATAGGTTTAACATTAAAAGCATCATACAGTAAATAAGAAAAACACAGTGTTATGTCCAGCTGTATAAACTACAGAAAATATTTTCTCTTTGTATATGATAAATAACAAGAATGTATAACATCCTTTCATATTCAACAAACAGGTTATGCATCAATATCAGGCATGTATAATAACCAGGTTATACTTCAATAATATGCTTATGTATCTATCTTTGCAGTACTTTCATGCAGGGTGACTAATCGTCTGCAGCTACATCACAACACTCAGTGACTAATCGTTTGTAGCCACATCTCCACACTCAGTAACTAATCGTTTGTAGCCACGAGTTCAACCATGTACATCAACATGATATAACCATGTATACATCAAACAACTCACCTTTATCATCATGCTTGCCATCCACAATCAGCTTCGTCTTTTCATACAATCACTATATAACAACCCCTCTATCGTCATATTATAATGTACACATCATATTCTTTAATCATCATGACCATCATCACAATAGGATTATGCATTAACCAAACACATCACTAATATCATGCATAACATTATCACCACATCATTTAACAAATATGTATTAATACACTTACCAATAATGCATACCTTATATCATGTAATCCTCATGCATTGATATACTACCATAGGCATCAAATCAACATGCATTTCATCCATGCATTACACATCTAGCTCATATGCAATTCACTTACATATATCTCATCAATATATAACAAATTCACTTGCATAGGTCTCATTAATATGTATTTTATCCATACATTAAACATACATCTCATCATTATGCAATATGTGATTTAATTTCTCATAATAAAAGGATGGGATTAACACTACAATGCATCATTAAAAATGTATTTATTTGTATTTTAGTTCCCCTAAACATCATTCATTCATTGGAGTTCATTTAAAGCCTTCAAAATGCAAAACAAAGCAAAAACAGCCTCAAGCACGGCCTGACCATGTCACCAAGCATGGTCGTACTTCAAGCTATGCAAACCGTGTTGAAAAATCACAAAACAGCCCGAAGCACGGCTTGGCTGTGTTACCAAGTACAGCCGTGCTTCAAGTTTTTCCTACAGTCCAGATTTTCGTCCAATCAGACATTCTCTTACTAAAAAGACCATAACTCCCTCAATTTAACTCCGATTAAGGTGCTTTTAGTGTTTATGGAAATCGAAGACAATTATCTACATCTTTTATGTTTACAAATTTAACAGATTAGAAAAAAAAAGGTGGAAAATGTGTCCAAAAACAGCGTGGCGATTCTATACATTAAATCTGACATTTCTTCACTCATCAAGGAATATCTCTCTCATTTTAAATCCGATCAAGGTGATTCTAGAGACCTTAGAAAGCTAAGAAACAGGGCTACAACTCATATGTTAGACATATTTCCATATTCTACATTAAACATAACACCCAGAACCAACCATTCAGAGCATCGATTTCCACCCTTTTCAAGCCAATTTTAGCATACACATGCATAATCTATGCATCCAACTCTCATTTTTCATGGCCAACCATAAATATACATCATGAATCATCAAAAAAGGATATATGAAACACTTATAAATCATTCAAAATACATTAAATTCCATGGAAATATGTATAATTTTAAACCTACCAAACTAGAGATTCTTTCTCTTCTCTAGCTTTTCTTGGATTTCCTCCTCTTGATCACTCTCCTTCTTCCTTTCTCTTGGATCTTCACCTTGTGTCTTTGTCTCTCTTCTTTTCCTTCCTCTCCTTCTCTTGATCTCTCTCTCTTCTCTTTTTTTCCTTGGCTGCCACCTCTTTTCCCCTTGATCTTTTTGGCCTACTTCTCCTCCAAGCCACTTCTCCAAGTCAACTACTTCTTCTCCAAGACAAGACTTGGTCAAGTCAACTACTTCTTCTCCAAGCCAAGGATAAGATATTTTAATCCAAGCTTCTCCAACAAGCTTAGCCGACCTCTCCTCCAAGGCAAGGGAAAAATATTATTTTAATCCCAAACTTCTAGAAGGTTTCCTCTCCTTAACACATGCCTTCTCTTTCTTTAAGAATTACACTTTTTCCATTTAGCCACTTTATCATATTTCTAAGGTTTCATCAATGTTCCATTTTATTCTCTTCCATTCCCTTCACCATGAGAATTAATTTCCACTTATTAAATCTAGGATGTTACACCCCCTGCATAGCATCCCGCATATCAGCACATCACGGTCCTAATCCCTTGCTTTTGCGTTCCTGCATAGCATCCCATTGCGTTCCTGCTCCCTGTCTTCATCGTTAGCGTTACTGGCTCCCTGTCTTCAAGTCCCCTCCCGGTCACGTTCTTGGCTCATTCCCTCATCGCATAGCAGCTCAGCGTCTTCAAGTGAGTTCCTGGTGACCCTTTTTTCTCCTCTGCACTCTCTGGTTCTTAATCCCTCCATTCTCTTGATGTGCCATTGTTCTGCTGCTGTGCCTCGAAAACTTGATGTGCCATTGCTGTGCCAGTGTAGTCTTCTCTAACTTGATGTGCCATTGTTGTCATTTGTTTTCTTAGCCTTTGCATTAAGAAAGAGTAATTGGCTCTGGTAAACATAGATTAATTCCCTAGACAAGTTAGATAGTTCATTTGACAGACAAAGATGAAGCAAGCAACATTTTGTTCATTGTGTAATGTATAAATAACTACATGTAATGTCACTCCCCTACTTTAGGAACGCGAATAACACTACTGTCCGATAACTTTATTTTTAATTTTTTACAATCAACTTCATATTATGACATAACAGGATAATATCATACGTTTACAAATTTCAACATAACTAATTATACATGCCAGGTCTTCATTTATCAGTTTTACAGCAAAAACAAGAATCCTACCTGTGGTGTTCAGAGCAACTCTAGAGTATATTTATATTACAATTTAAACACTGAAAGCCTAGAAACAATTTAGGCTCACCACGGAAGTACGACACCTAGTCGATCAAGATGCTGTAGGACCAAACTCTGGATCTTTATCTGTAAAACATATAAATTACGTGTAGTGAGTTTTACAACTCAGTGAGCAGATAATACCTCCTATGACCTCTTAAGTCAACATATGGATGTACTCTTTATTTTTAAACTTATCACATTGAAAATCACAATTCAGAATTTCATCCATATGGGACCCGTATTTCAAAATCATCTCTGTTCAAATTCATATTCATAAGTAATGTTGTAAGTACGTTAATAAAATAATGGTATGCATCAATATAATTCATGTGAAAACATCTGGAGGATCCCATATCAAAACCACCATATCAGAGTTTGACCCATTCCGTACTTTGGTGGTATAAGATTTGTTTAAACTCAGCATTCCGCTGAGGTTTGCTCTATTATCATTCAAGAGGACACACGAAGAGACTCTATATGGGTATTTCCCAAGCACACAGCAAGGGAAGGCAAATCACATCTCATATAATTGGCATCTCGCCCATATATAGGAGGCATTCTGCTCTCTTTCACATATCATCTCCCATGTGTTGGCCCTCACACGAGGCTAGAACCACCTTTCTGCTAGCTGAGGCAATCAAGGTGCACACCAGGGCTAACATCACTTGTTGTTAGTAGACAGTGTTTCCAATAGGATTCCTCCATAAAACCATAATTCATATATTCCGTATGAATCAAAACAAAGATACTATTATAATACAACATTTTCATTCTCAGTATATTCCTCTGTCAAAAAATTTCCAATCAAGGGAATAACGTATACATGCCCATATTTAAGGCAAACATATCACTGTATAATCAATATCATATGCACATATGCCATATAAGCCAGTATAAAATTCTCAATATAATGCAGACTTTCAGTCTCAGTACCGATTCATCTATCATAAATTTCTTATTCAGGGTTTATCACATGTACATGCCCTTTCTTAAGGCATTCATATAGTTTTTTAAATAATGTCACATGCATAAATAATCACTTTATCATTTAATGAAAAATACATGTGAAATCAGATACATCATGAGTTCAGAAATCCATTTTCAAATATTATACTCTTCTTGAACCATATTTCAAATTGTAAGCATTTCAGATCATTTTAATGTATTTTAGAAACATATTAAAGTATAGGGCAAGCCATTGGAAGAATCATCTATTCACAAAGTAAGAGCTCCAGATTGGACAGCCCTAAAATGTACTTTTCCAATCTCTATTTGATCAAATTAACCTAAAAAACGTATCCGGAGAGTCCAAAAATCAAGAAAGCAACTTTGAGAACTTGATCACTATTCACTGTCGGAAAATACTATTCACCCCTCGAAAAATACTATTCACGACGAACAAAAAGCTGTCAGATGGCCGAAAATATATATATCTTAAGGTTTATCTAGCTCCTGAATCTATCTACGGTGTCAGAATCTCAATTGGAGGTCTCTAAGTAAAAGTTTCAGAATTTACCATTTTTCGAGATTTTTTTACTTCAGATTTATGACTGATTTGAAAAATTGATCGGTCAAAACCGTAGTATTCTTCATCCTGAATCCAGCAGCACCTTCAATTTTGAGATCGGAAGCCAAAAGGCACTCCAGATCTAGAGAGAAAGTTGAAATTTACTATTCACTCACTATTCACTCAGTTTTTAGAATTTTGATAGACGGAATGTTGTCTCCACCCGGTTCTCTTTTATTTTTTTATTTTATTTTATATAATTAATATTATTTAATAATTGAATAATAGGATTTTAATTTATATATTTTCATATAAATTTCATTTCATCCTAAAATATCTCAAAAATTTCTAAAAATTTACATTCTCATAAACCTTTAGTTGAACTCTTAAATCATGATTTTTCTTGATAAAAATCTTAGTAAAACAAATCTCAAAATAAATATCTTTATACATATTAAAAGAAAGAATATTTCAAAAATTATAACAAAAATTCATTAGATGCCAATATAATTATTTTAAACAAAAAAATAATTATTTTAATTAAAAATCTACTTACTTTTAGCAAGAGATAATCATTTTTAAATAAATAAAAATATATTTATTTATAGCAAAATACTATTATTTAAAAATAAAAATTACGCCTCAAAACGTAAATTCTCATATGTTCTTTGTACTTCTTTAACTCATGTAGTAAATATATATATATTCTACGGTTCTGATCCCCATTTTTGAAATTCTCTCTTTTATTTAAAATTTTCTTTAATTGGACTTTTTCGTTAAATTTTATGGTTATTACATTCTTCCCCCCTTAAAGAAATTCGGTCCCCGAATTTTATCACCATAGTTGCAGATAAATACTAACCTCATTGTTCAAATAAATACGGATATCTGATGCGTATATCCTCCTCTCTTTCCCAAGTAGCTTCCTCAGAAGAGTGATTTCTCCATATCACCTTCACTGTACCACAACTTCTTTACTTGTCTGTCTATTATTGCTACTAGTTGTTCCTCATAGGTTAAATCTTTCTATAACTGAATCTGTGGACATTGTATAACATGTGTAGGATCCGGTAAATATTTTCGTAGTATAGACACATGAAAAACTGGATGAACATTACCCAATTCAGGTGGTAAAGCCAAACGATAAGCCACTGAACTGATCCTATCAAGAATTTCAAATGGTTCTATATATCGAGGGTGTAACTTCCCTTTCTTTCCAAATCTCATTACCTCTTTTACTGGTGAGTCATTCAAGAATATGTGGTCACATAGACTTTTGGCCTGTATTGAATTATTTGTATTTCTTTTCTAATCAATTTCACTTTATACAATGTACTCAACAAATTATATATATACATATAAGGAACTCTTAAACCATTGAGTTTCTCATTCCTTTATATCCTCAAGCTCGCATGCATATATCTATAAGTCGATATTAGAAAACATACACATAAAAGAACATCTTTACACCCATATTGGGTAACTATCTTTTCTTATTCTAGTCTTCTATCAAGTCATCTTTAATTCTCACTTGTCAACATCATCCCATGAATATCATCACCTTAATCTATCATCTATTTTTATCTTAAAATCCTTTAATCAACATGTTAAACATACATAGCAATAAATCTACCAATCCTTTTCAACATTTATGTACTGTTGGCACATGTTTAACCGTTCTACCTTACCTCATTATCAATAACTTCAATCATTTCTTCTATCATATCCAAAACTACCTCATTCTAGCTTATATCAATCCCGTTTAATTTATCCAATCATTTCAAGAAGATCTTTCCCAACAATTACTCAAACATGAATTCTCAATTTCAACATAATTCATATCCTAGATACTAGATTCGATTTAACATAGTATAAACCTTTAACACAAATATCTTAATCACTTACATTATTTTCGGACATGATTGTCAGAATATTCTCCATATTTTCAAATTAAGAGTTCAAAGATTAATTTAAATCCTAATTCTCATATTTTATTCCTCAAAACTTCAACACCACTAATTCTCTTGATTACATTCGTCAAAACACCATAAGGCCATCATCCGTCCATTCTTTTCAAACTTTTTATTACTTTAACCTATTAACCACTTGAACACCATAATAATTGAGTTTCAGAGAAAATAAATTAACTTTTCTTGTAATGAGGGAATAGAACTTTGCATTTAATACCAATTATTAATGTAGGACAATACAGCAGAAAATGTGGCATACATAATAGAGCATGATGCCAAAATAGGAAGTCAGAAATTTAGACAAAGCATTGAAATAACATTAAATTGGTAGCCGTAATTCTTGAAAATCTGTAAACAAAATCTAGCTGCTATTTCGGCAAAAAAACATCGGTGGCCGCAATTTTGATTATGTGGGCCAAAATCTACTTTAAAGCTGTTGATATTCGGTAGAAAGATGGCACATGGAAAAAGAAATATTTCTGAGTTTATAAAAGTCTGTGAAACTAAAGAATATATAATTAACTGATAGGATGCAGTTGATTATTTCAAAATATATATAATCAATCATTTGTAAAATAACCAGTCTAAATTAAAATTTCTCAAAATAGCTAGTCGACTTAATACTACCAATAGTAGACTGGCAAAAACATTGAGAAAACAAGAAAAATCATTTAATTGTCCCTCTTCAATAATTATTTGGTTTGCATCTTCATTTTTTTTTACAATGACGCCTATCATCTACAATTTCCCTACAAGAATCAAGACATTAATCCTTCATCAAGGACAACAAGAAAAAGGAAATTTTTTAGTGATATCTTAACCTTATTCTCTTTATATGCCTAATATGAATGACTATCACAACTACTGTACATATACATTCTTGCCATCATTTTTTGAAAATTTCACCTTCAATTTAACTGATATCCATCAATCACTCATATAATTGTTCTAATTATACCCAGTCTGTTCACATAACTATCATATGTATGTCCTTCTCTGAATTCTATAAATACACACGTTAGTATCTTTACTTTCAAACTCAAAGTTAAAGTGTGTACAGCTATGGAGGGAATCACATTTCGTCAGTTTCGAAATATTTGTGTCTTTTATGGTTCTAGTCTTGAGAAAGATGAAGAATATGTGAAAGCAGCACAAAACCTAGGTATGGTGCTAACCAGGAGAAAAATTCATTTAGTCTATGGTGGAGGTAACTTTGGATTAATGGGGTGTGTTTCTACAGCTGCCTATGTAGGAGGATGACAAGTTCTAGGTGTTATTCCTACAGCTCTAGCTGCATCTAACATCGTAGGAAAGAAAATTAGGGAAGAATTTAGGGTTGCCTCCATAAATAAGCGCATGGCTAGAATGATGAGCAATGTTGATGCCTTCATTGCCTTACTAGGGGGTTTTGGTACTTTAGAGGAGATTTTTCAAATTATCTCCTATGCACAACTAAATATGCATCACAAACCGATAGGTTTGTTAAATGTTAACCACTTCTTTGATGGTCTATTGTCTTTTCTTGATCATGCTGTGGAACAAAAGTTTATCCCACACTCAGCACAACTAATTCTCATCTTGACTTCAATGCTGAGGAGTTAATTGATGCTTTACAAGCATATGTTCATGTACCTGATCCAATTACAGCTCAAATAGAATGGACAACAGACAACAGCAGAAAGTGCAAATTGGAATTGGATCTTCATCTGTAACTGTTGCAAGATGTGGACATTGCTGTACCACTTTTACTTTCTGAGGGTTTTCTTAGATATTGTCTTGCTATACCTTAATAAAGTAATATTACTAAGTCAAAATTCATATTTTGAGAACTTAGCATATAGCTGATACTCTCTTGGAGTTTGTAAAACTATCTTTAAATATTGCTTATGATCCTCTGAACTTTTGGAATATTCTAGTATATCATCAATAAATATAATAACAACTTGATTCAGGGATGGCTTAACTAGTAGCTGGGGCATTTGTCAATCCAAATGATATTACTAAAACCTCAGTGTCTATGCCGAATCCTAAAGCAATTTTTGCAATATCCTCTTCTCTTATCCTTAATTGATGATATCCAGATATCAAATCCGGATAATTTTTGAAAAATGTTGAGCACTTTGTAACTGGTCAAACAGATCATCTATACAAGGTAATGAGTACTTATTTCACATTCTCACTTATTCAACTGTCTATAATCTATGCATAGTTATAGTGCTCCATCTTTCTTTTTCACAGATAGAACTGGAGCACTCCAAGTAAAAATACTAAGGCTTTTAAATCCCTTGTCTAACATGTCTTGTAACTATTTCTTTTTTAATTCCTTAAGTTCAGTGGTCGCCATTCTATATGGTTAACTGCCAGAAAATACTATTCACGCGCCGAAAAATACTATTTACCCGCCATAAAAAAGGCAGTTAGATGGCCGAAAATATACATATCCTAAGGTTTATTTAGCTCCTGAATTCATCTACGGTGTTAGAATTTCAATTAGAGGTATCTAAGTAAAAGTTTCAGAATTTATCTTTTTCTGAGATTTTCTACTTCAGATCTACGGCGATTCAACGACTGATTTGAAAAATTGATCGGTCAAAACTGTAGTATTCTTCGTTCTGAATCCAGTAACACATTCAGTTTTGAGATCGAAAGCCAATAGGCACTCCTGATCTAGAGAGAAAGTTGAAGGTTACTATTCATTCACTATTCCAGTTTTCAGAAAATTCTTTGTCTCCGTCTCTGTTGTGTTGTCTCCCCTTTCCCCTTTTATTTATTTATTTTTTTAATAATAATTATTTAATAATTGAAATAGGATTTTATTTAATATATAAATTCCATTTTTCACCCTAAAATATTTCAAAAATTTCTAAAAATTTACATTCTCATAAACCATTAATTAAACTCTTAAATCACGATTTTTCTTGATAAAAATCATAATAAAACATATCCCAATTTATTGAATAAGTAATTAAGCCATCCCTGAATCAAGTTGTTATTATATTTATTGATGATATACTAGAATATTCCAAGAGTTCAGAGGATCATAAGCAATATTTAAATATAGTTTTACAAACTCCAAGGGAGTATCAGCTATATGCTAAGTTCTCAAAATATGAATTTTGACTTAGTAATATTACTTTCTTAAGGTATGTGGCTAGCAAGGAAATATCTAAGAAAACCCTGAGAAAATAAAAGTGGTACAGCAATGTCCACATCTTACTATAGTTACAGATGAAGATCCAATTCCAATTTGCGCTTTCTGCTGTTGTCTGTTGTCCATTCTATTTAAGCTGTAATTGGATCAGGTACATGAACATATGCTTGTAAAGCATCAATCAACTCCTCAGCATTTGAAGCCGAGATGAGAATTCGTCGTGCTGAGTGTGAGATGAACCTTTGTTCCACAACATGATCAAGAAAAGACAACAGACCATCAAAGAAGTGGTTAATATTTAACAAACCTATCGGTTTGTGATGCATATTTAGTTGTGCCCAAGAGACTATTTGGAAAATCTCCTCTAAAGTACCAAAACCCGCTTGGTAAGGCAATGAAGGCATTGACATTGCTCATCATTCTAGCCATGCGCTCATGCATGGAGGCAACCCTAAATTCTTCCTCAATTGTCTTTCCTATGATGTTGGATGCAGCTAGAGCTGTAGAAATAATACCTAGAACTTGACATCTTCCTACATGTACAGCTGTAGACACACACCCCATTAACCCTTGGTTACCTCCACTATAGACTAAATGAATTTTTCTTCTGGCCAGCATCATACCCAGGTTTTGTACTGCTTTCACATATTCTCCATATTTTCCAAGACTGGAACCACAAAAGACACAAATATTTCGAAATTGACAGAATGTGATTCCCTCCATAGCTATACACACTTTAACTTTGAGTATGAAAGTAAAGATACTAATGTGTGTATTTATAGAATTCAGAGAAGGACATACATATAATAGCTATGTGAATAAGCTGGACATAATTAGAACAACTATGTGAGTGATTGATGGATATTAGCTAAATTGAAGGTGAAATTTTCAAAAATAACGGCAAGCATGTATATGTACAGTAGTTGTGATAGTTTCTCATATTAGACATATAAAGAGAATAAGGTTAAGATATCGCCAGAAAATTTTCTTTTTCTTGTTGTCCTTGATGAATGATTGATGTCTTGATTCTTGTAGAGAAGTTGTAGATGATAGGCGTCATTGTAAAAAAAAAAGTGAAGATGCAAACCAGATAATTATTGAAGAGGGACAATTAAATGATTTTTCTTTTTTTTCTAATGTTTTTACCAGTCGACTATCGGTAGTACTAAGTCAACTAGCTATTTTGAGAAATTTTAATTTAGACTGGTTATTTTACAAGTGATTGATTATATATATTTTGAAATACTTAATAAAGCATGGTGCCAAAATAAGAAGTTAGAAATTTGAACAAAGCATTGAAATAAAATTAAAATCGGTGGCTGTAATTCTTGAAAATCTGTAAACAAATCTAACTGCTATTTCAAAAAAAAATTGGTGGCCGCAAATTTTGAATATATATGTCAAAATTTAATTCAAAGCTACTGTCATTCGGTGGAATAATATCACATGGAAAAGAAGCATTTCTGAGCTTATAAGAGTTTGTGAAAATCAAAAAATACATAGTTAACTAATAGGATCCAGTTGATTGCTTCAAAATAAATATAATCAATCAACTGTAAAATAATCAGTTTAAATGATAATTTCTCAAAATATTTAGTCGACTTAATAATACCGATAGTCGACGAAATCATTTGATTGTCCCTCTTTAACAATTAACTTATTTGTATTTTCATTCTTTTCTTTTTAATTACGCCTATCACCTATAACTTCTCTACAAGAATCAAGACATCAATGTTTCATCAAAGACAACAAGGAAAAGACAAATTCTTGATGATATCTTAACCTATTCTCTTTATATGCCTAATATGAACGACTATCACAACTACTGTACATATACATGCTTGCCATCATTTTTGAAAATTTCACCTTCAATTTAGCTGATATCCATCAATCACTCACATAGTTGTTCTAATTATGCCCGGCCTATTCACATAGCTATCATATGTATTTCCTTCTCTGCATTCTATAAATACACACGTTAGTATCTTTAGTTTCATACTCAAAGTTAAAGTGTGTACAGCTATGGAGGGAATCGCATTCCGTCAGTTTCGAAATATTTGTGTCTTTTGTGGTTGTAGTCCTAGAAAAGATGGAAAGTATGTGAAAGCTGCACAAAACCTGGGTATAGTATTGGGCAAGAGAAAAATTCATTTAATCTATGGTGGAGGTAACTGTGGATTAATGTGGTGTGTGTTGAGAAATGAGATTTCAGAAGAAGCCATAGATTGTGAATATGGATAATCTTAGGGCAATATGGATATATTAAGATCTGAAAGAATTGTATTGGTATAATGGTAAAAAGACGATACAAGTGAAATATTTTTCGTTGTTTGGTATATCAGCAAGTAAAAATTTAATATTTTGTTTCAAGAGAGCTATTCAGAAAGCTTAAAGATTTTTCTTAGATTATAGTATGGATGATAGTAAATTTAAATGATGTGTTTATACATTAGAAGTTATGCTTTAGGTATCTTTATATAATTTTGGTGAAAGTTGAAAGAAATTAATTGTCCTTAGTTGAACTTGCTCATATCAGTAATTATCAGGCCACTATACAATAGCACCATTTGAGATTTTACATGAACATCATAGGTTTCTTAATATGTGAGTGAATTGAGTAAAGTTAAGTTTTGGAAATCTAATTTGGAATAACATGCAATAGATATAATATGACTTACCTAATTTGATGATGCTAGCTTGGAAAGCATGCTTCAAGCATATGTTTTTTAGATTGGTGGGAGATTCCTTAACAGAATTTGTCTATAATAAAATGATATTAGAAAATTTAAGTATTATGTAAGAGTGTTACAAATTTTTTGATAAATGACTCAGTTGAGTTAGATTTATTATAAGATGTCATTGATAATAGGATTTTAATTTATATATATTTATATAAATTTCATTTTTCATCCTAAAATATCCCAAAAATTTCTAAAAATTTACATTCTCATAAACCTTTAATTGAACTCTTAAATCATGATTTTTCTTGATAAAAATCTTAATAAAATAAATCTCAAAATAAATATCTTTATACATATTAAAAGAAAGAATATCTCTAAAAATACAACAAAAATTCATTAGAGGCCAATATAATTATTTTAACCAAAATATAAATCATTTCAATTAAAAATATACTTCCTTTTAGTAAAACATAATCATTTTTAAATAAATAAAAATATATTTGTTTACAGAAAAATACTATTATTTAAAAATAAAAATTACGTCACAAAACGTAAATTCTCATATTTTTTTTGTATTTCTTTATCCCATGTAGTAAATATACATATTTTCTACTGTTCTTATCCCCATTTTCGAAATTCTCTCTTTTATTCCACATTTTTTTAATTTAAAATTTTTGTTAAATTTTACGATTATTACATTCTTCCCCCCTTAGAGAAATTTGGTCCCCGAATTTCATCACCATAGTTGCAGATAAATGCTAACCTCATTGTTCAAACAAATGCAGACATCTGGCGCGTATATCCTCCTCTCTTTCCCAGTAGCTTCCTCAGAAGAGTGATTTTTCCATATCACCTTCACTATAGGTATTTTTTTTTACCACAACTTCTTTACTTGTTTGTCCATTATTGCTATTGGTTGTTCCTCATAGGTTAAATCTTCTTGTAACTGAATCTGTGGACACTTTATAATATGTGTAGGATCCGGTAAATATTTCCATAATATAGACACATGAAATACTGGATGAACATTACCCAATTCAGGTGGTAAATCCAAACGATAAGCCACTGAACTGATTCTATCAAGAATTTCAAATGGTCTTATATACCGAGGGTGTAACCTCCCTTTCTTTCCAAATCTCATTACCTCTTTCAGTGGTGAGTCCCTCAAGAATATATGGTCACCAATTGATAATTTCTAGTGCTCAACATTCATGGTCTTTACAGACTTTTGACCAGTATTGAGTTGCTTATATTCTTTTTCTAATCAATTTCACTTTATGCAAAATACTTAACAAATTATATATATATATACATATAAGGAACTCTAAACCATTGAGTATCTCATTCCTTTATATCCTCAAGCTCGCATGCATTTATCTATAAGTCGATATTAGGAAACACAGAAAGGAACATATTCACCTTCATATTGGGTAACTATCTTTTTTTATTCCAAACTTCTATCAAGTCATTTTTAATTCTCACCTGTCAACATCATCTCACGAATATCATCACCTTAATCTATCATATATTTTTATCCTGAAATCCTTTAATCAACATGTTAAACATATGTAGCAATAAATCTACCAATCTTTTTTAACATTTATGTACCATTGGCACATGTCTAACAATTTCAACTTACCTCATCATAATAACTCTATACCCTCTTATTAACGCCAATAAATTCATTATCAATAATTTCAATCATTTCTTCTATCATATCCAAAACTACCTCATTCTAACTTATATCAATCCCGTTTAATTTATCCAATCATTTCAATAAGATCTTTCCCAACAATTACTCATACATGAATTCTCAATTTCAGCATAATTCACATCCTAGATACTAGATTCGATTTAGCATAATATAAACCTTTAACACAATTATTTTGATCACTTACATTATTTTTGAACACGATTCTCAAAATATTATTCATATTTCTAAATTACAAATTCAAAGATTAATTTAAATTCTAATTCCTATATTTTATTCTTCAAAACTTCAACACCACTAATTTCCTCGATTACATTCGTCAAAACACTATAAGGCCATCATATGTCTATTCCTTTCAAACTTTTCATTGCCTTAACCTATTAACCACTTGGACACCATAGTAACTGAGTTTCAAAGAAAATAAATTAACCCTCCTTGTAATAAGAAAAAGAACCTTGCATTTAATGCCAATCATTAATCAAAGAGGATACAGTAGAACAGACGAAAAGTATAAGAGAGAACGGTGCCAAAATAGAAAGTCAAAAGTTTAGACAAAGCATTGGAGAGAGTTAAAATCGGTGGCCGTAATTCTTGAAAATCTGTAAACAAAATCTAGCTGCTATTTCGACAAAAATCGGTGGCCGCAAATTTTTTTTTGAATATATGTGTTAAAATCTACTTTACATTTGTTAGTATTCGGTAGAAAGATAGCACATTGCTTTCTTGATTTTTGAAACCTCCATATATGTTTTTGAGGTCAATTTGATCAAATAGAGATTGGAAAAGTACATTTTAGAGCTGTCCAATCTGGAGCGCTTACCCTGTGAGTAGATGATTCTTCCTATGGCTTTTTTTTACTCTTCTTGAACTTTACATTGATAAATGAACATGTTTACAAGTTATTTATACTTTTATATGTTACTGAAATGGTTTAGAATATCTGAAACGATTGAAATATGATATCTAATTCAAAAAGAGTGACTTTTGAAATGAATTTTGAAACACATTGAACAAAGCAAGTATACTTTTAATTAAAGGAATTATTTTTTTGCTTCCAATAATTATATGAGCCTTTAATAAATTTTTGTTTCATTTTTAGAAATATTCTTTCCTTTATTATGTATAAAGATATTTATTTTGAAATTTGTTTTATTACGATTTTTATCAAGAAAAATCATGATTTAAGAGTTTAACTAAAGGTTTATGAGAATAGAAATTTTTAAAAAAATTTGGGATATTTTAGGATGAAAAACAGAATTTATATGAAATAAAATCCTATTATTCAATTATTAAATTATTATTATTATTATTATTATTATAAAAAAGAAGAAAATCAAAAGGTAAGGTGTAACATCCCATAATTTTTGTTTTTCAATAATAATGTTTTGTTATAAACAAATATATTTTTATTTTTTTAAAAAGGATTATGTTCAGCCAAAAGTAAGTATATTTTTAATTAAAATAATTATTGTTTAGCTTAAAATAATTATATTGGCCTTTAATAAATTTTGTTCCATTTATAGAAATATTCGTTCTTTTATTATTTATAAATATATTTATTTTATGATTTTTTTATTAGGATTTTTATCAAGAAAATTCATGATTTAAGAGTTTAACTAAAGGATTATGAGAATGTAAATTTTTAGAAATTTTTGGGATGTTTTAGGATGAAAAACGGTATTTATATGAATATATATAAAATAAAATCCTATTATTCAATTATTAAATTATTATTATTATTATTATTATTATTATAAAAACAAAATAAAAAGGGGAAGGGGGAGACAAGGAAACGGCTATGGAAAAATTGAAAAAAATGGATGAATAGTGAGTGAATAGTAACCTTCAATTTCTCTCTAGATCTGGAGTGCCTATTGACTTCTGATCTCAAAACTGAGGATATCACTGGATTCAGGATGGAAAATACTACGGTTTGAATCGATTAATTTTTCAAATCAACCGTTGAATCATCGTAGATCTGAAGTAGAAAATCTCAGAAAAAGATAAACTCTGAAACTCTTACTTAGAGATCTCTAATTGAAAATCTGACACCGTAGATAGATTCAAGAGCTAGATAAACCTTAGGATGTGAAATTTTTTAGCTATCTGACAACTTTTTGTTCTTGGTGAATGATGTATTCTGGTGGTGAATAGTATTTTCTAATGGTGAATAGTGACTAAGCTCCCGAAGTCATTTTTTAAGTCTTTGGACTCTCCGGACACGTTTTTGAGGTTTAATTGGTCAAATTCGGATTGGAAAAGTACATTTTAGGGCTGTCCAACCAGGAGCCTTACCTTGTGAGTAGATAATTATTTCTATGACTTGACCCATGCTCTTCTTGAACTATAAATGTATTATTGTTTCTGTTTATAAATTATTTATACTATTATAAGTTTATTAAATGTGTTAAAATATCTGTTATACTTACGAACTGGCACATAGTTCAATAAGAGTATGGTTTTAGAAATAGATTTTGAAACACATTGAATATGTGGTTCTAAATGTATTTATCATTATCTGATAAAGTAAATATTATGTGCACGATGCATTGATTTGAAAGTTATATACTTGTGAAAATGATGCATGTCATATTATAATGAGAATGAATGGCAAGCGTAAAGCTCATGGCGAGTTTCTTGATAATTTTACATGTATTTATATGTATGGATGAATATTGATTGGTTGTATGGCTTGTGATGGTATCAAATAGGGGACGCCCTATTAGCCTGAGTGAGCCGGGGGAGGGCCGCTCCAACCGGGTGACAGTGGTAATGTGGGGGGACAAGAGAGTGATGTACTCAGATTCCCTGATCACTTATTGTGACTGTGGTCGAGGTTGCTATGCGTATAGTAAATGAGTTATATTTTCATTGCATTGAGCAGATTGCCGAGTGAGGCAAGATCATTAAATTGATGATTTTATCTCTAAATCTTAATATTTTACTATAACTTATATAGCTGAGTATAACAATATTTGTTTAATGATCATACCGTGCAGCATATGGTTTTGGATATCTGAATATTTTTTGATTTGAGAATATTTGAAATACGGGTCCCATATGAATGTACTTCTGAACTGTATTTTCTATGTGACATATTTTATAATATAAGTACATCTATATGCTAATCTAAGAGGTCGTAGGAGGAATTATTTGCTCACTGAGTTGTCAAACTCACTACACGATATTTCCACATTTTTCAGATAAGAATATCAGAGTCTAATTCGAAAAATAGGTGATATATTCTCTGGGTGAGTCTACGTTGCTTCCAAGACTTACGGTCTTTGAATTATACTGTGTTTGTATTCTAGAGTGCTCTGAACGCTACAGGCAGGATCCCTGTTTTTGCTGTACTTTGATGTTTATAGACTTGGTCTGTATATTGTGTATACAAGAGAGATCCTATATATATAATTTCCCATGATAAAGAATTAAATTATGTATCTTTATAGAAAATATCTGATTGCGAAAATAATAATTTAGAAAAAATGTTTATTTTACGTAACGTAAATTGGGGGCGTTACAAGTTGGTATCTGAGCATTAGGTTTCCCTATGGCTAACAGAGCAAAGAATTCTGTAGTAGGACTTTGAGTATGGGTATGTAACTGCAGACATATTTATACTCACGGTGCTGTTGTGGAATTCTATAGGGTGTCATCTTTTTCTTCCTTCTAACTCTTTTCCTTAGATATGCGAGGTTTAAACATCTATGCATATGTCCTATATGGTACCTTTTGTGTGTGGACTACTAGTTCAGCTTTTGAACTTGTTTTGACGAAAAGTGATAAAGAGAATCCTCTTGGGAAATTAGCTAAAAATAAGAAAATTTTATTCGAACACAAAGGGAATGGCTTGTTTGGATGTCAAGAAGGTTTGAATTGATTGTTTGATTTGCTTATGTGAAACAATATGACGAATGGCTAATATAATATTGATAGTAGGTTATGATGTGATCGAGATTGTTAACTCCAAGATAATGATTTGAAATAAAGTGAGTGTTTTGAAAATAGATTTAAATCTCTTTTTGGATGGATGAGTTGGAATCTATATATATAAATGGATTTGGTAAGTTGTGGGTTGGATTGAATTTGAGAGCGGAGAATCTATGAAGATAATATTTTCAATGATATATTTTGTTGATATAAGGAAGTCAAAGATAGTTTGATTTTCAATAATATTATGTATAAGCATTATGATAAAGGAAGGTTTATTCATGGAAATTTAAAATTTAAGGTATAAAAAATGGGTAATTCATGTGAAGGGCTCTTGGATAGACATAAGTTTTTCATGATTGATTGTTAAGATATTGCATAAGCATGTTAACGAATAAAGTCAAAATGGGTTGAATTTGTTTAAATGTTTTGAAGTGCGTTCTAGCTGATACAGTATGAAAATGTCATTAATAGTATAAAAAGTTAGTAAAAGAGTTGCAAGTAGTGAACAATCAATGGAAGCATATACCCAGTAATTTAATTTCACCTTTAGCGACCATAAGCTATTACAAAAAAAGGGGTGCTAAGGATATTTTGCAGTGGTGAGAGATGTTGATATAAAGTATACTAATGTAGATCAGATTCCAGTAGTTAGGAAATTTCCTGATGTGTTTTCAGAAGAATTGCCTAAATTACCCCGACTAGAATTTGATATTGATTTACTTCTTGGAATCCAACTAGTATCTATATCCCTATATAGAATGGTATCGATTGAATTTTTTTAAAAAATTTAGTTACAAGACTTGTTAGATCAGGGATTTAAATGCCCTAGTACTTTTATTTGGAGTAATCTAATTCTATCTATGAAAAAGAAATATGGATCACTATGACTATGCATAAATTATAAAAAGTTGAATAAGGTGACAAAGTGGAATAAATACCCATTACCTCGTATAGATGATCTGTTTGATCAGTTACAAGGTGCTCAATATTTTTCAAAAATTGATTTGAGATATGAGTAACATTAATTGAGGATAAGAGAAGAAGATGTACAAAAATTTTCTTTTAGGACTCATTATGGGCATTATGAGTCCTTGGTTATGTTATTTAGTTTGACAAATATCCTAGCTGCATTCATAGATTTAATGAATAATAATTAGGTCATCGCTGGATCAACTTGTTATTATATTTATTAATGATATATTAGAATATTTCAAAAGTTCAGAGGATCACAAGCAACATTCAAAGATAGTTTTACCAACTCTAAGGGAGTATGGTTGGTAAAGATGGTATTCAAGTAGACTCTAAGAAAGTAAAAGTGGTACAATAATAGCTACTTTTTACTACATCTAAAGATGAAAATCAAAATCTAATTTGTGCTTTCAGCGGTTGTCTGTCGTCCATTCTATTTGAGCCATAGTTGGATTAGGTACATGAACATATGCTTGTAAAGCATCAATCAACTCTTCAGCATTTGAAGCCAAGATGAAAATTCGTCGTGCTGAGTGTGAGATGAACCTTTGTTCCACAACATGATCAAGGAAAGACAACAGACCATCAAAGAAGTGGTTAACATTTAACAAACCTATCGGTTTGTGATGTGTATTTAGTTGTGCCCAAGAGACTATTTGAAAAATCTCTTCTAATGTACCAAAACCCCCTAGTAAGGCAATGAAGGCATCAGCATTACTCATCATTCTAGCCATGCGCTCATGCATGGAAGCTATCCTAAACTCTTCCCCAATTGTCTTTCCTACGATGTTAGATATAGCTAGAGCTGTAGGAATAATACCTAGAACTTGACATCCTCCTACATGGGCAGCTGTAGACACACACCCCATTAATCCACGGTTACCTCCACCATAGACTAAATGAATTTTTCTCCTGGCCAGTACCATACCCAGGTTTTGTGTATCTTTCACATACTCTCCATCTTTTCCTAAGACTGGAACCACAAAAGACACAAATATTTCGAAATTGACGGAATGCAATTCCCTCCATAGCTGCACACACCTTAACTTTGAGTATGAGAAGATAAAGATACTAATGTGTGTATTTATAAAACTCAGATAATGGCATAATTATGATAGATATACAAATAGGATAAGTGTAATTAGAATAGCTATGTGAGTGATTAGTGGATATAAGTTGAATTGAAGGTAAAATTTTCAAAAATGACGGCAAGCATGTATATGCACAATAGTTATGATAGTCGCTCATATTAAGCATATAAAGAGAATAAGGTTAAGATATCACCAGAAATTTGTCTTTTCCTTGTTGTTCTTGATGAAGCATTGATGTCTTGATTCTTGTAGGGAAGTTATAAGTAATAGGTGTAATTGTAAAAAAAAAGAGTGAAAATGCAAACAAGTTAGTTGTTGAAGAGGGACAATCAAATTATTGATTTTATTTTCCCACTGTTCTTGTCAGTCGACTATCGGTATTATTAAGTCAACTAGCTATTTTGAAAAATTTTAATTTGGACTGGTTATTTTACAGTTGATTGATTACATCTATTTTGAAACAATCAACTGCAACCTACCAGTTAACTACATATTCTTCGATTTTCACAAGCTTTTATAAGCTCAGAATTGTTTTTTTTTTCTTTTTCATGTGCTATTTTTCCACCGAATACCAAAATATTTAAAGTAGATTTTGGCACGTATATTCAAACCTTGCGGCCATTGATTTTTGCCAATATAACAGCTAGATTTTTGTTTACAGATTTTCAAGAATTACAGCCACCGATTTTAATTTTATTTCAATGCTTTGTCCAAATTTCTAACTTCCTATTTTGGCACCATGCTCTATTAAGTATTCCACATTTTCTGCTGCATTGTCCTACATTAATATTTGGTATTAAATGTAAAATTCTTTTTCCATATTATAAGGAAGGTTACTTTCTTTTCTTTGAAACTCAGTTATTATGGTGTCCAATTGGTTAGTAGGTTAGAGTAATAGAGATTTTGAAATGAGTGGACGAATGATGATCTTATGGTGTTTTGACGAATGTAATCAAGAGACTTAGTGGTGTTGAAGTTCTTGAGGAATAAAATATGGGAAGTAGGATTTAAATTAATCTTTGAACTCTTAATTTGAAAATATGGAGAATACTATGAGAATCATGTCCGAAAATAATGTAAGTGATTAATATATTTGTGTTAAAGGTTTATATTATA
The DNA here is from genome assembly GCA_037074535.1 of Gleditsia sinensis. Lineage (NCBI taxonomy): Eukaryota > Viridiplantae > Streptophyta > Magnoliopsida > Fabales > Fabaceae > Gleditsia > Gleditsia sinensis. The sequence continues at coordinate 17,042,922 of CM073463.1, read as the reverse complement.
CTAAATTGAGTTTAGTATCTAGGATGCGAATTATGTTGAAAGTGAGAATTCATGTATGACTAATTGTTGATAAAAATCTTCTTGAAATGATTGGGTGAATTAAATGGGATTGACATAAGTTAGAATGAGGTGCTTTTGGATATGATAGAGAAAGGCTTGAAATTTTTGATAATGAATTTATTGGTGTTAATAAGAAAGTATAGAGTTAATGTGATGAGGTAAGTAGAATTAATAGACATGTGTCAATAGTACATAAATGTTATAAAAGGATTGATGGATTTATTGTTACGTATGTTTAACATATTGATTAATGGATTTTAGGATAAAAATATATGATAGATTCAGATGATGCTATTCATGGGATGATGTTGGCATGTGAGAATCAAAGATGACTTGATAAAAGTCTGGAATAAGAAAAGATAGTTACCCCAATACGGATGTGAATATGTTCTTTTATGAGTGTATTTTCTAATATCGATCCATAGATATATCCATGCGAGCTTGAGGATATAAAGTGAAATTGATTAGAAAAATGAATACAAATAATTCAATACAGGCCAAAAGTCTAAAGGAATCATGCATGTTGAGCACTAAAAATTATCAGTTGGTGACCACATATTTTTGAAAGAACCACCAATGAAAGAGGTAAGGAGGTTTGGAAAGAAGTACATATTAGATTCTTCTTCTGTTACCTAATTTCAAGAAATTTAATTGGACAAAAATTTGGCTTAACTATGGGTACAATTGATGTTTATTGTTGATCGACAAGTGAAGAACTTATGGATGAAAGAAATTCCTATGGTTAAGTTATATGGAAAAATCACTCAAGTGAAGAGACATTTTAAAAAGTAAAAATATTATACAGAAAAGATATCCCCAATTATTTGAGTAATAAGGTTGGTAACTCTGAATTATGTCTTGATTTCATTCCCTACATGTGATAGGATGGGCTGAAATTCGAGGACCAAATTTCTTAAGGGGGAAGAATGTAACATCCCGTAATTTTTGTTTTTCAATAATAATGTTTTGTTATAAACAAATATATTTTTATTTTTTAAAAAAGGATTATGTTCAGCCAAAAACAAGTATATTTTTAATTAAAATAATTATTTTTTTGCTTAAAATGATTATATTGGCCTTTAATAAATTTTGTTGTATTTTTAGAAATATTCTTTCTTTTATTATGTATAAAGATATTTATTTTATAATTTCTTTTATTATATTTTTATCAAGAAAAGTCATGATTTAAGAGTTTAACTAAAGGATTATGAGAATGTAAATTTTTAGAAATTTTTGGGATGTTTTAGGATGAGAAACAGTATTTATATGAATATATATAAAATAAAATCCTATTATTCAATTATTAAATTATTATTATTATTATTATTTAAAAAATAAAATAAAAATGGGAAGGGGGAGACAAGGAGACGGCTATGGAAAAACTGAAAAAAATGGATGAATAGTGAGTGAATAGTACCTTCAATTTCTCTTTAGATCTAGAGTACCTATTGGCTTCCGATCTCCAAATTGAGGATACCACTGGATTTAGGACGGAGAATACTACGGTTTGGACCAATTAACTTTTCAAATCAGCTGTTGAATCGCCGTAGATCTGAAATAGAAAATCTCAAAAAAAAATAAACTCTGAAACTTTACTTAGATACCTCTAATTTAAAATCTGACACCGTAGATAAATTCAGGAGCTAAATAAACCTTAGAATATGAAATTTTTTAGCTATCTGACAACTTTTTGTTCTTGGTTAATAGTATTTTTCGGCGGTGAATAGTGACCAAGCTCCCGGAGTTATTTTTTAAGTCTTTGGGCCCTCTGGACACGTTTTTGAGGTCTAATTGGTCAAATTCGGATTGGAAAAGTACATTTTAGGGCTGTCCAACCAGGAGCCCTATCATGTGAGTAGATAATTTTTTTTATGATTTGCCCCATGCTCTTCTTGAACTATAAATGTATTATTGTTTCTGTTTATAAATTATTATACTATTATAAGTTTATTAAATGTGTTAAAATATCTGTTATACTTACGAACTGGCACATTGTTCAAGAAGAGTACGGTTTTAGAAATAGATTTTGGAACACATTGAATATGTGGTTTTAAATGTATTTATCATTATTTGATAAAGTGAATATTATGTGCACGATGCATTGATTTGAAAGATATGTACTTGTGAAAATGATGCATGTCATATTATAATGAGAATGAATGGCAAGCGTAAAGCTCATGGCGAGTTGCTTGATAATTTTACATGTATTTATATGTATGGATGAATATCGACTGGTTGTATGGCTTGTGATGGTACCAAATAGGGGACGCCCTATTAGCCTGAGTGAGCCGAGAGAGGGCCGCTCCAACCGGGTGACAGTGGTAATGTAGGAGGACAGGAGGGTGATGTACTCAGATTCTCTGATCACTTATTGTGACTGTGGTCGAGGTCACTATGCGTTTAGCAAATGAGTTATATTTTCATTGCATTGACCAGATTACCGAGTGAGGGAGGAACATTAAATTGATGATTTTATCTCTAAATCTTAATATTTTACTATAACTTATACAGCTGAGTATAACAACATTTGTTTAATGATCATACCGTGCAGTATATGGTTTTGGATATCTGAATATCTTTTGATTTGAGAATATTTGAAATATGGGTCCCATATGAATGTACTTCTGAACTGTATTTCCTATGTGACATCTTTTAAAACATAAGTACATCCATATGCAGACCTAAGAGGTCATAGGAAGAATTATTTGCTCATTGAGTTGTCAAACTCACTACACGATATTTCCACATTTTTCACATAAGAATATCAGAGTCTAATTCGGCAGATAGGTGATATATTCTCTGGGTGAGTCTACGTTGCTTCCAAGACTCACGGTCTTTGAATTATATTGTGTTTGTATTCTAGAGTGCTCTGAACGCTACAGGCAGGATCCCTGTTTTTGCTGTACTTTGATGTTTATAGACTTGGTCTGTATATTGTGTATACAAGAGAGATCCTATATATATAATTTTCTATGATAAAGAATTGAATTATGTATCTTTATAGAAAATATCTGATTGCGAAAATAATAATTTAAAAAAAATATTTATTTTACGTAACGTAAATTGGGGGCGTTACAGAAGGGGGAAACAACGGCGAGGCACCCGAACTTTCTTCAACTTTGAAACGGATGAATAGTGAATAGTGAGTGAATAGTAATCTTCAACTTTCTCTCTAGATCTAGAGTGCCTATTGGCTTCTGATATCAAAACTGAAGGTGTTGACAGCTTTTTGTTCGTCGTGAATAGTGTTTTCTGGCGGGTGAATAGTATTTTCCAGCAAGTGAATTGTGACCAAGTTCCCAAAGTTATTTTCTTGATTTTTAGACCCTCTGAATACATTTATGAGGTCTATTTGATCAAATTGATATGAGAAAAGTACATTTTAGGGCTGTCCAATTTGGAGCCCTTACCATGTGAGTAAATGATTCTTCCTATGGCTTGCCCTATACTCTTCTTGATATTTGAGCATGTATATGATTATGTTTATGAGATATTTACACTTTGATATATTTCTGAAATGCATTAAAATGATCTGAAATGCTTACAATTTGAAATATGGTTCAAGAAGAGTATAGTATTTGAAAATGGATTTCTGAATTCATGATGTATCTGATTTCACATGTATTCCTCATTAAATGATAAAGTGAATATTTATGCATGTGGCTATATTTCTAAAGCTATATGATTGCCTCGAGAAAGGGCATGTACATGTGATAAACCCTGAATGGAAAATTTATGACAGATGAATCTATACTGAGACTGAAAGTCTGTATTATATTAAGAATTTTATACTAGATTATATGACATATGTGCATATGATATTGATTTATACAGTGATATGTTTGCCTCAGATATGGGCATGTATACGTGATTCCCCTGATTGGGAAGTTTTGACAGAGGAATATACTGAGAATGAAAATGTTGTATTATAATAGTACCTTTGTTTTGATTAATACAAAATAAATGAGATTATGGTTTTATGGAGAAATCCTATTGGAAACACTGTCTGCTAACAGCAGGTGATGTTAGCCCTGGTGCGCACCTTGATTGCCTCAGCGAGCAGGGGGTGGTGCTAGCCTCGTGTGAGGGCCAACACATGGGAAATGATATGTGATGGAGAGCAGAATGCCTCCTATATGGGCGGGATGCCAATTATATGATATGTGATTTGCCTTCCCTTGCTGTGTGCTTGGGAAATACCCATATAGAGTCCCTTCGCGTGTCCTCTTGAATGGTAGTAGGGAAAACTTCAGTGGGATGTTGAGTTTAGGAAAATCCTATACCACCAAAGTTCGGAAGGGATCAAACTCTGATATGGTGGTTCTGATATGGGATCCTCCAGATGTTTTCACATGAATTATATTGATGCATACCATGATTTTATTATCGTACTTACAGCATTACTTATGAATTTGAACAAAGATGATTTTGAAATGCGAGTCCCATATGGATGTATCTCTGAATTGTGATTTTCAATGTGATAAGTTTAAAAATAAAGAGTACATCCATATGTTGACTAAGAGGTCATAGGAGGTATGATCTGCTCACTGAGTTGTAAAACTCACTACATGTGGTTTATATGTTTTACAGATAAAGACTCAGAGTTTGGTCTTACAGCATCTTGATCGACTAGGTGTCGTACTTCCGTGGTGAACCTAAATTGTTTCTGGACTCTTAGTGTTTAAATTGTAATATAAATGTACTCTAGAGTTGCTCTGAACGCTACAGGTAGGGTCTTTGTTTCTACTGTAAAACTAATAAGTGTAGACTTGGCATGTATAATTAGTTATGTTGAGATTTGCCAACGTATTTGACATTAAATGCAAAGTTCTTTTCCCTCATTACAAGAAAAGTTAATTTATTTTCTCTGAAACTCAGTTATTATGGTTAATAGGTTTTAAAAATAAAAATTACGCCCCAAAATGTAAATTCTCATATTTCCTTTGTACTTCTTTAACCCATGTAGTAAATATACATATTTTCTACGGTTCTTATCCCCATTTTCGAAATTCTCTCTTTTATTCCAAACTTTCTTTAAAATAAGAGGGTATAGAGTTACTATGATGAGGCAAGTTAGAATTGTTAGACATGTGTCAATGGTACATAAACATTATAAAAGCTTTGGTGGATTTATTATTACATATGTTTAACATATTGATTAATGGATTTTAGGATAAAGATAGATGATAAATTAAGATGATATTCAAGGGAGGATGTTGACATGTGAAAATCAAAGATGACTTGATAGAAGTCTAAAATAAGAAAAGATAGTTACCCAATGTGGATATAAATATGTTCTTTATGTGTGTGTTTCCTAATATCGACTTATAAATTTTTGCATGCGAGTTTGAGGATATAAAGGAATGAGATACACAATGGTTTAAGAGTTCTTTAAATATATAGATATAATTTGTTGACTATTTTACATAAAGTGGAATTGATTAGAAAAGAAATACAAATAACTCAATACTGGTCAAAAGTCTGTAAGGACCATGAATGTTGAGCTCTAGAAAGTATCAGTTAGTGACCACATATTCTTGAAGAACTTATAGATAAAGGAAATCCCTATGCTTAAGTTATATGGCAAAATAACTCAAGTGAAGAGACATATTAAAAAGTAGAGATAATATACAGAAAAGATATCCCTAATTACTTGAGTAATAAGGTTAGTAACTCCGAGTTATGTCTTGATTTCATTCCCTACATTTGGTAGGAAGGCTGAAATTCGGGGACTGAATTTCTTAAGAGGGGAAGAATGTAATATCCCAAAATTAATTAATATTTTATTATAAATGATTTTTTTTTAAAAAAATGACTATGCATGTTTTGTTGGAAGTAAATATATTTTTGTTTAAAATAATTATTATTTTACTTAAAATAATTATATTGACCTCTAATGACTTTTTGTTGTATTTTTAGAAATATTCTTTCTTTTATTATGTATAAAGATATTTATTTTGTGATTTTTTTATTAAGATTTTTATCAATAAAAATCATGATTTAAGAGTTTAACTAAATGTTTATGAGAATGTAAATTTTTAGAAATTTTTTAGATATTTTAGGATCAAAAAGGGTATTTATATGAATATATATGAAATAAAATGAAAATAAATCTAAATATTTAATTATTAAATTATTATTATTATTATTATAAAAATAAAATAAAAGAGGAAACTGAAGGTGGGAGACGGACGAAGTTTCTACAAAACTTATGAATAGTGTGAAATAGTGAGTGAATAGTAACCTTCAATTTTCTCTCTAGATCTGGAGTGCTTATTGGCTTCCGATTTCAAAACTGAAGGTGTTACTGGATTCAGGACGAAGAATACTACGATTTTGACCGATCAACTTTTCAAATCAACCGTTGAATCTTCGTAGATCTGAAGTAGAAAATCTTAGAAAAAGGTAAATTCTGAAACTTTTACTTAGAGACCTCTAATTGAAATTCTAACACCATAGATGGATTCAGGAGTTAGATAAATTTTAGTATATGTATATTTTTGGCCATCTAACAGCCTTTTTGTTCGTTATAAATAGTATTTTTTGGCAGGTGAATAATGTTTTCCGGCAAGTAAATAATGTTTCCGGCGGTGAATAGTGACCAAGTTCTCAAAGTTACTTTCTTGATTTTTGGACCCTCCGAATACGTTTTTGAGGTCAATTTGATCAAATAGAGATTGGAAAAGTACTTTTTAGGGCTGTCTAATTTGGAGCCCTTACCTTGTGAGTAGATGATTCTTTCTATGACTTGCTTTTACTCTTCTTAAACTTTACATTGATAAATGAGTATATTTACAAGTTATTTATACTTTTATATATTCCTGAAATGATTTAGAATATCTGAAACGATTGAAATATGATATCTGGTTCAAGAAGAGTGACTTTTGAAATGAATGAATTTTGAAACATATTGAACATGTGATTTTTAAATGTATTTCTTATTATATGACAAAGAATATATGTTATGCATATGATATTGATTCATACAGTGATATGTTTGCCTCGGATATAGGCATGTATACATGATTCCCCTGAATGGGAAATTTTGACAGATGACTATACAGAGACTGAAAGTTTGTATTATATTGAGAATTTTATACTGAATTATATGGCATATGTGCATGTGATATTTCTGTGGAGGAATCCTATTGAAAATATTGTCTGCTAACAACAGGTGATGTTAGTGGTAAAAGATGTTGATATAAAGTATACCAATGTAAATTAAGTGCAAAAACGTATCCGGAGGGTCCAAAAATCAAGAAAGCAACTTCGAGAACTTGGTCACTATTCACCGCTGGATAATCAAAAAATTTCTTTCAAGATTCAGCATGGGCACTATGAGTTTTAGTGATGTCATTTGATCTGACAAATGCCCAGTTGCATTCATGGACTTGATAAATATGAATTATATTGGCCTCTAATGAATTTTTGTTATATTTTTAGAAATATTATTTCTTTTAATATGTATAAAGATATTTATTTTGAGATTTGTTTTATTAAGCTTTTTATCATGCATTTCTTTTCTAATCAATTCCACTTTATGCAAAATACTCAACAGGTTATATATATACATATAAGAAACTCTTAAACCATTGAGTATCTCCTTCCTTTATATCCTCAAGCTCGCATGCATATATCTATAAGTCAATATTAGAAAACATACACATAAAAGAACATCTTTATACCCATATTGGGTAACTATCTTTTCTTATTCTAGTCTTCTATCAAGTCATCTTTAATTCTCACTTGTTAACATCATCCCTTAATCTATCATATATTTTTATCTTAAAATCCTTTAATCAACATGTTAAACATACATAGCAATAAATCTACCAATCATTTTTAACATTTATGTACCATTGGCACATGTCTAACAATTCCAACTTACATCATCACAATAAATCTATACCCTCTTATTAACATCAATAAATTCATTATCAATCATTTCTTCTATCATATCAAAAACTATCTCATTATAACGTATATCAATCCCGTTTAATTTATCCAATCATTTCAAGAAGATATTTCCCAACAATTACTCAAACATGAATTCTCAATTTCAACATAATTTACATCCTAGTTACTAGATTCGATTAACATAATATAAACCTTTAACACAAATATTTTGATCACTTACATTATTTTCAGACATGATTCTCAGAATATTATTCATATTTCTAAATTAAAAATTTAAAGATTAATTTAAATCCTAATTCCTATATTTTATTCTTTAAAACTTCAACACCACTAGTTCCCTTGATTACATTCGTCAAAACACCATAAGGCCATCATCCGTCCATTCCTTACTAACTTTTTATTACTTTAACCTACTAACCACTTGGACACCATAATAACTGAGTTTCAAAGAAAATAAATTAACTTTTCTTGTAATGAGGAAAAAGAACCTTGCATTTAATGCCAAATATTAATGTAGGACAATACAGCAGAAAATGTGGCATACATAATAGAGCATGGTGCCAAAATAGGAAGTCAAAAATTTGGACCAAGCATTGAAATAAAATTAAAATCGGTGGTCATAATTCTTGAAAATCTATAAAGAAAACTTAGCTGCTATTTCGGCAAAAATCGGTGGCCGCAATTTTTTTTGAATATATGTGTCAAAATCTACTTTAAATTTGTTGGTATTCGGTGGAAAGATAGCACATGAAAAAAAAACATTTTTGAGCTTATAAAAGTCTGTGAAAATCAAAGAATACATAGTTAACTGGTATGATGCAATTGATTACTTCAAAATAGATGTAATCAATCAACTGTAAATAACAAGTCCAAATTAACATTTCTCAGAATAGCTAGTCGATTTAATAATACCGATAGTCGACTGGTAAGAACATTGAGAAAACAAGAAAAATCATTTAGTTGTCCCTCTTCAATAATTATTTGGTTTGCATCTTCACTTTGTTTTTTTTACAATGATGCCTATCATCTACAACTTCTCTACAAGAATCAAGACATCAATCCTTTATCAAGGACAACAAGAAAAAGGAAATTTTCTGGTGATACCTTTATCTTATTCTCTTTATATGTTTAATATAAGCGACTATTACAACTACTATACGTATACATGCTTGCCGTCATTTTTGAAAATTTCACCTTCAATTTAGCTGATATCCACCAATCACTCACATAGTTGTTCTAATTATGCCCGGCCTATTCACATAGCTATCATATGTATGTCCTTCTCTGAATTCTATAAATACACACGTTAGTATCTTTACTTTTATACTCAAAGTTAAAGTGTATACAGCTATGGAGGGAATCACATTCCGTCAGTTTCAAAATATTTGTGTCTTTTGTGGTTCCAGTCCTGGGAACGATGAAAAATATGTGAAAGCAGCACAAAACCTGGGTATGGTGCTGGCCAAGAGAAAAATTCATTTAATCTATAGTGAAAGTAACCGTGGGTTAATGGGGTATGTGTCTACAGCTGTACATGTAGGAGGATGTCAAGTTCTAGGTATTATTCCTACAGCTCTAACTGCATCCAACATCATAGGAAAGACCATTGGGGAAGAATTTATGGTTGCTTCCATGCATGAGCGCATGGTTAGAATGATGAGCAATGTTGATGCCTTCATTGCCTTACCAAGGGGTTTTGGTACTTTAGAAGAAATTGTCCACATAGTTTCTTAGGCACAACTAAATATGCATTACAAACCGATAGGTTTGTTAAATTTTAACCATTTCTTTGATGATTTGTTGTCTTTTCTTGATCATGCTGTGGAACAAAGGTTTATCCAACACTCAGCACGACAAATTCTCATCTGGGCTTCAAATGCTGAGGAGTTAATTGATGTTTTACAAGCATATATTCATGTACCTGATCCAATTACAGCTTAAATAGAATGGACAACAGACAACAACAGAAAGCGCAAATTAGACTTGGATCTTCATCTGTAATTGTAGTAAGATGTGGATATTGTTGTACCACTTTTACTTTATCTGGGTTTTCTTAGATACCATCTTGCTAGCCACATACCTTAAGAAAGTAATATTACTAAGTCAAAATTCGTATTTCAAGAACTTAGCATATAGCTGATACTCCCTTGGAGTTTGTAAAACTATATTTAAATATTGCTTATAATCCTTTGAACTCTTGGAACATTTTAGTATATCATCAATAAATTTAATAATAAATTGATTCGGGGATGACTTAATTATTATTCATTAAATCTATTAATGCAGCTGGGGCATTTGTCAAACCAAATGACATCACTAAAAAAAACTCATAGTGTCCATGCTGAATCCTGAAAGCAATTTTTGCAATATCCTCTTCTCTTATCCTTAATTGATGATATCCAGCTATCAAATCAAGTCAATTTTTGAAAAATGTTGAGCACTTTGTAACTGGTCAAACAGATCATCAATACGAGGTAATGAGTATTTATTCCACATTATCACTTTATTCAACTATCTATAATCTATGCATAGTCATAGTGATCCATCTTTCTTTTTTACAAATAGAATTGGAGCACTCCAAGTAAAAGTACTAGGGCTTTTATATCCCTTGTCTTACACGTCTTGTAACTAATTCCTTTTTAGTTTCTTAAATTCAGTGGTTGCCATTCTATATGGAAATATAGACACTAGTTAAGTTCCAGGAAGTAAATCAATATCAAATTCTATTTATTGTTTCGGAATAATTCTGAAAATTTTTCAAGAAATACATTAGAAAATTCTCTAACCACTGGAACTTGATTTACACTGATATACTTTATATGAATATCTCTTAACATTTCCAAATATTCTTGACACTTTTTTATAATCACTATGGGATGTTAAAGCAGAGATTAGATTACTGGGTATCTCACTATGATCTCCTTGTATCAAGAAAGAAAATTCTCCAAGAATATTGAATTTAATCACCTTAAAGTGACATTTCACAATGACATGACATAATGTCAACTAATCCATTTTCAATATCTCATCAAAGTCTACCATATCTAGACAACTAGGTACAACGGATATCACATTCAGAAACCATCATATTTGGTATCTATCTCAATTCTTTAAATTCTTTAGGACGCATATCGCTTTCACTTTCAAACTGTAATGTATCCATAGATATCTCTTAAGATGTCACAATATTCAATCTATCTTATACTAGAAACTTTATCAACTTAGAATAGAACGGAATTTAAAACACTATAAAATCCCTCAGCAGCACATAAAGTATAAATATGTCCGGCTCATATCGATACTAAAAGTCCTACTGAAGAATCCTTTGCTCTGATAGCCACAGGGAAACCTAATGCTCTGATACCAACTTGTCACAACCCTAATTTTAGGGCACGTGAAACACGTATACCATGAACATATATTTTCTATAAACATGAATATTCCAATCATTTATCAAGGAAACAGATACATATAGGTTTTTCCATACATATACTATATACAAATCAAGTCTATATACATTAGAGTACAGCAGAAGCAGGGATCCTGCCTGTGGCGTTCAGAGTAACTCTAGAGTACATTTAAATTACAATTTAAAGACTGAGAGCCCAGAAATAATTTAGGGTCACCACGGAAGTACGACACCTAGTCGATCAAGAAGTCGCAGGACCAAACTCTGGGTCTTTATCTAAAAAATATATCAACCACATGTAATGAGTTTTACAACTCAGTGAGCAGATAATACCTCCTATGATTTCTTAGGTCAACATATGGATGTACTCTTTATTTTTAAACTTATCACATTGAAAATCACAATTCAGAATTTCATCCATATGGGACCTGCATTTCAAAATCATCTCTGTTCCAATTCATATTCATAATGCTATAAGTATATTGATAAAATCATGGTATGCATCAATATAATTCATGTGAAAACATCTGGAGGATCCCATATCAGAACCACCATATCAGAGTTTGATCCCTTCCGAACTTTGGTGGTATAGGATTTACCTAAACCCAGCATCCCGCTGAGGTTTGCCCTACTACCATTCAAGAGGACACGTGAAGGGACTCTATATGGGTATTTCTCAAGCACACAGCAAGGAAAGGCAAATCATAACTCATATAATTAGCATCTCGCCCATATATAGGAGGCATTCCACTTTCCTTCATATATCATCTCCCGTGTGTTAGCCCTCACACGAGGCTAGCACCACCCCCTGCTAGCTGAGGCAATCAAGGTGTACCAGGGCTAAGATCACCTGTTGTTAGCAGACAATGTTTCCAATATGATTCCTCCACAGAAAATATCATATGCACATATGCCATATAATTCAGTATAAAATTCTCAATATAATACAGACTTTCACCTGCTGTTAGCAGACAATGTTTCCAATAGGATTCCTCCATAAAACCATAATCTCATATATTCCGTATTAATCAAAACAAAGGTACTATTATAATACAGCATTTTCATTCTCAGTATATTCCTCTGTAAAAAACTTCACAATCAGGGGAATCACGTATACATGCCCATATCTGCAGCAAACATATCACTGTATAAATCAATATCATATGCACATATGCCATATAAGCCAGAATAAAATTTTTAATATAATGCAGACTTTCAGTCTCAGTACCAATTCATCTGTCATAAATTTCCTATTCAGGGTTTATCATATGTACATGCCCTTTCTCAAGGCAATCATATAGATTTTTAAATAATACCACATGCATAAATATTCACTTTATCATTTAATGAGAAATACATGTGAAATCAAATATATCATGAGTTCAGAAATCATTTTCAAATATTATACTCTTCTTGAACCATATTTCAAATTGTAAGCATTTCAGATCATTTTAATGCATTTTAGAAACATATTAAAGTGTAAGTATCTCATAAACATAATCATATACATGCTCAAATATCAAGAAGAGTATAGGGCAAGTCATATGAAGAATCATCTACTCACAGGGTAAGGGCTCCAAATTGGACAGCCCTAAAATGTACTTTTCCAATCTCTATTTGATCAAATTGACCTCAAAAATGTATCCGGAGGGTCCAAAAATTAAGAAAGCAACTTCGGGAACTTGATCACTATTCACCGCCAGAAACACTATTCACTCGTCGGAAAACACTATTCACGACGTACAAAAAGCTGTCAGATGGCCAAAAATATATATATCCTAAGGTTTATCTAGCTCCTGAATTTATCTACGGTGTCAGAATCTCAATTGGAGGTCTTAAGTAAAAGTTTCAGAATTTACTTTTTTTCGAGATTTCTAAAAATTTACATTCTCATAAACTTTTAGTTGAACTCTTAAATCATAATTTTTCTTGATAAAAATCTTAATAAAACAAATCTCAAAATAAATATCTTTATACATATTAAAAGAAAGAATATTTCAAAAAATATAACAAAAATTCATTAGAGGCCAATATAATTATTTTAAGCAAAACAATAATTATTTTAATTAAAAGTCTACTTACTTTTAGTAAGACATAATCATTTTTAAACAAATAAAAATATATTTGTTTATAGCAAAATACTATTATTTAAAAATAAAATTTACATCTCGAAACATAAATTCTCATATGTTCTTTATACTTCTTTAACCCAAGTAGTAAATATACATATTTTCTACGGTTCTTATCCCCATTTTTGAAATTCTCTCTTTTATTTCAAATTTTCTTTAATTGAAATTTTCGTTAAATTTTATGGTTATTACATGTAATAAGCACACATTTTTAATATGCCCCTACTCAAGTTTTTGGGTCCTGTTGGATCCTTCCTGCATTATTCCAGTCTTTGTTACAATCAAACAAGTACAAGGGATATGTATTTATATCTTTTTTTGTCTTTTTTTAGAAGGAAAAAAATAGCTTTTTATATTAATGTCGATTTTAGTCTTGTTCTGTTTCTTTTTTTATATTAGGCCTCTAACCATATTCCATTTGTATGTTAAATGCCTCCACTTATCAAACGAAAGCTAGGAGACAAATAGTTATCTGATGTAGAAAAAACAAAGAACTCTAGCAAAGATATACAAGAAAAAGTATGAATGCAGAAATTGTGGATGATATACAATAATTGTAGATAGCTTAATTTGGTTGTTTTGGAGCTGTTGTATTTTTTGTAATGTCCATTTTATAGGGGAAACTCTGCAGAAATTTTTAAAGAACTTCAAAAACCAAAAAAGAATTGTGCAACTGAAATTTTTTGGAATGTTCAACGAATTTGTTCCATGTTCAAATGTATTGTGAAAAATAATTCTTTTAATATAGATTCTAATTTAAATTTTTTTCTTATGTCAGTTATTTGATTTAACGAATCATGGATCAATTGCAAAGAACAAGAAAGATGAGGATTATTGCAATTTTAGTTTTATATTTAGAAATGCTAAATGATTTTATCGTGGTGTTGATGTCAGTTTGCGCATATATCATAATCAATTATCTTAGATATCGTAATAATAGGACTTAAGATTCATATAGTCGACATCTAGTGAGGGAAGTTAATTTTGATAGAGTGATATTTTTTTTCAGATTTAGCCTATGTAGAAAACATTAGGATGGATAGGAAGAGCTTCCATTCTTTATGCCATATGTTGAGAGTGGTAGGTCATTTGGAACCATCTGGGAATATGGGAGTGGAAGAGATGGTGGCAATCTTTTTACATATAATCTCCCATGATGTTAAAAATAGAATAATTAAGAGGCAATTCATGAGGAGCGGTGAGACCATTAGTAAGAGATTTAATTATGTTCTCCATGCCATCTTAAGATGCTACAAAGAACTCCTTGAAGAACCTGAGCCAATTCGGGAAAATTGCATTGATGAGAAACGGAAATGGTTCAAGGTAATTTTTCACAATTTTTCTTTCAAACATAAATAAAATTTGTTTTTATTTTTTTGAACTTCAGTGATTGTGCATTTTTTTGTTCTCAATGTAGAATTGTTTAGGAGCATTAGATAGAACTTATATAAAGGTTAATGTATTATAAGCTGATAAACCTAGATATAGAACCAGAAAGGGAGAACTGGTAACCAATGTCTTGGGAGTTTTTTCTCAAGACATGCAATTTATTTATGTCTTGGCTGGGTGGAAGGGTTCAATTGCGGATTCTAGGGTGTTAAGAGATACTATCTCTCGTAAGAATGGCTTGAAAGTCCCTTAAGGTACTTTATGTACTTATATGATATTATATAATTTGTGTTAATTATCTATGATATATTTTAATCTAAATTTTTATATTTTACAATAGGTTATTATTACTTATGTGATGCTGGATATATGAACGAGGAAGGATTTCTAGCCCCTTATAGAGGACAAATGTATCATTTAAATGAGTGAAGAAATGGATCACAGCCTACAACCCCACAAGAGTATTTTAATATGAAACATTCTTCTTCTAGAAATGTAATTGAGAGATGCTTCAGATTGCTAAAAGGACGGTGGGCAATTTTAAGAAATAAATCATTTTACCCAATTAAGACTCAAGGGAGGATAATTACTGCATGCTGTTTGTTGCATAATCATATCCAACGAGAGATGCTTGTGGATCCATTGGAGAGAGAAATAATAGAGATGAAAGTTGACAACAATGAGGATGTCATGCTTGGAGAAAGGATTAGACATGTTGAGGCAATTAATGCTTGGAGTCTATGGAGAGACAATCTTACAACATAAATGTTCAATGCTTGGAGAGGAGGACAACATTGAAATAAAAATTAATGTTATGCTTTCAATTAATTCAATTGTCTATGAATATTTGTAATGAACTTGAGTTGATTTATTCTCATTTGAAATTATTTAGTTATTTGATGTAATGGATTTTTTTTAATAAACTTCTACTTTTATTTATTTGTGCATCATTATTGACAATTGTTATCATGTATATACTTGCATTTTTTTAATCATTTGTATGTCATAAAAGAACATGGAAGGATCAAGTCAATCAACTTTGATGGGTAAAAAGCATCAATGAACAAGAGATGAAGATACAAAACTTGTGAAGTGTTTGTTGGAGCTTGTGGCATGCAAAAAGTGGACTGGAGATCACGGCACATTCAATCCTGGATATCTAAAGTAGTTAGAGCAGTGGCTTCACCAAAAAATGTCGGGTTATGGGTTGAAAGCCAACCCACATATTGAATCAAGAGTAAAACAGCTAAAGAAACAATATTGTGCTATAGCTAAAATGTTGAGGGCAAGTGGACTTGGGTGAAACAACCAAGAAAAAATGATAGTGGTGGAAAAAAACTTATTCAGAGATTGGGTAACGGTAATGATACAATTATTTAGCTTATGTTGTAAGTATCATTTGTATTTATGTTATAGTAACTTTTGTTTTTTTGGAATACAGGTACATTCAAATACTGCAGGTTTGTTCAAGAAGCCATTTCCTTATTTTGATGACTTGGCATTGGTGTTTGGAAAGGATAGAGCCACTGGGATGGATGCTAAAGATCTTGCTGATGCAGTTGAGGCAATGGACAGAGAGATGCAAGAAAATGCATTTTTTACAGGCGATGATGTGGACATTGATGAGGCTCCAATTGATTCTATAGTTGAGACATAGCTTCCACACTCTCTTGGTCATTATTCCACTCACACTGGAATTAGGGTTTCAAGAGGCTAAGATTCTGCATCTAGTGCCAAAGGAAAGAGGAAGAGAACCACTGGGAGCGATGCTGTTATTGCTGAACTTTTAGATACCATACAAGTTTTAGAAAAAGTGTATGAGGGCACCAAGGACAATATTGGTGACCTTGTTGGGTGCTTCAAGCATGAAAAAGAAAGACCAGAAAGGAGAATGCAAGTATTTGAAGAATTGAAAAAGATTGAGCAATTGATTGATATGAAAAGAGTAAAGGCTGGGTCTATAATCACAAAGGATCAAAGTGCAATAGATTTTTTCTTTACTATTGATGTTGAGTTGAAAGTTCTTTATGTGCAATAAATTTTAGCAACAAACAACCATTAATTGCACTGTGTTGTTAATTGAGCTCTTTATGTTTTCATGGTTTATGTTGGACTTCTACTAGTAGAAGAGACAATGGTTGTACTATATTGAGAAATCATATGTTGCCTTTGGTTTGTGATACTGATTCTATATTGTTCAGTATTTTGTTAGAAGAATTGGTACCGAAATTTTATATTGATAATATAATAATTTGCAGTTCAGGAGTATAAGTTTTCTAATTAATATTCATGGTTGAGTAGTATATATACAAGGGGCTTATTTGAAACTGGTTGTAGTAGTAAATTAAAGTAGCCAAATTTTTTAAATTAGTAGTATATAGTTTGTATCTTTTTTTGAAAATTTTTTAAGGGCATTTAAATGCATTACATTCTTGAGAATATCATGTATCAACCAAATATAGGAATAAAATTATGATGGAAATTCTGATAAATATTTTCAAGAACCAAACATATCTATCTGACTTTTCTGAGAATAAGATTCTCGGGAACATAACTTTTCTGGGAATAAAATTTTTTTTGAACCAAACGCAACCTAAAACATATATAACTTTTGATTCTGGAATTATAGGGTTCATAATATATCAATGGAAACCTCTTTTTGAGCCCGCCATAACCATAACTAGAACTTCCTCAGATGAGGTCATTTCAATTCTCAAAAATCTATTATTTTGATCACCTATTGAGTAACAACCTACAAAACAATTCAAACTCCCTAAATTACCCTCTTTACTTAAGAACGAACATCAAAAGAGGATAGAAATAAAAGCTAAATAACTCTCTGCTGGAGAGTTATCAATATGGCCTCGTCCTTAGGCTTATGGGACTGTGACATTTTTAAGCATTTGTTACCCAAAGAGGCTCTTAAAACTATAGCCCATGTGGTGCCAACATGTAATAAGTTGGGTAGTGATATTATTATTTTGAAACACAAAAAATATGGGGATTTTTCAGTAGAGTCAGGTTATCTTGAAAGAGATGAGGATAGATAAAACAGTTCTTTGATCTATAGTAAAGTGTGGAAGTGGTCGGGTCCTCAAAAAATCTTAACCTTCCTTTGGTTAGTTGATCATGGTAGCCTTCTCACCTATAAGCTGAGGTTTGATAAACATCTTGATGCGTTTGGAACCTGCTAACTGTGAGGACATGAACAAGAGTAAGTTTTACACTGTTTACAAGATTGCTATAAAGTCGGGACCTCCAGTTGAGACTAGTTCATCCCAGGTTCTAGGATAGATTGTTTAGTGGAAACACACAAAAGTGGCTTGATCTCAATCTTTCTTGTAAGCTTGGGCAGGATGACTTGAACCATCTTGGGTGGTAAGTGCTCTTTGGTAACTTAGGTCGGAGTGTGTGGGTTTTTTCAGCCTTCAAGCCATTGTTTAGGTTATATGTTTTTCTCTTGTATCTTTAAAATGAAGGAGTGTTTGGAGTGGGTTAAGTCCTGTACTACTCTTTAAGGGATAAAAGCTATTGTCAAGAATATTAGTTGGGAGCCTTCAAATAAAGATCAAGTTAAATTCAATGTTGATGGTTCGATGTTCCATGCCAGTCTAAACAATCTCCCTGTGTTGCCATTTTAAGAAATGCAGCAAGTGGCTAGTTGACAGGTTTTGATAGAAATCTTGGGTCCTACAGCATCACTAAGGTTGAGTTGTAGGGGATCTTAATTGCTCTTAGCTTGGTTTAGGATTATGGATTCAGAGATGTCATCATTGAAGCAAATTCTAATGTAGTTGTCGTGCTGAGTTTAAATGGTTGTTCTTTAAGTTACCCTTGTGCAGAGCTGGTCCCGTATTTCAGGTGCTTCTTGGATAAAGATTGGAGGGTTACCATTAGACATTATTTCAGAGAAGGGAATAGGGTGGCGGAGCTGTTGGCTAGGATAGCTCATGGCATGCTAGAGGGTCTCCACAAATTTTCTAGGCCTCCTTATGGTCTGGGGATACTTCTCGTTGATGATTTAAGGGGGAGTTTCTACTCCTCAGGTTGTTTCTCGTTAGCCTTCAAAACTCTTCTTTGTACAAAAGGTTTCTGACCTTGCCCTGTCGGTAGGTTGTTAGGTTCATGTTGTCCCAATCTCCGCTTTGGAAAAAGTCCAAGTTGACTTGTTGCGAAAGGGAAAATGGTTTTCTGTTAGAGAGTGATCAAGAGACATTTTCAGTTGGGAGCCGTTCTTTTACAGCTAGGAGACATTGTTGTTATGTCTTCCAGTTATGCCTACTCCCAACCAAGAAGTCGACTAAAGAGGAAGTGGAATGATCTAAAGAGTAGCATTGATTAAAGTTTTCCCCAAACAAGACTCCAATCTTAGCCGAGTACGAGACACAGTAGCATATGGTGAATACTGTCAAAAGTAAGAAGGAACTAAAAAAAACTATTGATAAGGTGAAACTACACTTTCAAAATAAAGGAAAAATTACAGTTTAGGAGTTGGTACCTATATTTGAGTTTTACTTATTTATTAAATATTAATTTTATTAAATTATGTTTATTTTTCTTTGAAATTTATCTTTGTAAAGTTCTTTAAGATCTTTAGAGGATGCAAATTCAATATTCACAATGTTTTTTTTCAGTTGGTTGTGCACTTTGGCAATTTACATAGGCCTTTCATGTCAATCACCCTAGAGACTTCCTTTCTATATTTCAGTGAAATAAATTCTCTTTCCTTGAAAAAAAAAAAGGATATCAACTTGTAGTTTAATGGAATGTGAATATATATAACTTATAAGAATTATTAATTTCCAATTTCCCACAAACTTCCGTACTGTCGATAGACAAAAAAAAAATTATTACTTTGGACTATGCATCAAATAATGATAACATGCAAGACATCTTAAAGGAACATATTTGTTTGCACCATTATTTATCATGTGATGGTGAGTTTTTTCATATTCGTTGTTCTGCTTACATTCTAAATTTAATTTTTCAAGAAGGTTTGAAAGTGGCATCTGATGCATTGCATAAAATTAGAGAAAGTGTGAAATATGTGAAGGGGTCGGAGGAAAGAATGAAAACCTTTGAAAAGTGTGTCCGACAATTTGGTATTGAAGATGGAATTCATTTGCATTTGTATGTAACTACTAGATGGAATTTCATTTTTATGATGCTTGGAAGTCCTTTAAAGTATAAGCGTGCATTTACTAGTTTGCAATTGAATGACAGGAATTAAGTACAAATATTGTCCATTAGCTAAAGAATGGACGAGAGGAGAAAAGATGTGTCATTTTCTTTTCTTTTCTTTTTTTTGCCATTTTATGAAATCACCAATTTGATCTCGGGTTCTAGTTATCTGACTTCTAACTTATAATTCATAAAAATTTGGAATATAGAATGTTTATTGATTGCAAATTTAACCAGTGAAGATAATGTTATAAGAGATATGGCAGTGAGAATGAAGGGCAAATTTGACTATTGGAGTGAATGTAGTGTTGTGCTTGCTCTTGGAGTGGTTCTTGACCCACATGTAAAGTTTTCAATGTTAGAGTATTTTTATTTTACTGTTGATCCAATTACTTGCGAAGCAAAGTTCAATGTGGTTAAAAGGGGAAGTTGTATGCACTTTATGATGAATATGTCAAAAAATCTTCTAATGCATCATCTTCAAGTCATCCAAGCGATCTTCCAAGACCAAGTGGAAAAGGAGAAAACGTAAGAGGACATGAATTTTCTTTTGATGATGTAAATTGGTAACATTTATTTTCTTTAAATTATCTTACTTACAAATATATAATTTTTTTTTTTGCATTATGTATTTATGGTTGAATCTTGATTCTTGAAAAGGCATTCGATCGTATTATGAAAGTCAAGTTGTTAGTGGGACAGCAAAATCTCAACTTGAAATTTATTTGGATGAACCAAAATTGAGTATCGTTTCTCTAAAGAATTGGATGTGTTGAACCATTGGAAGGAGCAAAAATTTCCATTTTCAGAGTTATCAACGGTGGTTTGTGATATAGTAAGCATTCCAATAACTTTGGTTGCTTCAAAGTTTGCCTTTAGTATTATTAACTCGTGTTCTAAACAAATATCATAGCTGTCTCCTTCCAGAAAAGGTGCAAGCTTTAATTTGCATGGGCAATTGGTTACATGGTTTTATTCTTGAAGGTAATACATACTTGCAGCTTTTAATTTAACAATATTATATTTTTATTTTGCAACTAACTAACTTTTTTATTCTCTGACTTTATGGATAAAGATGAGTGCAATGCAACAACTATACCAAGTTCAAGTGCTTCATGTTAATCTAATGTGGATTCAAATACAAATATCATTATTGAGGATGACAAAGACGAAGACGAAGATGAAGATAAAGATTGCGCAATTGATAATTGCAGCTGGATTCTTTATTGTTTGTCTATCATTATCTTTGTTTTCCATTTCAATTTTCGGCTGTATCTGTGCTTGTTTGTATTTTCATATATGAACTTTTAGTTTGGACTGTATGACTTTGAATGAATCTTATTACTGGTGTCTCGTTTAACCGGTCTAATGTAAAACTTTATTTATTTTCTGTAGTTGAGTTGAATGCATTCAAAGAGATTATGCATTAGTTGTTTATTTGTAGCTGTATGGTTGCTTATGAATGAACTAGAAGCATAAAACACTGAATTTAATCTTGATTTATGTGCAAAATTTTCATCCACATATCGTGAGGTGTAAACTAAGTAAAATTCATTCATCAGATGGCACTCTGGGTTGATTATTGGTTGCTACTTTAGTTTCTGATTCTTATTTCCTACGATAGACTATTTGTAGCCTAAATAAAGTTACTAATGCTAAATGGACATAGAATAGGATTCACACATATGCATTCAACAAATTTGCTTCTAATGCCAAATGGCACCTCCAATTACATATGCATTCAACTAACAACAAATTTGCTTCTTATGCCAAGTGGCACCCACAATTACATTAAGATCACAAGATGCCCACTCTACTTTATGGATAAAAGCTGGCATAAAATTAAATTAGTCAATCAATTACCATAAGTTCCCCAAAAAGTTTGATTTGGTGACAAATTTTTGTTTAGAAAAAAAACGAAAAAGAAACCTAATACGCCATGAGCTAAACAAAAAATATAAATGGATCAGTGGAGAGTTATAAAAACAATAAAACATGGATAATATAATTATGTTTGTGGTTTATATTAGAAATTGTTGATAAAAAGTAAAACCATAATCTTACAATAGCAAGTCCACCATAATATCATAGAATTCATCAACTTTATGAATTTTTGTGATAAAAAACATTACAATATCTATTTTTTTTTTAAAAAAATTACAATATCTTTCTGTTATTCTTTTTTTTTTTTTGTATTGAACAATATTTACTATGAAACTCATTGTATAATATTTTGGCTAAGTAATGTCAAAATAATGTTTCTCTGCTTATTGCAATGGCAAATTCCTTGATTTTGGCTTTGGTTTGTTAGGACGATTTATTATATAGACTTATAATAAACAATTGTTTTTAAATTTTAAATATGTTTTCACTATGCGTTAGATGAAGAATTTGAAGTTAGTTACAGGTTAGTGCTAATCTTATGAAATTACCAACAGATTCACTATTAATTAGCAACAAACTACTGAAAACTACCAATTAGTGACATGTATTCTGTCACTAATTAGCGATAGTTTTAAAATAATTGTTTTTAGAATTTTATAGCTTGCAGGCAGCGGGTTAATCTTTATTAGCAACAAACTGTCGCTACTAACAACCTAACTAATAAAATTAAAGATCAAATTTTTATTTTTGTTTTAGTTTGTCTCGAAGTTAAAATGAAGTTACTATTCACTTCCTTGATATGAGCACTTGGGTCACAACATTCTACCACATTCTACAGTTTTGTTGCCTACAAAAATTGACTTTGTGCTAGCTTTTTAGTCCTGATCTTTCAATAAAAAATGACGTCGCTACCTATGTTGCACATTTGCAATTGACAGGTTGTGGAAGACTTTGATAAAACCCAGCAATATAGAATCCCACAATTGGGTCCCTTTTGGGGGTTCCATTCCTTCTAAATCATTATCTTCCGTCACCTTACATTCTTATTCAGAGGCTATGTGCGATAAGCTTCCCAATTAAAGTATTTTTCTCAATCTCCATCATATCCCAAATTAGAGAAGGCAGTTTCAACCATGATCTCATGTTCCATCTTTACCATCAGCATTCTCAGTTACATGTGGTTGAATAATCAGAAAAGAAAATCAACCTAGAGGGAAGCAAGGAGGAGGGAAAAGGAAAAACAAAAGGAACCAGGGAGGGGAGCCGTATAGGGTCCCCTAGTTTATTGTGGAAATGAGACTACCAAACAATTCTCCAGGATATTTTTTATTTTTTATTTTTGGTTACATTTTTAATTCTTTTTTATTATTCTTTATACATTTTTGCAGTGGAAACTGCAGTACAATGTCTAAATTTCACTGATCCATGATTATTTTTACTTCAAAAATATTACAAAATAATTTATTAGGAGAAAAAAATGGAATAATCTAAATCGTTTTAAAAAATATCTAAACTATTGAAAAAGTTGCATTTTTTTCATCTTGATATTTGCACTCAATTGCAAATTTCGCTTAATCTATAAATTTTTTTGATTGACCTCTAATTTATCTTTAGCATAAATTATCAAAATATTCTGCTTATAAAGAAGAGGATAAAATGGGACGTTAAGTAAATAGAATAGTATTTTAGTAATTTTATTTAGTTATAATTAAAATTAATTTTTAATTTAGATAGTATGAAGTTAAATATAATATGATAAATAAATTAACAGCCAATTATAAAAATTAATACATAAATTAAGAAAAAAATTATAATTAGATGCAAATGTCTTGGTGGAAAAGTATGATTTTTCTTAAAATACACTAAAAATAAATATTTAAAGAGATAGTATTTAATTTATCATTAATAAATAATTTTTTATCTATTAATAATATTTAAATTATAATACGTAATAAAAATAATTTAAAAATCAATTTAGACATGGACAATCCATCTACAGTGAACTAAATAAATTTTCATGTTTAAAATTTATAATTTAATTACTAATAAAATTTACATTAACATGAACTTTAACCTGAAATAAACCACGCTTGTCTCAAGTAAATATAACTCAAGGCCTATAGACTAAGATGTAAATCCAAACCAAAGCCTTGTTCACTATGACGGCCACCATTATCGCCGCCGTTGTAGACACCAAATGCCGGTAGAGGACGGGCTCTGGCATCTGGCAAAGCAGTTGTGACGGACCCTCCAAAACCACCGGTGGCATAGACACGTCTTCCCGGCGGCGCAGCAAAGGCTCCTGAATGATATACACCGCTTATGCCAAAACCTGGGGGACTGCCTGCTTGTGGCGTGTATAACCATGAAGATGAATGAGGCGGAGCCGGTGCACTGGCAAGGAGATGATTTGATGGCGAGAAACCAGACACGATTGTGTTTTGGACACGTACTGAACAAGCAAATCCACGAGCAGCTTGCATTTGAGCACGTTTCAGGAGCTGCCTTTCTTTCTTGTGTGCATTTTGGTGTCCTCCAAGAGCTTGCGAATTGGCGAACTCTCGGCGGCAGTACTGGCACTCATATTTCCTGCCAGAAATGTCGGCGGAGTTGAAAGTTTCAGATTCCGGGGACCCAGATGGATATTTCTTTGAATCTGCATCAGCGTCTTTGTGAATGTTGAAGCCAAAGAGTTTCAGAGATGGGGAGGAGGTTTTAGTACTGGGTTTTGCGTGGTAATCAATATCAGCCATGAATGAGAGAGAGTGAGCGAGCAAGAGATACTAGGAAACACTAAGAAAGAACTTGGATTTGTTAAAAAAAATGCTCCAGAATGGTGATTAACTGTAAGCATGTGGAAGCTTGAAAGTAGTTTAAATATTTATGAAATGAACAAAAATGCATGCTCAGATACAGGAAAAAGCATAATCATTATCCATTGAGTTGTAGGAGAGAAAGAAGAGAAAAGCTAGAGTTGGTTGCGAAAACCCCAAAGTAGGAGAAAGCAAATCATGTTGGTAAAAGGCACAGAATAAGAAAACTAAAGCAGATTCAGACAATGAGGCGAGTACCTAATACTTATCATAGTTAAAGAGTGTGCGAATAATATATTGTATACAAATATATATAGAGGACGAGTGACACCATGCATGATATCATAATATAATATATTAAGTTACATCGCGTGAGTTATAGTTTACTAAAATTTTCTTAATCTTTGATGAGTATTTTTACACTTGATTAATCACATTTGAAATAATGAATTTGTTATTTTTTATAAATATTTTTTTTACGGATTTTAACCTCTAATATTGCAAAAATCTCTTAACTATTAATTTCAAATTTATATATAAGTTTATATATATAATTTACTATAATTTTTAATCATCTTTAGATGAGCAAATAGTTTTCTATGTAAGTGCCAACATAATTTATAATATCATTTCCTATGGTATTATTGGTATGGAATGATTGCGTATAAATTAATGCACGGCATTTTTATTTTATTTTATTTAGATATTTGTTGCAAGTTAAATAGTCGGATGTAATTTTCTTCCTACCTCAAATTTATTTCTTCTCACTCTCTGAGTAAGGAGGAATTCGATCATAATTTTATCAGCTAAATTAACCACCGCTTTTAATTTATTTTACATGCCTAATGGGGAGGCCACAAACATCTTAATCAAAGAATAAACTATTTCAATAAGTGAAGGTGATTTAGATTAGAACATAATGGAAAGAGCTACCAGCGTAATTTTTTACTGGTGGACCAGCTTGAATCTTGTTCCTACATGACCCAACCAATTAGATTTGGCACTTGCCATCCATTTTTATTGCTCAACTCTTTGACGACACGAAAAACTCAATAGCTTTGCCCTCCATCTTTATCTATCAAAGGGATGGAAGAGCACAAGCTCTTGGGAGAAAATAATTTATTTTAGTTTATGAAATATAGGTGAATTTTTAATTTAATTTTTTATAGATAATTTTTTTAATTTAGTCTTTTATAGATAAAAGTGTTTACATTAATATTCACCTTTTAATTAATCTACTGTTCAAATTTGACGTTTAATTTAACTTGTAATTTTTTATAACATTTATCTAACTTAAAATATAAATTAACAATCACATGACATTCATATGTATAATTTTTAATTTTTTTTAATCAAATTATTCTTATTTACAAATTTTATCTATAAGAGCTACGTGAAAGCTGAGTTAACTAAATGTAACAAAAAATTACAATGTGAGCATTAAGTAAATTTTGGCATCAAATGTTGAACAGTAACTTAACTGATAGGTGATATTATAAATATTAATTCATATGTTCGAGACTAAATTTTAAAAAAAAAAATCTATGAATAACTAAATTAAAAATTCACATATTTATTAGGGATTAAAACTATGATTTTTTTTCATTTTCTTTATCAATTTTTAAGTCTAACTTTGCTCCGAAATTTTTTTAAATAAAAATAAAGTGAAAATCTGAATCATGATTATGACAACGAAACAAATGAGTATTTCCTCCTTGGCTATAAATTAAAGCAAGATGCGTTTCTAATCATGAACTTATAGACTAATCTTTTAGCTAATTAGTGTGTCAAACCTAGATAATTAGCTTGAGCTGAAGACAAAGGGATTAGTTTAGGAGAAATATACTTAAAATCAGTAGGGCATTAGCTAAATGAAAAACATATTCTAAATCTAAAGTAGGGTTATTATTGATATATAGTCAATTAATATAAAGAGAAATAGAAAGGGAAGGGACAGATTATGAAATAATCAAGTGGTGTGCGGGTCCACAATATGAGGTATGTTGCATGCTTGTTGTCTTAAGCATCTCTGCGTGATTGACGTGGAGTTAGTGATTAAATTACGAGGACAAAATCTCATCGAATCTTACTAACTTCCATTAGTTAGATTCAATGTTTAAAAGAAACATCCCGGTTCCACATGTGGGGTTGCGATTCTTTAAAGTTTTTAACGAATTTTGTAAAATAAATTTTAAAAAAATATACGTATAATTTGTGATATCTATATTTAAATGTGGATTTTACTTACTCATTAAATGTTATCGTGGTTTTCTTTTCAAAGTTTATTTATAATTTTTTTAAAAAAACTTCAGATAATACAAATTTAATTTCACATGCCTAATAGCTAGAATTGTTGATAAAATAGAATATGGTGTGGAAATAAGGGCGCTATCAAAATGCTATCATCTTGGACTTTATCATATATTTCCTTTTATAATTACAAGCAAGTTATGGTTCATACCAGTTGGACTCAACTCACGTGTCACGCTCTTTTAATTTAGTGACCGAAGGAAGACAAAAAAGCTAGCAAATTAATTCTTCCTAGAAGTCATTGACACTTAGGATATTTTATTGGATTCCCATCATCCTTTGTTGAAAATTTTGGACAGAAAATGATTGAAGCTCGTCATCAAGCTAAAATATAGCTTAATATAGTTCAAAACGAGGGCCCTCTTGCAAGCTGCATGTGTTTATGTTTGAATTTAATTTCTCCAAAAGTGCAAGATATCTTTTAACTAATATAATTAAAGTATTAATGGAAAAATTATAATAAACTAGATTTTGCAAATTCATAAAATATCATAAAATTATTCCTACTTTATAAAAATATTTATAAATAGTAGAATATATTATTAATATCATTTCACTTTTCTTTTTTTCAAAATGCACCTTACACTTTACAATATGTATCTTTCTTTTTAATTTATCTAAGTAAAATTAATTAATTAATTTTATTTTTACACTTGTTATATATTTTTCATAAATTATATTAAACTAATAGTTTATTATTATAATTTTTTTACATTAAATCAAATTATGATAAATGAACTGCAAAAGAAGTGTGAAATTAGAAACGTAAATTTGTTTCTTAAAATAGACCAAGTGAGGGCTAGCAAGTGGCCAAAATCACTTGGATATAATTAGGGTTAAGGAAAATGTTCAAGTAAAAGTGTGTTAGGTGGGGAAATTTTGTTCAAAAGCACATGGTAATGATGGCAGACACTTTACTTCCAATTTACATGCATGAAAACTCATGTGAATACAATGGAAAAAGCCCCCATCAACTCATGTCCCCTCTCTATTAATAATTAAATAATACGAGAATCTCCTCTTGTTCCCACCCTGGAAACTGATAATTAGCAAACATTTGTATTTGACAAGGGACATTTCTATAAATTATCTTTTTTTTTCTTTAATTAATTTGCAGATGAGAAAAGCCCCACAAGTCAGTTTTCATGTCTTTTTTTTTCCGTTGTGAAAAATAGCAGATAAAATCTCCAAGATTCAACACAATTTTTTTTTAATTTAATTAATTGAAATCGATGCATGCTGCTTAGTCAAATATTTATATATAATTAATGTAACATAATAATATTAAATCAAACACACATCAATATTAATCTTTTAAATATTTAGTATATAGTAAAATAAACATTAGTCCACTAATTGTTTTTGTCTATAGTATATAGTAAAAATAAACATTAGTCCACTAATTTTTTTTTGTCTATTTTTCATCAAACTTAAATAACTTAATCAATGTAGTGTCTTAAGCTTTAAGTTTATATCAACTTATACTTTTTCAAGTATTAATTTCAACCATCAATAGCTTTAACTAAAGACTAGGCATGAATAAATTAAGTGGTTTTATAAATGTACTCTAGAACGTCAAGATTTGGAAACTTATATAAGTGAACATAAACTTTCATGGAAAACGTTAGTCTGATTGAATAAAATACCACGAAAGAAAGGCATTAGAGACACTGCAAATAGAATATGAGGAGTTATCAATTGATATTATAGCACGAATAGAATATGAGCAGTTATCAGTTGATTTTAAGTAAAATGTATTTTTATCACTGTTTTAAAAATTGAGCTAATTATCGAACCAAAATAGAGAGTTTTTCACAGTTTCAATGGTCCAACGTACGGCAGTTAAACTATGATCGAACAATTTTTATTTTAAATATACAGGTGTGTGTGAAAATAGATAAATTTATACAACATTTTATAACCAAGTTAATATATTGCAGAAAATATTTAAAACTAAATATAATTAATATTTGTTAATATGAAATTAGTTATTACCTATAAAAATTTATATATTAGTATAAAAATTTGATATTATAATTTTTTATCTATCATATTAATTTAAAAGTGATCTTAAAAAATAGTACTTGAAGATGTAAAATTGTTTAATTTTCAAATTATAAATAGAATTATTTTCACCCAAAAGATACTACTAGAAAAATTTTCGCACAAAGTTCAACTATCTATATAACTTGAATTTAATTTATAGTATAGAAAACGTAGATGTATAAAAAATGATTGTTTTTATGTTAGAAGAAATCTAATGGATATAAAACACTACAAGAAAGATGGGGAATGGCGACGAAAATTTAACAACGGTTACAAAAAATCGTCTCTAAAGCTAATTTTAACGACGGTTTCCTAACCGTCATTAAAGTTCGGTAATTAACGACGGTTTACAGAAAACCGTCGTTAAATACGGACGGTTAGGATTCAACCGTAGTGATCTGCGTCGATCTGAACATGGAGAAAAAATTTATGGACATTACGACGGTTATTTAGAAAATCGTTGTGAAATAACGACGGTTTTTTATAAAACCGTCGTTAAATGACGACGGTTTCTAGGAAACCGTCGTTAAATCTCAACGTTCGGAATTCTAACCGTTGTTCGATATTCGTGTGATTTAACGACGGTTTTCCTGATAACCGTCGTTAAATAATGACGGTTTTATATAAAACTGTCGTTAAATGACAACGATTTCTAGGAAACCGTCGTTAAATCCCAACATTCGGAATTTTAACTTTCGTGTGGTTTAACGACGGTTTTTCTGATAACCGTCGTTAAACCCATTTAGCGACGATTTTTTTTTAGTTTAACGACGGTTTACAACCGTCGTTAAACCACGCATACGCCTATAAATTCAGCAGCCCTCCTCATTTGTATTACAAACGTTTTTCAGTCTGGACCCAACTCAAGTTTTCGGTCGTGGATATAAATAAACTTTAGGCATTATTAGTATTATGTATAACACAAAATATTATATTTTAAATTACAAATAAAATTGATATAAAAAATTAAATTAATTTTATTTATCAAAAATTTAAAAAAAAAATTATAAGTAATGACGGTTTTTAAACCGTCGTTACTTTTAACGGCGGTTAAAAACCATCGTTAAAACTGGTTTAACGACGGTTTAAAAAACCGTCGTTAAGCCAATCATAGCGACGGTTATTCCTACGGTTACTGAAATCGTCGCTATGTCTGAAGTTCCACGACGGTTTTAAAACTGTCGTTAATGGGCATAACGACGGTCAAAACCGTCATTATGCCCACTTAAAAACCGTCGTAATGCCGCAGTTTTATTGTAGTGAAAGTTTCCAAAAATAGTAACAAAAGCTGCACTAATTCCATGGTTTCACTTGCTTGAGTTACTGGTAGGTCTGTTAAAATGGACTTAATCCATAGTGCTGATATGGCTCAGTCATATAAACAAGGTAAGCCAAATCGACATACGAGTAGTCTATTGTGATAAAAAAAAATTTAACCATGACCTCTTCATCTTTTGGGGTTGGGTTGGCCCGGTTGAACTTGAACTTTTTATTTTTATTTTTTTTATACATTTTAACTTTAACCCTTCAAATGAATGTATTTTTTTTGTATCTTTTTCTTTTTAATTTGCATAACTGCCATCTTATTATGTTATGTATTTTAAGAGGTAGTGAGAAAAGTTCTGAAAAAAAAAAAGATCCCCTTTGAAATTACTCAAAATAACATTAAAATGAAGAAAGGGGAGACAAGAGAGGTGTGAGAGAAAATGAAAAGATGCTTTGAATTTGTGAATGATGTCTCCCAATATTGAAAGCGATGAAGATGGAATCAAACCCCTATATGATGTTGGCCACACAGAAAAACCCTATATGATTATGGGTCCCTCGTGCACTATATTCTTGTATTTCCAGAAGCATAAATATATAGTTAAAGCCTCAACATTATGATTTTTCGCATATAGAATGAATCTTACAAATTCAGATCACCTCTTATCTTCATTATATAGTCAAATGCCACAGTTCAGATGAAATGACAAACCATTTTTAACATAAAATTTAAAAAAAAATGGGCTGGCTAGACTCAATCCATAGCCTTTAAAGGAATGGGGTGGACTAGTCATTATAGGCCTTTCTTTTTCGCCAGGCCTAGTTCAGCTTGGCCCACCATTTTTAAAACTTTATTTCTTTGTTATATGAGGAGGATCGAACATAAAATCTCACCCCACCCGACCACCTGACTTAGCTTCATGTTGCCTATTTTTAAAGCTCTTAAAGTCTGAGTCAACCTGATTCACTTTGACCCTTCTGCTACGAGGTTTGAATGCAATAATGAGGTTTTTCAACAAAGTGTATTCATCAAACCAATGTTGGTTCAATAAAGCAGAACTAGTTTTGGATCAGTTGAACAGCCAAATTTGCCATTTTTTTAAGTTTTTTTTGGCTATTTTAGTGTTAAACTTTTCAGTTCAATGAGGTTTCAAGGGTCAATTAAACTGGAGCACAAGCCAAATCACTAGTTTTAGTGTTGATCTGATTGATACAAATTGATTTTCACAACAATAATATTTATAATTCAATATATTGTTATATAATTTGACTATCATCAATTAAACTAAGATTGTTCGTTGGGTTGGAATGATTCGCTATCCAGCCATACTTTTCTAATATGTTTTTTAGGTTAAAAATTGATACTTCTTATTTATTTCTCTTCTGCATGCAATGATATAAATGAAATATTAATACTTATTATTATTATTATTATTATTTATTACATTAGATTTTAAAATTATATTCTAGAGATAAAGTTTGTTATTAACATTTAATTTAAAGATAGAAAGAGATTTAACCTTTTTTATGATTTTAATTGATTTGTTCATGATATAGTTTATTATTTTATTTTATAAAATAATATTTTAATTTGAAATGTTTTAATTTTGTTATGTTGAATAATTTTACTAAATATTTTTTCAAAAATTAAATTGTAAATTATTTACTTCCGACCGTGAACTTAATCGGTTGAAAATTTTACTTCAACCTAACCCAACATGCACAATGTGCTAGTGGGGCTGAAAACTTCTCCCAACCCCATGTGTGAACACCCTTAAATCTAACTATCAATGAATTAGATAAGAATTATCACATTGATGTTGTATGCTAAATTAAAAAAAAAAAGATAATAATAAGTATATAATTTAATATTTAAAAGAATTTATGTTTCAAAAAAAATTCAAGTTAGTCTTAAAATATATTGATAGAACACAATTACGAATTAACATGAAATTTTATGAGCACAAGTGATATTCATTTTAAACAATTTCTCTCCGGGTTCCTTATTTTGGGATTTTATGTCCATTTGTACATGCTTACTTTTGGTAATTTGATGCTTTTAATTTAACAGTAAATTATAAATTGTGAAAATTTGTCTTGCAAATATAAATTTTATTTTGACTTATACATCAGTCTAACCTATCCTAACCCATAAAATATTATTCCCAATGGATACACATAATCAAGGCTTTGAAAAAATGTAAGCTGTAAGCATTATTTCATCATTCGTGCAAATAAGAAATTCTTGACTATATTCTATGTTGGTATGATCCAAATTTTTTTCTTTCTACATTTTGGTTAAGTGGTGTTTGAGCCAAATTGCACATACCTCAACTAATCCATCTCTATAATCTAGTCAAAGATAAGCCATCTACACACTCAAAAAAATAGAATCACCGAAAAATTTCTTGGAGTCTGGCCTAAAGAATTTTGCATAGAATTTAAACTTGAACTATTTGTTACTGTAAGAAAAGTAGGCAAGAGAAGAGAATATGAGTTGAGACAAAATGAATTCCATTATTGATAAGTTAGTACAGAGGGATGAATGAACCCTTTTATAGCCAAGTATTCTATTAGAAGATTTACTACCAAGACTAGCAGAATACCAGCTCAGTAACTAACTTGCTCGAACACTCTCCCTTTGCTTGGAGCATTACATTTTCTAACTCCAATTTTTCTCTTAGATAACTAAATATTGAACTAGATATAGCTCTAGTTCAAACATCAGCAGTTTGATATAGAGAATGAATGTGTGTAACAATAATTTCCTTCCTAACTACTTTCTCTTTGACAAAATGAATGTCCAGCTCTATATGTTTGGCTCACGTATGAAGTATAGGATTAGCTATCGTAAGACAAGTATCTTGTTGTGACAATAAACAACTAGAATAGAAGTGGAAGGGGCTTGCAATTCTGTAAGTAAAGAATTGATTTAGGACATTTTTGCTACTATATTTGCAAATGCTCCTGCATTCAACTTTAATGCTAGACTTAGAGACGACAGCTTGCTTCATTGAGCTTCAAGATATGAGATTTGGACCAAGGTGAATGCAAACTAGAGATTGAACACCTATTATAAACATCAGCTCCCCAATCAGCATCACAGTATATTTAGATTGCTAGCTTTGTGTAGTACTAAACAATGATTTAAAGTCACATTCAAATATCTCAAAATTTTCTTAATAACCTTCCAGTGAACCTCCAATAGATCCTGCATGAATTGATAAATATTGTTGGCTGCATAAAAAAATTCAGGCCTGGTTATATGGTTGCATACTGAAGACAGACTAATCCGGTACTGGATCACCACCAAACTTGGACAATTTTAGGTCAACAATAATAAGTCTACAAATGCATTTGGCATTCTGCATTTTAGCTTTACTAAGAAGGTCGCTTATGTGTTTCCCTTAAGAAAGATGCAAACTTCCAGCTAACTAATATTTCACCTCAGTATGAAGAAAGCAATTGAGAGCCCCTAATTCTTCCAATGGAAATTCTCTATTTAGATTAGTAATCGAAACTTTGACAGCTTGTTGCGAGGACCCTGTGATGATGATGTCATCTATATAGACTAGCTCATAGATGAGTCCTTAATAGGTGACTTTTGAAAATGAGGAATGATCACATTTCCTAGATACAAAACCATATTTCAATAAAATATAAGCCAATTTCTCAAACCAAGCTCTTGGAACTTGCTTGGAACCATATATGGACTTACGTAATTTGCATACAAGATCTTTACCTCCTTGTTCAAAGCCAATAAGTTATTGCATATATACCTCTTCACAAAGCTCTCCATTAAAGAATGCATTGTTGACATCAATTTGATTAATTCACCCATTCTAAGATAAGGCTAGAGTTAATACCATTTTGATTATTGCTGGCTTACTAACTGGGCTAAAGCTTTCATTTTAGTGAAAACTTTCTTTTTGATAAAATCCTTTATGTACTTTGTATATTTGAATGTTACTATACAAATTTTCCTTAATTTTAAAAACCTATTTGCAGCCTGTAACACTTCCATTAGGTGGCAACCTCACTAATGATCAGGTTTGATTAAACTTCAGAGCCTTAAACTGATCTTTCATGGCTGACTTCCAAGCTGGATGTTGTAAAAACTTCACTAACAAAAGTTGGCTCATTGTGGGTTAGATAAACCTTCGGTTTTAAAATTTTAGACTTTGCCCTTATAGTTATAGGATGACTAGGTATAGGAACAGATTGCTCAGTAAAGACTGATTGTAAATTATCAATTTTTGTAGGTTATGTAGTAGGTTGAGTAGTTGATAAATCAACAGCAATTTCATTGTCACAGCTATGATTAGAATTGTGTTCAAAAAAGTTGCATTAATAAGAAAAGTGTCACATTCTTTGTAATAACTTTGAGAAATGCTATAGCTAGATAAAAATGTGGTGCTGCTAAAATTGAGGGTGCAAGAATAGAAGTAGAATTTTGAGATTTTAGCTACTCACTTCCCTCTTTAGAGCTATAACAGAAGAAAATTAAATAGAATTTCTAGATATACAAGCCTTACCATTAAGAGCCAAGTATTTATAGCCTTTATGTGACAAGATATAACCCAGAGAAAGGAATTCAACTAATATGAAATCCACCTTGTGTCTATCAAACAGCCTTGTTAATAAGAAGCAAGCACAAATAAAAACTCTCAAAGGAGAATAATATAGTTTTAAACCAAAAAGCTTTTCAAAAGTGATTGACCTTGCAAAACATATGTAAGATGTTTGTTAATTAGATAGGTTGTAGTCAAGAAAGCATCATTCTAATACTTGAGAGGAAAAAAAGCATTAGCTAATAAGATTAACCTTGTTACTATAACATGCCTATGCGTTCTCTCTGCCACCCATTTTGCTTATTAGTATGAGTATAACTCTTACTATTAATAATTCTATGAGTAGCAAAAAAATTGTGTAAAGGGTCTATATTAAACCCCCAAAGTCAGGTTAAACAATTTGATCTTGAGTCCTAGCTATAATTCTACCATGTGCTTAAAATGAATAAAAGTATTTAGAGCCTAATATTTATTTTTCATCAGGCAGATCCAAGTATGTCTTGAATAAGCATCCACAAAATGCAAATAGTAGGAAAAACCAACAAAAGATTTAATAGGTAAAGGTCCCCAAATATCTGTACGCATTAATTCCAAAGGTTTAATATAAGTAGTCATAGAAGTTGAAAAGGGAAGCTTATGAGTTTTACCTAAATAGCAAGCTTTATAGCACTCCAGAGAAGTTCTTATTTGAAACAAAAATGTTACAGGACCTTAAAATTGAACTAATGACAACCATGGTAGGATGTTCTAATCTAGAGTGCCACAGTTTGTATGAATCTAAACAGGTGGATGTTGAGTTAACACCAACACAAGAATAAAGAAAGCTTCTTAACTTGCAATTGTTCCTGTGTTAAGCTTGAAATCATTAAAGTTATACAATCCATTCTTAACTTTACCTTCTAAAAGTATCTTCTTGGAAGCCTGATCCTAAACAAAACACAAGGTAGGATGAAACTCAAAATACATTATCTTGTGTAAATTTTGAAACACTAAGAAGATTATTTGTTCTCATTGTGAGCAATTAGACTAGAGAAGAGAGACAGAAACACTACAATGGAGAATTTTTATTCATCGACACAAAATACAAGAAGAATACCATAATTTATAAGGGAATTCTAGTAGAGCGGAAAACATAATACAATCCCAAAATAGTTGGGATAAAACGAGATACCAATCAACAATAAAAACTTAGAGATATCCTTTCCAGAAAATCCCAATTAGTTAGCCCAATCAGCATTTACTCCCGATAAGTCTTCCCTGTGTCTCAGAACCAGGAAACTCCTGAGATGGATGGGCCTTTGATATCTGCGATGGATGGGCTTTTAACATTCCCCCTCAAGTTGGATTGTAGATGTCATACAAGCCCAGCTCGTAGCACATTTTCTCGAACCTAAGCCTAAGCAGCCCTTTAGTTAGAATATTAGCAATTTGTTCAGCTGAGGAGACATGAGGAATGTAAATGATCCCCTCTTCTAATTTTTCCTTAATGAAATGATGATCCACTTCTACATGCTTAGTGCGATCATGATGTACAAGGTTGTTAACTATACTGATGGTAGCTTTGTTGTCACAATACAGTCTCATGAGTCCATTATTAGTAATCTTGAGTTCTTCCAATAGAAGTTTTATCCATTTTAACTCACTTACTCCATTGGCTAATGATCTAAGTTTAGCTTCTGCACTGCTTTTAGCTACCACATTTTATTTTTTGCTTCTCCATGTCACTAGATTTTTCCATGCAAAAGACCAATATCCATAAGTGGATCTTTTATCTACTATAGATCTGGCTCAATCTGCATCTATATATGCTTCAATTATCCTTGATTCTCCTTTCATAAAGAATAGCCCTTTACCTGGACTACCTTTAAGATATTTCAAAATGTAAATGACAGCTTTAGGTGTTCTTTCTTTGGATCATGCATGAATTGGCTTACTACCCTAACAGTGTATGAAATATCTAGTCATGTATAGGCTAGATAGATTAGTTTTCCCACTAGTATTTGGTATCTTCCTCTATCAACAGGTGAGCTAGTATTCTGCTCTCCAAGTTTAATTGTAAGATTAGTTGGAGTGTCAACTGATTTGCATTCAAGAAGCCCGGTTTATTTTAACAAATCCAGTGTATACTTCCTTTGAGAGATTGAGATTCCAGAACGGTTTCTAGCAATTTCCATGCCCAAAAAGTATCTCAACATACTAAGGTCTTTAACCTCAAATTCATTTGCAAGTTTGGTTTTTAAGAGACTTATTTTAGAGGCATCATCCCTAGTTACAATAATATCATCTACATACACAATGAGGATAGTTGACTTACCTTTTTTATATTTGTAGAATAGAGTGTGGTCACTCTGAGCTTGTTTATAATTCAGGTGACACATAGCTCTAGTAAATCTTTCAAACCATATTATTGGGAATTGCTTCAGACCATAAAGAGATTTTTTTTAGTTTGCATACATGTCTTGTATGTGTTGCACTTTTAAAGCTTGGTAGGGCTTCCATATAAACTTCTTCATTCAAATCTCTATTTAGAAAAGTATTCTTGATGTCTAATTGATGTAAGGGCTAATCAAGATTAGCTGCTATGGAGAGTAAAACTCTAATGGCATTAAGTTTAGCCCCTGGTGCAAAAAATTCTTGGTAATCTATCCCATAGGTCTAAGTGAACCATTTTGCTACCAATTGTGCTTTATATCTCTCAATAGTTCCATCTGATCTATATTTAACAATGAACACCTATTTACATCCTACTAGGACAGCACCTCTAGGCTTTTCAATTAGCTCCCATGTTTCATTTTTTTTCAGAGCCTGCATTTCTTTCTCTATAGCTTTCCTCCATTCTTTCCTTTAAAGTGCTTCCTCAATGCTTTGGGAATATCTGCTTTTTTCAGATTAGTAGCAAGAGCTTTCATAGAGGGTGATAAGTGTTCATAATGAACAAACTGTGCTATAGGATGTTGTGTGCATGATCTGATTCCCTTTTTTAAGGTAATAAGTAAATCATCAGTAACATTCATAGGAAAAAAAGTAGTGGAATTACCTAAGTCCAAGTTAGATTCTTGGCCTATTTCTGAAGCAAGAGAAGGGGCTATATTATTTTGATTTTTCCTCTTGGTGTAGACACAAAATTCTGGAGGTTGTTGGAATTGATCCTTCTGCTAGTCATCCAGTTTGTCTTATTTGGTATTCGGTTGGACATCTATAGTATTTTCTTGGGTTCTATTTTTAGTTAGCTCAAGATTTTCGGGAGTAGGCAAGCATCAAAATTCATGAATGTGTGGGTTTCCAGTCTCGAGAGTGTGCAAGCTTCCAGTTTCGAGTATGGGCAGGTTTCCATAAGAGAGAAAAAAAATGCCTTCACCATCATTCTCCCCCTAAAGGAAATTTTTGGGGTAGAAGAGTGTTTTTAAAAAAAGTGATATCCTTTTTTTCTTTACAGGGAAATAGCATTTATATCCTTTTTTATTAGCAGCATAACCAATAAATATGCACTTGAGTGCTCTTGGATCAAGTTTGTTCCTATTGATGTCATGATTATGGGAAAAAATAATACAACTAAACACTTTTAGAGGGAGATTATTGATAGTCCTATAACCAAGGAAATATTTATGGAAAGAGTTCATAGGTGTTTGAAATTGGAGAACTTGAGTAGGCATTCTTTACCTGAGATAGCAAGCTGTAAGAACAACACCCCCCCCACACAAAAAATTCGGTGTGTTGTGGTAAGCATAATGGACCTTGCTACTTTTAAGAGGTGTTTATGATGTGTGTTAGGGCATGAGTTTGGTGAACTATGCTGTGGGTGTTGAGATAATTGTCCAAAATTTTGTTAAAATATTCCCTATCATTATCTGTATGAAGAACTTGTATATTTGTGTCATATTGAGTCTTAACCATATTGTGGAAGTTAATAAACACTTGTTCAACACCGAATTTATCTTTAAGAAGATACAACTAACATACCCGGGTATGGTCATAAATAAAGGTTATAAACCATCTCTTAGAGTAAAGATTGGGATGTCTTGAGGGTCTCTAAATATCACTATGTATTATGACAAAAGATTGAGTGGCTTTTATAGGGTTTTGGTTTAAAGACAACTCTTTGATATTTAGCTAATTGACATGTTTCACATTGGAAATTATCATTATTTTTAAAAAGAGAGAGATACAAATGTTTTAAATAACTGAAACTTGAATGGCTTAACCTATAATGTCATAGCATAACTTGACTTTTTCTTGTAGTAGATTCCCAGCTAACATTGTGAGCTTAGCTTGTTCTACGAGAGTTATCTTCAAAATAATATAGCCCTTCATGTTCTTTAGTATTGCTAATCCTCTTCTCCGAACTCAAGTCCTGGAATTCACAAAAATTCTGTGAGAATATTATTAGACAGTTACAATCTTTTGTTAATTTGCTCACAGATAACAAGTTGCAAGAAAGGTTTGGCACATGTAGGACTGAATTTAGATTAAGAGTATAATTAATTTTTATAGTTCCAACTCTGGCAATATAGGATAAAGTCCCATTAGTAATTCTAACTCTAGCTTTACTATAAATAGGAGTGTAAGAGAATAATTTAGCACAACTTGTCATGTAATCTGGAGCACCAAAGTCAATGATCCAAGATTTTTCCCTTTCTTTTATGCAATTTAAGGCAGAAATGAAATTACCTTGTTGGACTATAAGAGATAAACCAACTGATTTTTCTGAGCTAAGCAACTTATAAAGGCGTGCGAGCTGTTTCTTGCTAAGGTTAAGATTTTTCAAGTTTTCTCTAGCCTCCTATTTAACAATTTCTGTATTGGCATGATGAGCACAAGTCTCTCTCTCAATATGTTTAGACTGCTTTGCTTCACAGTTGGATTGGGTTGTTGGTTTTCCATGAAATTTCTAGTAAGTTTCTCTGATATGGTTAGTCTTTTGGAAATAGTCACACCAAAGATTGTTCTTTTTAGAGTGTTTGGGTTCACTAGATGAATCCAATCTCCGATTCTGTTCATAGTTCCCGAAGCTTACTAATGCTGCAGGTTCTGTGTGGGTAAGATTTCTGGGATCTCCCAACATAACTCTTCTCTTGCTTTCATCCCTTCTTACTTCAGTAAATACTTCTTTAATTCGAGGCAATGGACGAATGCCAATCATTCTTCCTCTAACTTCATCTAACTCTTTGTTTAAACCTGCAAGAAGTCATATGTGTAAATTTTCTCTACAAGTTTTATGTATTTTTCTTTACACCTATTACACCAATCATTTGGTTCAAAAACATCCAGTTCTTGTCAAATTTTTGTAAGAGTAGTATAATAATCAATTACATTCAAACTTTCCTATTTAAAATCCTCGACTTTGTCTCTTAATTCACATAGCTGGGCAGAGTTTTTCAAGTCGGAGTAGGCAATTTTTACTTTCTTCCATACATCTTTGGTAGTGGTATAAATAAGATACAAGGACCCAATGTGTTCCTCCATAGAATTAATAAGTCAGGACATCACCTAAATATCCCATGTTGCAAACGCAAGGTCTGTAGCCTCGGGTTTCACGACAGTGCCATCTAAAAAATTGATTTTTTCTCTTCGTCGAATCACCATTTGGATTGACCGGGACCATTGCAGGAAGTTACATCCATTCAGCTTGTAGAGAGTGATTTGTAGAGGAGAGTTATCGAAGGAATTGGTTGAAGGATGACTAGGTGCAATGAGATTAATTGTAGGGCTCAGTGCAAGAGAGAATTATGTGGTTACTTCCTCCTGCCCATCCTTGCTTAATCCAATAAGAGCTTGCTTGAAGCTGGCCATGCGTCTCTCCTCTCACCAGTATTTCAATTTTGATACCATGTGAGAAATTAGACTGGAGAAGAGAGACATAAACACTACAATAGAGAATTCTTATTTATCGACACAAAATACAAGAAGAATACCAGAATTTATAAGGAAATTCTGGTAGAGTGAAAAATGTAATACAATCCCAAAATAGTTGGGATAAAACGAAATACCAATTAGCAATAAAAAACAGAGAGATATATTTTCCAAAAAATCCCAATTAGTTAACCCAGTCAGCATTTACTCCCGATAAGTCTTCTCTGAGTCTCAAAATCAGGAAACTCTCGAGATGGATGCGCCTTTGATGTCCACGATGGATGGGCTTTTAATACTCAAAGGTAATGAAAAATGTTATTAAAAGACAAAATTGAAGAATGAAAGGAAGACTAAATGAAAGAATTGCCAACATGCATGAATGAAAAACCTGCTCCATTTCCAACACGAACCCTCTTTGCCTTATCAGAAGCAGCTTTAATCATGATATTTCTCTTATTTGAGTAACATAATTAGTTACTCTAATGTCAAGATATTGATAAGGATCAAAGATTGATTCTAGTCCTCCTACCATAGCTAACATTTGACCAAAATTCTTATTAGTTGAAAAAGGACAATGTTGTTGTGTAGTGTTTAAATTAAAATACTTCTTGGCTATAGACCTTCTAGCATACTAGTTACTAGAAGGCCTATACTAAAAATTTTGATCAAATATATGAAAACAATAACAAGCAAGATGCTCAAACCTACGACACACTTACCTAGCAAGAAATTTGGTTTTTATTAGCAAAACAACTGTTTCTTCCTCTTCTATCGCCAAAATTACCTCCACCTATGTAATAACTGTAAAATTTAAAGAAAATTCCAATTAAAGGAAATTTAGAATAAAAGAGAGAATTTTGACAATAGAGATAAGAACCGTAGAAAATATGTATATTTATTACATGGATTAAAGAATTACAAAAGAAATATGAGAATTTATGTTTTGGCGCGCTATAAGCAAATATATTTTTATTTATGTAGAAATGATTATGATTTGTTAAAAGTAAGTGGACTTTTAAGTAAAAGAAATATTTTGTTACTTAAAATAATTATACCGGCCTCCATTGAATTTTTATGGTATTTTTAGAAATATTCTTTCTTTTAATATGAATAAAGATATTTGTTTTAAAATTTGTTTTATTACGATTTTTATTAAGAAAAATTATGATTTAAGAGTTTAACTAAAGATTTATGAGAAAGGAAATTTTTAGAAATTTTTGAGATATTTTATGATGAAAAATGGAATTTATATGAATTTTTATAAAAGAAAATATAATTATTAATTATTTAATAATTATAAATAAAAAAAATTCAGAAACCATAAAATGAGAAACCAGGGGCGACGAATTCGAAGAAGAAGAAAACGGAAAAAATGCATAGTGCTGCATAGTGAGTGAATAGTGACTTCAAATCTTTTCTCTCGATTTGGAGTACCAATTGGCTTCTGGTATCAAAACTGAAAGTGTTATTGGATTCAGGACGAAAAGTACTTCAGTTTTGACCGATCAGTTTTTCAAATCAACCGTTGAATCGCCGTAAATCTGAAGTAGAAAATCTTGGTAAAAGGTAAGTTCTAAAAAATTTTACTTAGGGACTTCTAATTAGAAATCTGACTCCGTAGATGGATTCAGAAATTAGATAAATATTAGGATATGAAATTGTTTTGTTGATTTGGTAAAATTTTTGTGACAGTGAATAGTATTTTTCGGTGATGAATAGTGGCGGTGAATAGTATTTTTCGGCGGTGAACAGTAACCAAGCTCATTTAAGGTTTTTGGACCTTCCGAACTCAATTTTGGGGTCTGTTTTACCGAATTCAGACCAAGAACTAGGATTTTAGGGCTGTCCAATTTGGAGCCCTTTCGTGTGAGTGGGTTTTTCATACTATAGCGCATGTTTTACGAATTCGGTTTATAACTCTCTCTCGTATGATTTTAACTAGTTGGAATGTATGCTAAATTGTTTTACCGCTTTGAAAACCAATATGTTCCAACCATGTTAGAAATTATAAATTTAAATCTTAGTTGAACTCTAGGTATGCAGGGCAAGCATCTAGGCTGATAATTCTCCATTTGAGCTAGATTTATAGAAATGCGAACTTAGTCATAGAAATGAACTAAGTTAGCCATGAAATGATTTGATGCATGATGAGCATCTATGTGACGTCTACAGACGATCTATGTTTAAAATGGAAAGTTTATGATTATAAAGGTCTCCATGGGAATTCATGGATGAGATATATTTTAGAGCGAAATTTTATGCATAAAAAGAGCTAGATGGAGAATTATAGCTTTATTGTAAAGTTATTGAAATGTTTTACTTTAAACTCTTTGAATAGCATATTTCAAATGTTTTCTATTGGAGGGACCCTTTTAGATCACTGTTAGCTAGCCGCAGGGAGTGCTAGCCCTAGTGCACCATGGTCATGCGAAGGTTTTGGCTTAAGATACTGTGACAGGCATATGACTGCCTAAGACACAGGGATTTAGGGTGGACTTATGTCTACGCCTACAATGATTACCATACCCTTGCTGTGTGCTTGGGAAATTTATGGTGGACTTAT
The DNA here is from genome assembly GCA_037074535.1 of Gleditsia sinensis. NCBI lineage: Eukaryota > Viridiplantae > Streptophyta > Magnoliopsida > Fabales > Fabaceae > Gleditsia > Gleditsia sinensis. The sequence goes on along the minus strand of CM073463.1, from coordinate 16,999,534 downwards.
ATCTACGCCTACAGTGATTACCATACCCTTGCTGTGTGCTTGGGGGATTTAGGGTGGACTTATGTCTACGCCTACAGTGATTACCCTACCCTTGCTGTGTGTAACATCTCTAATTTCGTTTCTTTTATTGATAAAGGTACATAAAAAATTTAATAAGGAAATAAAATTTATTAGACAATATTTTAGATATCTAAGGAAATATAGTCCTTAAAAATTCTTCACTTTATGTATATGTATAGAAAATGTTTCTAACATTAAGAGAACAAATAAAGAAGGAAAATCTAATAGGAAAGAAATTAGAAATAACATACTAAAGAGATGCAAAATTCTTGGATAAGGAAGATAAATTTTTAGAAACAAGTAAAGGTCTTAAAATTTCAAGAACATTGAATTAGGGTAATTTTTCCTAATTCAAGAACTATAGTTACTAAATTTAAAATCTTTACCCATACATTGGGCTTTTACCTATGGACACTTCATATAGAGTTTTTTCACTTCACATAAGTTTCTAGCAAGCCATTGGATAACCTAAGCAAGAAATAAAACATAGACTTGGACTAGGATATAGTAATTGGACCAATAGCCCAAAAATTATGAAAATGTAACCAAGCCCTCCAAGAAAGGTAGAATTTTATCTAAAGCAAAGAAAATGGGTAGGAATAAGCCCATAATGGGTAGAAATAAGCCCAAATCTAAGAGGAAAAATAAAATAAAATAAATTAGATGATGATATAATAATAATAATAATAAAAATTAGGTTACATGGCATCAAGACAAAAATTTAGCAAGTGGTGTGATTCTACATTCATCATTTGGGCAAGTGGCATGATAATACAAGGCTTTAGGACAAAAATATCTATATCCTACACTCACAATTTTAGCAAGTGGTATGAAAATACATGGCATTAGGACAAAACTTTCCTATCCCACACAAATAATATCAACCAAATAATGGAGATTCAATGGCTAGAAATTTGTCACCTAAAAAAGCAAACATATCATACTTGTTTAAGACAAAAGAAAATGGAAATGAATCCCTAAATCAAAGGGACCTTATCCCTTATCTTAAGAACATATCATCATAATTTTTAAAATACAAATCTCCTTTTCCTATGCATATCTTGACTAAGGAAGAGGAAGACAAGAACATAAGTTGTTTGTTTTCCAAAAATTCAACAAAGTGTATCTTAATTGTGATAAGGTAGACCCATGATCATGAAAGGTGAATTATTTGGTGGTCTATATAAGAAAACCCACCCTTACAACATTATAATTTCGTCCAAGTGAGGGAGAGGAAAAATAGAAGCAAGGTAGAGTGAGGAAAGGAGAGGAAGAAAGGAAGAAAGAGGAAGGAGAAGTCTAAGGGACTAAGTGCTCCAGGTAAGTTTAATAATATTTCTTTTTGAAGAAAACTTTTGAAACTTATAATATTTATATGAGATTTTGATCTTAGAACTTTGATGATTGGTCATGATGTTGCTATATCATGTTACATATTGATTTTGCATGTGATGTATGTTTGAATACTTAGGTTGGTGTAGATAGTTCTGCATGGTTATGGCTATGGGTGGCAGAATTTTTAGTTTCGGTGTTTTAATTTTTGGGAACAACCTATAAGGAATTAAAATAAATGGTTAACATATGAATTATAGATATATGTCTCACGGATTTTTAGCCACTGGAATTATTCAATTTGGAGTCCATATGAGGTAGATATGGTCCGATTAGTAGGCAAAGGTCAGAAAATGGTTCATCAGAGAACAATATGTTACGATAGCTTCTGTATTTTAATTTCTGAGAATTATCTGTATGGAATTAAAATAAATGGTTAACATAAGATTTATAGCTATGTGTGTCACGGATTTTTAGCCACTGAAATCATTCAATTTGGAGTCCATAGGAGGTAGATATGGTCTGATTAGTAAGCAAAGGTCAGAAAATGGTTCATCAGGGAAGAATATGTTAGCATTGCTTCAATATTTTAATTTATGGGACTTATCTGTGGAGAATTAAAATAAATGGTTAACATAAGAATTAAAGATATATGTGTCACGGATGTTTATCCACTGTAATCATTCAATTTGGAGTCCATATGAGGTAGATATCATATGATTAGTAAGCAAAAGTCAGAAAATGGTTCATCAGGGAAGAATATGTTAGGATAGCTTCTGTATTTTAATTTCTGGAAATTATCTGTATAGAATTAAAATAAATGGTTAACATAAGAATTATAGATATGTGTGTCATGGATTTTGAGCCACTGGAATCACTCAAGTTGGAGTCCATATGGAATCACTCAAGTAGGTAGAGGTCAGAACCTATCCGAGAAGAAATAACCTATACATTTAGGGAGAAATATCACTTTGATTTCTTAATATTTCGCTACAATGTTCAACATAATAGTTTTAGATAATTGTTTTATCTTGAAATTGACACCAATATCACCTACAGCATGATTCACCCTGACCGGGGTAGCTTGAAATGAGAATAAGTTGATGGCCATCATATAATATTTTGAAAATAGTTAATCCTGTCATACATATCATTACAACATGATTCTTATGTGTATAGATAGAATGCATTATGAGACCAAAGATATTTTCTGTAGTTTATACAGCTGAACATGATGTGATGAGCTATATTGATAATGATTTATTGTTGAACTTACTGAGATTTAATTCTCACTATATTTCCATATCATGTTCAGAAAATTAGTTATGCAGATTTTTCTATAACTCTAACTTTTAGTGCACGTTGGATCGAGTACTTTATGTTGGGCAGATCCCAGAAGCAAATAAAATGTTTGTGGTCAAGTTGGCTTAGATCCCGGTGAAGGTGCAACCACCCGCACCTGTATCTCCAGAATTGGTCAACCAGAATAAATAAGATGTAGATTTTATGTGTTTGATATGTTGTACGTATATTTTGATTAATGACATGTATATGAATTCTGTATTGTATAAATTAAATAAATGTTATATTGAGTTAAGTTGTAACGAGGTAATAACTTCATGGTATTTTAAAAAAAAAAATTTGATACTTAAATGGAGTTGTTACACTGTGTGCTTGGGGGAGATGATAGATCTGTTAGGAAAGACCTCCAATAAACTAGTGCATTTTTCTTAAAGATTAAATATTTCTAAACAATCGCATTCATCATTTTTATTGCATAAATAACTTCATTTATTACTTACCATGCATAATTTATTTGCTCTATTGTTACTGATTTAATCATGTTTTATCTTTTGAACATACATTTGAACTGTTTAGCTTTTCTTTCAATAAATTATGGTTAAATGCTTAATGTTTCTATTATTATCTTTACACTTTGATTTCAATTATTAAACTCATTGCGAAACATTCGTGCTTTGTTTGCCCTATTTCTGTTATAGTGTGATTTATCCATTCACTGAGATGTGGTGATCTCACCCCTCTTCTGTTTCCTCCCCACAGATAGTCAAAGAGACTTTGATCCAGCTACAGCTTCGTAGGAGGCTAAAGATAGCATTGGTGAGCCCCAGCTTAGGCAAGGCTCTTTTGTACTGTTTGTTTAGTTTAGTTTATGTCTAGTATACCTCCATGAACATACAGGCAGGATCCTCGCTTCTTGCGTATTTTGATATGTTGTTTGAAAAAATGGTTTTATGTTTTACAACAATGTTTGTATTATGAGGCCATGGGCCAAGGTTGAATCACAGATGTTGGATTCATGAGATATATATATATATATATATATATATATATATATATATATATACAGTATTTTCTTATATTGGATGTGGCATATGTGGCCAGTTATATTTATTATGTACTCTGGATTGTATGCTGGATGTTTGTGCATGCTATGTGTTAGGCTTGCGGCTAGGGGAAAACCCTTATGCCGTGCCTGTCATGTGTTCCATCATTTGGAGCCGTGACAACCTAAGTAACTAGGAAAACCTCTATGACCTTCTCTGGTTGAATTGTTACTATTTTTGAATTGCTATTGTGTTAGATTAGCATAAGCTAGATCCATATATTTTATTTGTTCTTCTGGCCTATATTCATGAGCTAAAAGTAAGGATTCTATCTCACTCGTTGTGTAAAGATCCAACCTTGAAGAGACAGACGATATAAGGGTATCATATTATTCTGAAAGACCTCTAAAAATGGCCTCAATGTGACTACTTATTAAAAATGGACATTCAACATATATGAGTGAATTAATTGCTAATTTGATCTTCAACAAATATTCACTTACTGACAATGACCCTTTCTTGGTGCCTTTGAGTTTAGTTTTGAATTGCTTGATCTTTGCCCTTGTTTGAGAAGCAAAGAAAGATTGAACTTGATTCCATACTTGATGAGAATGAATGCAGCCAACTACTCATGTTAAGTATACTTTAAAACATGGAAAGCAACATCCAAGAAAGCAATAGTTGGTCTTCTTGTCCCATGACAAGGAGTCTTTACTTATCTACTTGATCTCTAATCTTCTTATGTATCGAATCTTGTAGGTATAGCTAAATCCCACCTTTATAGAAATTGAATTCTTATTCAAGAAATTTGGAGCCTATTTGGTAACTGTTTTTAAAAACAGCATTTTGTTTTTAAAACAAAAAAACTCGTTTAAAAATATATATTTTTTGAAAATAAGTTATTTTTAAAATAATAAAAAATAAAAGAAAATTGTTTTTTTTTCTATTTTTATTCTTAGAACACCCAAAAACAAAAAATATATTTTCAAAACAGTTTATCAAATAGAATTTTTTTACTTTTGTTTTGTAGAATAATTTTTAAATATAATTTTCAAAAACATATTTTAAAACAAAAAAAAAACAAAAATAGAATAACACAAGTCCTCGTATTCTAGATGATTGGACAAATCCTTTCTCACCTATTTTCTAATAGCTACCTCCATATTTTGGGTGATATTTGCTAACTATATATTTAGTATTCTATTGTAAATTTTTGTAATGCCAAGTTTTAATGTTCCAAGTAATTAAATCTCTATTTTTTAACCACTACTAATATTATAATATTTTTCATGAACTCATACCACAGACATAACCCTTTTATTCCATATTGCAATATAAGTATCAATTTGTTTACCCAATCTTAAGTTATTTCTTTGGTCCCAAAGTCGATATCCAACAAAATTAAAATGTATAAAGCATCATCATTACAGAGTGAGTACTCTTGATTCTACCGTAGTTGAAACTCATTGAAGCTGCAAGATTTCCAAAGAAAGAAATATAAGTATTCTATCAAAAGTTAGAAACAGTTCTGGATAGAGTGCAAGCAGAGTTATTTCTTCAGCAAGGGGCATTTAGTATATTGCTATGTTAAGTACTTCAAAACCTATATATTATTGAGCTAATATACAACACATAAATTTTAAAAATTTTATATTTATTATACTCAATCGTTTTAAAAACAAATTTTTAAATTCTTGGAAAATTGAAATGCCCAAGTACCAAACAATGCCTTAATCTGCATACCCCAATGCCTCAACTATTCAATTGTAGGTAGAATATTCTAGCAAGCTCTCCATAAGAACACCTACTTAAACTTGTTTGGCATAAAGCCTTCCAAGTTTGCTTCCATACACCCAACATATTCCCATAGTCTAAGCGTACAACATCATAATTCCTTAGTACCCTTATAACACTACCATTCCACTTGTTCTGCATATAGAGCTCGTAACCATATTTAACGGTGTACCTACAATTTGAAGTATAAAACAAAGCCCATCTATCAGGAGTATGTCTAGGCCTTATAGGAATTTAAGAATTTACTCCATTCTCCTACACACATAGCTTATTTAACACCCTTATAATCCAATCGGTGTATCCTTCCAAAAAGATATCTTTGACCTATTTGTACCTCATACTAGAAGTGTTGTTTGGGTTTACTTTAAAGCCATCTTTATTAGGCAACCAAGGATGTTTCTAGATTTTTGTAGTAGCCCCACTACGAATGCAACAATATATAATCCTTTGACTAGAATTTCTCTCCCAGCTAGTACACTCCCCCAATGGAGGAGCAATTAATAATAGGCTAGGCTACCATAAAATTAGAGCTCAAAAAATGTTTTGCCTTTTATTAAGAGAACACATAAACAAAACTTGCCATTTTACAATTTCTCTAAGTAAATGGTTTGAGTCAAGAGACTTTGAAATTAAATAAGAAAATGCTTTGATGTTACTAACTTGAGCATTAGTTTAATATTTTTTGTATTATAGTACTTTATCTGTACCTTATTTGTGAACATTCCTAGGCCTATGTATCACAATCATAGAAGCTAAACAATAAATTGAATGATTTGAAGGTGAAAAATTGTTTGGTGAAAACCTGTTGATCTAGTCAACCCAATGATTTAGAGGTTTTTCTTATCTTATTCCCTATTTTTTTTCTTGATAATAATTGCTTAAACCTAAGGTTGTACACAGGTCGGTTCAGTTTGATTTTTAAGACTCAACCAAACCGAACTGATCTAATAAAATTCAGTAGAAATCAGACCTAGTTGATTCGGTTTATGTCTGTAAAATCGAACCGTTTAAAAGCTGTTTGGTTTTTTGATTTTTTGGCCCATTTGAATTTTTTTGGGCCTATTTTTTCAATTTTTGTATCTATTTTGTTATTTTTGAGCCCATTTCAGAAAATTTGAAAAAAAAAATCCTATAAAATATTTTTAAAATATAACCAAAAACAAATTTAATATATTTAAAATAATTTGGTCCGGTTCGGTTGGGATTTTGTCTCAACAGAAAACTGAACCGAATCGATCGATTTTTCAAAAAAAATCGAACTAAACCACTTAAAATCGGTTTTGTTCGATTTTTAAATGGGTTGGTTTAGTTCGGTCGGTCCGGGTCAATTTTGTACACCCCTACTTAAACCTTACCACTATTCAATGGTAAATATATAGGGCTAAAGAGTGTGGTGTTTCCTCTTTAAAATGTTTGCATGCATCTTTGGCTACAATGGATGTTTGCATCACCCTTCACAAATTTAAAGATAAGAGTTTTTTTGGAAATAAACAAACATAGTGAATACAAGGGATAGAACACATATAGATATTACAAGGATATAACCCCTTAATAACATTAACCAAAAACTCCTTCATTTGTGTTGGATAAATAGTTGACTGAATCCTAATTTGCTCAAGTTATTAAAATTTCATTGAGGTAGGAAGTAGAAAATTCTTTCCCTTCTGCTGCATTGGCTAGTTGCCTGAACATAAGCCTCAATGGTACATTAACTCTGACCCATTTACTGTCATTTTCCTTAACTTTAATCAACACCTTTTTGCAAAGTGAAAATAACTAAACTGGCAAAGGCTTATCCCAAATTTGTTGTTACTTAGTCACCTCTATATGATTATCAAAATGAACCAGATAAGCGATATCGATCTTCAAATTCCTCCTATTTTGAAATTTTAAACCTACAAGAAAAATTTGCAAATTTGGAATTCTAGAGTTAGGAAAAAAATGAATGTTAGATGTGATGAAATTGTTGCTCTTCATTCTTGGTTCTGCACGAATATTGTAGCCTCTATTATAGACTATAACAAACTCAATCAAAGCTTGATTAATCTGCTGCAAAACCAACTAAGGATTAGGATTTATTTGTTCAAACAAAACTTTATTCCTTGTTAACCAAATATAGTAAAACACAAGACAAAAACATAAAGTACCATGCCAAAACTCAATCTTCAACATAGAGAAGTGAGAAAACCAAAGGTTTAGCTAAATATTTGCTTGCAAAGGTGGAATGCAATCAACCCTCAAACCCATATTGGAGTCAAATCAAATGGCTCTAGGAACAGCTTAAAAATAAATTATTCTTATCCTCTTTTCCTTCCTTATAAAGATGTCAATCATTATCCGCTTGTAAATGATGAATTCTCTAGACACCAAAAGAAGATAAACAATGTCTCTTAAGTTTTCAAAGGAAGAGAATTATCCTAGGATGAAACTTCGATTTCCAAAGAGTTTTCCAATCAAAGTGAAAGCCAGCATTCTGACTTGACACTAAACATGTAATATCCCGTAAGAAAATAAAATTTATTAGACAATTTTTAGATATTTAAGGAAATATAATCCTTATAATTTTTTTACCTTACGTACATGCATAGAAATATTCTAACATTAATGGAATAGGTAAAGAGAGAAAATTTAAGAGGAAATATTAAAAATAAATATTGGTCTATAATCATACTACCCTGCCGGAGTTGGAGAAATTTGAATAATAAAAAAATAAAAAAGGAGGTTGTTACAAAACACCTATCAGCTAACAGTTGATAACCTTCTTTAATAGAGTACATGCAAATATGACTAGCTTCCAAACCAGAAAGTTTTCTTATTTCAAAAGAGAAACTTCTATCAAACTAATCTCATGTGCCTCTTAAGATTCATACCACTTTCTTAAAGCCCTCAAATCTTATCCTTGGCATTTGATTGTGACAAATTAGCCATAGTTCTGCCATTCACAACCAAGCCTTGCTTACAAGACTTCCATAATCTATTAGACAAAGATATACCTATCCCCTCTCCTGCCTCCATCCCGAATGACTAGTAAACAGATTACTGGCCTTGGCAATAACTCTCCAAATGGGATATGTTTTATAGTTCCTCGTCAAATATTTTATCTAATTAGACTAAAATATGAAAAAAGAAAAAGATTAATTGGATATGATTATGAGAAAATTAATCATATGTAGGTAAATGATTGTCAAATCATTACTCCAATGCTTATTAGAAGTCCTAGAGGAAGTAAAAGAAAGCAACACAATTTCATGATTCAAATCATTCAATAACAAAAAAAAAATTTAATTACCCAATTGATTTTTATAATTTCAGTCAATTTTTAAATAAGTTATTATAATTAAAAGTTTTGAATTAGGTCATATAGTTATAATTTTTAATTAATTATGTCACTATTGTTAGACTGCCTTTAGAAGTTTGTTAATTAATTAAGAATTAGGAAAATAGATGCAAGTTATACATGGTCTTTAGTGGCAGAAATTCAAACATATATGCATATGTTGTTCTAGATATGTTAATGGTAGACTAATGACATAAACTTATTTAAAAAGTTGAAATTGAAGTGCCAACCAAGTACTTAAAAAAAAGAAAAAATTGCTACAAATTCTGCAATCAAATTGTGGGGAGGAAAAAAAAGAAACATTCCATGTACAACTTTGGGTTTCCTCTCCGTTTATGTTGTTCCTAAGTGATGGAAAGCGTGCAAATCAACATAGAAAAGAAGACTAATAAACCACCAAGAATCATATTCTAGGCAAGTATTGCAAATGTGGTTAAATGGTAAACAACCTTGCGTTTAGTTGTTGAGGGGGTCTGTAATGTTAAGTAGTTCGAGCTTGCAAAATCAATCTTAATACTTTAAATTAAATTAACTTTATATTTAAAAAGTGTGAAAATTCTAACAAAAAAAAATATAATAACCAAATATAAGTATATGAATAAAATTAAAGTTACATATGAAAACCAATTTAACATACATGTCTGATTTTTCACCTTAAAATGTTATAAATATCAAAATCAGAGTTGGCAGTAGAGAAACAGATCAAAGACAATAATGAGTGTGTGACCAACGATGATCATCCCCTCAGTTACCAAAGGTCTAACGAAATTGGGTAGTATCCGAATCATAAAAAGTATCAATTTGTCCAAAACTCAATTAGTTTAAAAAAACAACAAAAAATTATAAAAAACAAAGAATTAAATCAAGTTACAAATTGAAATCAGATCCATGCCCATAAGTGGAGGAAGATAACTCAAAGAACCAAGAACAATAAATAAATAGAGATCTTTCAACAATTACAAATATTTTCGCAATGAAAATCATATTCTTATTTAATCTATTACCAATATGTTACTAGAATAAATTACATTTATTTATTTTGAAGTTTATGTAAATTTTACTTGTACTCTTTTTAATTTCAAATTGAAATAAGAATTTTTTAATTTATAAAATTTACATACATTCTTACCCTTTTAAAAAATTATAGTAATCTTCTTTATTTTAATTTTTTTATAAATCATTAGTTTGATATTTTAATAATTTTTATTGCATTAAATTAAATTATTTTTGAGTTTTTAAGAAAAATATATAATATGTTTCATTAATAATTTTGTGCATAGAAAAAAAATTTCGTACCAATTGAAATTAAAAAAAGTTGAATATAAATCTTAAAAAAATAATAAAAAAAGTAAATATAATTTACAGTATGTTACTAGGATTGTGGTCCCATAATTCAACAAGGTGTAGCATGGATACCAGTATGCCTCTTATCCTACCCATTGCAGCATAGAAGAATGCTTTCTTTCAGGATGTTTGGTACATAGATTTTTTTTTTTTTTTGAAAATCTCAATTTAAAAAATTAAAATTTTTATATTTAGTATAAATTTTTAAAAATTAATTCATAGAAAACTAAGATTTTTAAAAATCAATTTTTTTAGTAAGTTTCTCGTAAAAATATTTTTATAAGGAAGGGTGAGAATTTTAATTTTTCATGAAAATAAAAATTCTCTTATAATATTAAAACACAATTATTCTTTCATTAAAAAAATAATTGTAATAATAGTAAAAAAAAATTATTTTCTTTCCACTTTCACTCTCTCTCGTCTCTTTTTTTTTTCACTCTCTCACTTTCTTTCTCATCCTCTTTCTTATTCTCTCTTTTCACTCTTACTTTCACTTTCATAAAAATAAAAAATATTTTTAAAAAATGTACTAAATTTTTTTAAAAATAAAGTATAATCAAATAAAAAAATAATTTTTTTTAATAATTTTAAAAATTAATTAAATATATTTTATATATTTTTAAAAATTATAATTTTTATCAATTATATTTTTTTTTAAAATATAATTTTTAAAAATACATTTTTTTATAATTTATCAAACGCTTCCTTAATGGCTATTGTGGAGTCAATGGATTTTGATTTTTAGTTCTATTGGACCCGCACACGTCAGATTGCCGCGAAAAGGACCCATGCCAGCATAAAATCGCGTATCGCCAACGGCAATGCAAACAAAATCTAATCCAAAATAATCCTACGTAATCTTTCCCAACAAAATCGTTTTTTTTAAAGAAAAATTTCACATTTTTCCAAATTATTCTCAGGAATAAAAATATTAAAGAGAGAAATTTTTAAAAGAACAATAAAATAACAAAATTGTAAAGAAATGGGAAATTGGATTCTTCGCCAACTTCATCTTTGTTTGGGCTCACAGTAACGGTCCTTCCGAAGCTCACCGCCTCTTTTTCGCTGAAATTCACACCTAGAAACGAAGCAAAGGAAAAGAGCACACCCCGAAAGAAAAGTTGGCGAAACTATAGCATTGTCTATGCGACGAGGAGTTAAGCACAGAGAGTTGCTCATCTCTTTCTGGTTTCTTCTGTTACCTGTAAATTACTTCCCTTTAATACGGTAATTCCTCTGTTATTTCATATTCACTGTATTTATTTGCTTCTCGAAAATATAACAATGTCCTAAATTCATTTCACCGTCTGGTCGGGGACTGGCTCTCTGCATTCCAGCATTTGTCTTTGTATCATTTTCTTTTTGCTTTTTAGTATTGTTTATTTTTTATTTCTTTTTTCAGACACCAAAGTGTTCGAGTCTGACTTTCTGGGCAGTGTAGTTTTCAATCCGATAATATGCAAGCGCCAATTTTTACTGTTAAAGGACCCACTTTGGGCTTTCAAAAACAAAGCGTCTTGCTGGGTTTTGGCGAGTTCAGAAATAGGAGTGCACTGAGACCTAGAAGATTGCGCATGACCTACAGGACCAACTGCTGCGGTTGGTGGCTTGGGTCGGTCTCTATGGAAACCGAGCTGACTGGTACAAGAGTGGGTATTAGTAGCATTTTTGGCTCCTCGGCTAAGCCCAGATCAAGGGTTCAGGCTTCCGGTTTGTCTGCTGCTGCGGATGGTTTTACTGTGTTTAGTTTATGAGCTAAATGTTCCCTGTTCTTAAAATTTTTATTACAATTATGAAAGACAAGAATGATGCTTTTTCCAAGTTCTGGGCTATATTTCGTTTGCTTGATGCCTAATTTGGGTTCACTAATTTGGTCTGGCAAGATTTCTTGTTTAATCATTTCATTTTTATTGTAGAACTGCTGTAAGATTTTCTAGTAAGGCTCTGCTTGTCTATGTCTTCGTTCCTTTATGTGTCTATCTCTGCCGTTGTTCACTCAGATAGTAAAGTCTGTTGCATAATTTACAAACAAGAAATTTTGTTAAAATATCTTGGAATTTTAATAATGGCTGACAATCCAGTTAATATATGAAAATTAATATTATCTTGGCTGCAATGCTTTGAAAAATACAGAGTTTTGGAATTCAATCTTTAAAACTTGTGAACTTTTCCAAAACCCTTTGCTGGCTCTTAATATTATCATCTCTAGAATATGCATGACATCAACATATATTTGCTTATGAAATTCATAATTGTATATGCATTGATTCTGAAGAAGAAAAAGCTTTTGGTTCATGTCATTGACTATACAAGCCTTATTTTTACTGTGTGAATCTGGTACTCTGGCAGTCTGGCTGTTTCATATATTTATTTTCTCATACGGACAGCACATATAATTGACTTGCAGATGGAGATATTGAGGATATTGTTGCCAGTAATACTCAGGGCAAGCCTTCTGGAACTGTTTTACCCTATGTTGGTGTTGCTTGTCTTGGAGCCATTTTGTTTGGTTACCATCTAGGGTATGGGTATCCTCTTCATTTCCATATACTAAAGGGCAATTTTTTATACTTGAAGATATCTTTTTGTTTATCTTGCCATCTAAGTAATATGATTAATATGAGCCACTCCTAGATGTGTTAAGTTATTCGCTGTAAAATAAGCATTGGAGATAGTCCTTATAATAGACCTTCATTGAATAGCATCCTACATGTGGAAAAACTGTAAGAAGCCAATGTTTGGTGATGTAGGGTGGTAAATGGTGCTCTTGAGTACCTTGCCAAGGATCTTGGAATCACTGAAAACACTGTATTACAAGGTAAATTCCCTTTTTTTTTAGGTGTAAAGTGATTTCAGAAGTTTGAATATTTTTTAGGAAACGAAAAGTTTACATATTTATGAAAATATTCATTTTTGTTCTTTTTCTCTTCTTAAATTTTTATCTTGTAGCATATAAGAAGGGAAATTCCCAGCTTTCATTTATGTATAATCTCCTAAGAGAGACTCTGTCCATGTTAATGTTACTGCTATATTAAACAAAAGAACAATTCTGAGTCTTATGGCACATAGCTTGAGTGAAATTATTTACTGCTTTTTGCCTTTTTTATATATGTTTCTGTCATTTTTAACTTATGTTTCTCAAAATCCAGTTCCTTGTGAATATGCACCATAAACTGTTCTCTCATGAATTTAATGTGTAAAATCTATAACTAGGATGGGTTGTCAGCACACTACTTGCTGGTGCCACTGTTGGTTCATTCACTGGTGGAGCATTGGCTGACAAATTTGGCAGAACTAGGACTTTTCAATTAGATGCAATCCCTCTAGCAATTGGAGCATTTCTTTGGTCTGTAAATTGGCCTTTTATTCAAGGTTTGATCTTTCATATATTTAGAAAAAAATGCTTTAAACAATGCTGCATTTGCAGTGCTACGGCCCAGAGTGTGCAGACAATGATCATAGGCCGCTTGCTTGCTGGTATAGGAATTGGTGTTACATCTGCTATTGTACCACTATACATTTCTGAGGTGGTGCCTTTAAAAATAATTTTAACCTTTATGATCATGTTTACATAATCTATATCGATCATGTGGTGATACCTGGTATTGGGCAGATTTCACCAACCGAAATTCGTGGTGCACTTGGATCTGTTAATCAACTTTTCATATGTATTGGGATTCTTGTTGCACTGGTGGCTGGGTTGCCTCTGGCCGGAAATCCTATATGGTATTCAGTTGTTGCATCTTCTCACTTTGTGAGCTATTTATTTATTCTGATAACTAATATTGTTTAGAAATGGGAACATGGGTATTGGAGATGATATTCCTATGTTCAGCATAAGCAAAAGGCAAAAGAAAAACTGTTCTACTTCCATTACTTGCATTCCATGGGGAAATGTACCAGTGACGTTTCATGATTGAGAACTAAATGAAGTGGCAAAAGAAAATGTGATTTTAGAAGAGAATTTTTCAATGACTTTAGTGGGTGGTTCTATCTATCTGCAGAGTATGCCTTTGATAGGTTCCAGACAACAGAATGCCAAAATACCCACTGAAACACACTGCAATATATATTGAATAAAACACCTGTACAATAAGATTCACACAATCTGCTTGGAGAAATTCCTCAACCGGCCCAAGAGCCGAAGTTTCTATTTTCTGAGAAAACCTCCTAGAACCCAATACAAATATAGAAAAAACTTAACACCCCAACTTAGCCACTACCTTAACTTAAAGCCACTACATCACCCCTACTAAAATAACTAGCTCTAAAAACAGATTAATATAACTACTACCCTAGCTGCCTATAGATATTCTGGTCATGCTTCTTACTTTCTCCTCCTAGAGTAAACACGCCATGTCTTGGGATTGGTTCCATTAAGGTCCAGCACTTGACCTTCTGCTGGATTTCCAAGAATGGACTCTGGGAGTGGGGTCCTATCATTACCACCCAAGTCAGCTAGAGCCTTATCCTCAAGGCTAAAATGAGGAAATTGAGTCTTAAGGGTCACATCATCCTCCCAGGTTGTGTTCAGCAAACCCTGGCCTTTCCAGTTAACCAGCCATTAGCGTACTACTTCACCATTCTAAATTATGTCTCTGCTGGTCAGCACTGTTTCAAGTTCCACATAATCCTACAATGCCACTTCCATTACTAGGGTTAATTCAACTTTTGCATGGTAGTCTCCAATAGCCTTTTTGAGTAGTGATACATAAAAAATAGGGTGAACTAGAAAGTGAGGTGGGAGCTTGAGCTTATAAGCAGTCTCTCCATGTTTGGCAATAACTTGAAATGGTCCTTAATACTTTTGCTCTAGCAAGGTTGTATTTGAGTTGAAGTAAGGCTTCATCCCAGTCAAACACCTCAGCCACATCCTCAACCTTAGTTTCTATTAAAAATATGGTCAAATCTCGGCCCATGAAATCCGAGATTATGCTTTTATTTATTTATTATGTTTTTAATTAGGATATCCCTTGTTTCCTATTTTTTTTGGGTTGATATCTTTAGGATAGTCTTTATCTTTATTTTTTGATGTATCCTAATCCCTAAACCTTCGGGATTTCTGCTGCCTAGGATTCCTATAAATACTGGCAGTCTTCTCTTGTTATGAATATATGATAGAAGGGAGTTTTCTTATTTTTTATTTCTTCTTTGGTGCTATTCTCCACATGGTATTAGAGCCGCGCCGTTGAGAGGAGATAATAGCCAACTTCAAGCAGGCCCTCATTGAGTTGAGCAAGGACAGGTAGGAAGAGTCTTCCACTGCCTCGAGCCCTACAATCAATTCGGCTCCCTCAAACTATCCTGCTGCATTTGTTGATAGTTTCCCTCACCAAATTACCTCATACAAACTCAATGGAAGGAATTTCTTGCAATGGTTAAGGTCTGTTTAGATTGTTATCTGTTGGATTTCTTGAAGGCACCATCCCGAAACCAGCCCCCATAGATCCAGAATATAGTAATTGGGACACCCAAAATGTTCTTGTAATGTCATGACTCATTAACTCCATGGAAGAAAATATTGGAACTCTATATCTTATCTATCCAACAGTCAAAGATATTTTGGATAAGGTGAGAATTGTTTATTTTGATATAGAAAAATCAGCACAATTGTGTGAGTTGAGAGATAAGGTTAGAGACCTCAAACAAGGAAACTTGAGTGTAACAAAATACTTCACTACTCTCACCAAACTATGACAAGAATTATACCTTTTTAAGTCCAATGATTGGTGTGATAGATGTCAAGACAAATTCATAAAATTGGTTGAAAAACCCACACCTATGGCTTTTTTGCTGGATTGAATAAAGACTTGGATGAAGTTAGGGGAAGAATCTTAAGAATTCACCCATTATCACGAATAGAAGAAGTATTTGCATTTGTGAGAAGGGAAGAGAGTAGAAGAAAGTTGATGTTGGGTGATCATCAAGGTCCCAGTCATGTAGAAGCATAGAAGTGTTGAACAACATCGGAGGGGAGAAGATAGGTGTAGAAAACGAAGAAATCTCTGGTGTGACTTTTGCCAGAAAACCAATCACACTAGAGAGACTTATTGGAAGCTACATGGGAAACCACCAAGTGTCCAGAATTGTGAAAAACAACTAGGATCACAGCCTAAAGATAATAGGGCTTTCCATAGCACTGCACGGTGAACAGAAGGGAAGTGAGAATATGGGAGGACTCAATCTCAACTGCGAACAGCTTGATCGGCTCTATAAACTTCTTAACCCAAAAAAAAATATTGGTATCTCCCTTATTGCCTAGCAAGGTAAATTTTCTACTGCCCTTCACTGCACTAATGCAAAAGTAGAACCCTGGGTTATTGATTCTGGTGCTTTAAATCATATGACAGGTAATTATCATTTATTTACCACATATACTCTTTATTTCAGCTCTACAATAGTAAGAATTGCTGATGAGTCTTTATCCTCCATTGTTGGAATAGAGACAATTCAAATTAGTCCTCTGCTTACTCTTAAATATATCCTATATGTACCAAAATTATCTTGCAACATTTTATCAGTTAACAAGATTATAAAAGATTATGATTGTCAAGTTCTTTTCTCACGAGAAGGTTGTGTCTTTCAGGACAAGAGATTGGGGAGAAAGATTGGCAATGTTAGGGAGCATGAAGGGCTGTACTACTTCAATTTGGATGATGATAAACAAGCTCTAACTATAAGTTGGAAAACTTCCTCAAAGACAAATCAAGTCATGTTATGACATCTTAAGTTAGGCCATCTTAGTTTTGCATATTTAAAACATTTGTTTCTTTTGTTATTCAATAAAGATGACAACTTTCAATGAAAAACATGTCAATTGGCCAAGCATCAAATATCCATATACAAATATAAGCCTTATAAAGCGACTAAACCCTTTGCTATGGTTCATAATGACATTTGAGGACCATCACGATCTCACAATCTTTATTCAAAATCTTGGTTTATAACCTTCATTGATGATCACACATATGTTTGTTAGCTATATTTACTTAAAGATAAAACCGAGGTAAAGCAAACCTTCAAGAACTTCCATAATATGGTAAAAATTCAATTCTCTACAAATATACAAATTTTACATACAGACAATGGGAGGGAATATATCAACCAAACCTTAGGCAACTATCTTGAAAAGGATGGTATTATTCATCAAAGTACTTGTACTTACACACCCCAACAAAATGGGATTACGGAAAGAAAAAATAGACATCTCTTAGAGATAGCTCGATCTATTATGATATCCATGAACACTTCAAAGCTATATTAGAGAGATGCCATTTTCACTACATGCTATTTAATAAATAAAATGCCCACTAGTGTCTTACAATTTCAAATACCCTTAGACACTCTCAAATTTTTTTTCCAGAAAATCGAACTTTTAATACTTTTCCCCTTAGGGTCTTTGGGTGCACAGCCTTTGCCCATAACCATGAACTCAACCAAAACAAACTTGATCCCAAAGCACAAAAGTGCATATTCATAGGTTATGCTACCAATCAAAAAGGGTACAAATGCTACATCCCTAAAAAAAAGAAATTTTTGCTAACTATGGATATCACCTTCTTTGAAAATATTCCCTACTTTCCAAAAAATTCCCTTTAGGGGGAGGAAATCAATAAAGAAAATTTTCTGGAAAAAACCTCTCCTATTCCTGATATCATTAACAGCATATCTACTCCTGGCTTTATCTCAAATAACACTGAACAGTAGAAAACCTTGATATGGATATTGTACATGACAACCCAAAACCTAGCAGTAGCCCAACCAATACTGAAAATACAATGGATAGCCCTGAAACTAGACCTGTTGAACCCAACTATGATGTCCAGTCCCACAAAACTCAACCGAAACCTGACCTCAGGGTGTATACTTGTCAGAAACAGCAGTCAGCCCCTAGTGCTCCTAAAAGTTGTTATAAATCTGATCCAAACTCGGGTAATGACACTAATTCTGGTTTTTTAGAAGATTCCTATTACTTGTCTATTGCCTTGAGAAAAGGAACTCGTACTTGTATCCAACATTCCATAGCTAACTATGTGCAGCTTGGTCATTTATCCAATTCCACGAAGGCCTTTATATCAAAATTAGAAGAAACTCAGATTCCAAAAAGCATTGAAGCTAAATTAGAATAAAGGAAAGCCGTGGAGGAAGAAATGCAAGCCCTTAGGAAAAATAAGACATGGGAGGTTGTTAAAAAATCAAGAGATCTGTAGGCTGGGTGTTTATTATGGAATTGACTACCAAAAGACCTTTGCTCCAGTTGCTAAACTCAATACTATTTGGGTACTTCTCCGTAGTTGCTAATTTTGAATGGCCTCTTCACCAGCTTGATATAAAAAATGCATTTCTTAATGGAGTTCTAACAGAAGAAGTGTATATGGAGGAGCTATCACTTGGTTTTAAAAGTCCAAGTCAAGAAGGACAAGTTTGTAAATTGAAAAAAATCTCTTTATGGTTTGAAACAATCTCCAAGAGTATGGTTTGAAAGATTCACCAGAACTATTTTTCAGATTGGATATAAGTAAGTTCACTCTGATCATACACTCTTCTTTAAACATAAAGATGACAAATCACCATTCTAATTGTATATATTGATGATATTATTGTAACAAGTGATGATATCTGTGAAATAAAATCCCTAAAGGAGAAATTGGCCAAGGAGTTTGAAGTCAAGTATTTGGTTATGCTCAAGTATTTTTTGGGAATGGAGATTACCAGGAATAAGTCTAGAATCTCTATCTCCCAGAGAAAATATACAATTGATTTGTTATAGGAAAATAAACTCCTCGGGTGTAAACCAGTGGATACTCCTACTAATTCGAGTATAAAACTTGGAGACTAGCACTCCGGTAGACAAGGATAGATATAAGAGATTGGTTGATAAACTTATTTATTTGGCTCATATTATGCCTGATATAGTCTATGTTGTTAGTCTGGTAAGTCAATTTATGCATGATTCCCATGAGAAACACTTGGATGCTGTTATCAGAATTCTAAAGTATCTTAAAAGATGTTCAAGAAAGGGGCTATTTTTTAAAAAGGGGCAATCCTGAGATATTGAAGCCTATTTTGATGCTGACTGGATAGGGTCTGTGACAGATAGGAGGTCTACATCTGGTTACTGCTCATATGTGTGGGGAAAACTTGTAACATGGTGGAGCAAGAAGCAAAATGTTATGGCTAGAAATAGTGCTAAGGCAGAGTTCAAATCTCTAGCCAATGGAGTTAGTGAACTAATTTGGCTGAAACTACTGCTAGAAGAACTTAAAATTAAAAAGGAAGGACCTATGAAGTTGTTTTGTGACAATAAAGCAGCCATTAGTATTGTTTATAATCCAGTTCATTATGATAGAATCAAGCATGTAAAAGTTGATCGTCGTTTTATAAAAGAAAAAGTTGAAGATGGAACTATTTGCATTCCATATGTGACTTCAAGAGATCAAACAGTAGATATTCTTACAAAAGGCCTATCAAGGCCCTTATTTGAAAGGATGACTTACAAGCTGGGTTTGTTTGATATATACAACTCAGCTTGAGAGAGAGTGTTGAAAATATGGTCAAATCTTGGCCCATGAAATTTGAGATTTTGCTTTTATTTATTTATTATGTTTTTAATTAGGATATCCCTTGTTTCCTATTTTTTCTGGGCCGATAATTTCGGTTATCTTTAGGATAGTCTTTATCTTTATTTTTTGACATATCCTAATCCCTAAACCTTCGAGATTTCTGCTGCCTAGGATTCTTATAAATATTGGCAGTCTTCTCTTGTTATGAATATATGATAGAAGGGAGTTTTCTTATTTTTTATTTTTTCTCCGGCACTATTCTCCACAGTTTCATTCCTTAAAAATCGAGTGATGGTAGGGGGTTGTCTACTATATACAACTTCAAAATGAGTTTTACCAAGAGAAACATGGAAAGAGATGTACCAAAATTTTGCATGGGATCTAGTAGGCCCAATTTCTGGGAACAATAGAGGTAGCTCTTCAAGCAATGGCCTAGGACTTCGGTTTGGCCATCAGTTTTAGGGTGATAAGAAGAATTCATTTTCAGCATAGTGCCTTGCAATTGAAAAGCTCCCTCTAAATATTGCTAATGAATAAGGAATCCCGGTCACTAATAATGGACTTTGGAATTCTATGAAATCTTATAACCTCTTTAGCAAATAGTTCAGCTACGGTCTTGGCTATGTAAGGATGTTTCAATAAAATAAACTTGGCATACTTGGATAACCGGTTCACTACCACAAAAACATCTTCATATCCCTTTGATTTAGGAAGACTTATGACGAAGATCAATGAGATGTCTTCTCGTACAAGATCGGGTATAGGCAAAGGCTAGAGTAATCCTCCCGGGGTTGTGGCTGTATATTTTTGTCTTTGGCAAGTATCATAGGATTGCACAAAGTCTTGGACGCTTTTCTTTGTACCGATCCAATAAAAATTACTTGCCAACCTTATATAAGTTTTTAAGAAGCCCGAGTGACTAAGGGAGAGGAATGGAATTCCTTCAAAAGTAGGGGTAGTGAAGGAGAGTAAGCTGAAATAACTAGCCTTCCCTTATAAAAAAGAACCCTTTGCTGCAACTCAGAGCCTGGATGTGATATGCGGTTATTAATGAGTTCAGTTACCAATTTATGTAATTTAGGATCTCAGGCAGCCTTATCAACAAGTTGCTCTCTTTCCTCCCAAATTGGAAAAGACACTAAGGCTTGATATTCACTATCTTCATATATCCTTGAGAAAGAATCTGTTGCTTTATTTTCCAATCTAGGCTTGTAGATGATTTCAAATTGGTAACCCAATAACTTAGCCATCTAGGATTGCTGATCTGTGGTGGTGACTCTGTTGTAGCAAGTGTTTCAGGCTTTTTTGATTAGTATACACAGTGAAAGGTCTCTCCAAGAGATAAGATAGCCAATGTTGTACGAATAAAACCAATGCCATCAATTCTTTTTTGTAGGTTGATTTAGACAAAGTTCTTTAAGACAAGACTTTACTAAAATAATCTAGAGGCCTCCTGTTCTGCATTAAAACAACCCATCGCCTTTGCTAGAAGCATCACACTCTATTTCAAAATGTTGTAAAAAATCAAGAAGAGCGAGGACCGAGGGATTAGTCATGAGTCCTTTTAGTGCCATGAAAAACTCCAAAGAAGTTGGTCCCTAATGAAAATTATCCTTCTTGGTCAATTTTGTCAAAGGTTTGACCACTTTACCATAATTTGCCACGAATTTCCTATAGTAGCTAGTGAGACCTAGAAACCCTTTCACTCCTTCAACAGACTTGGGAACTAGTCAATCCAAAATACATTGGATTTTAGTAGGATCAACGAAGACTCCTACCTGGATATGACATGGCCTAAATAATCTATTGAGGTCTTGCCAAAAGTGCACTTCTTGAGATTAGCCACAAACTAATTCTTGAGAACATCCAACACCCTATGTGGATGAGACAATTGTTTGGGCCAATCAGGACCGTAGACCAAAATGACATCAAATAAAACTAACACAAATTTGTGAAGAAATGGCCTAAATAGATCATTCATGAATGTTTGAAAAGTAGCTGGAGCATTAGTAAGTCCAAAAGGCGTAACAAGGAACTTATAATGTCTATTGTGAGTGCGAAATGCATCATTTGGAACATTCTCTTCTCTCACCTATATTTGGTTATACCCTGATTTCAAATTTATTTAAAAAAAATGCTACTACAAACAATTCATCTAACAGTTCTTCCACCATAGGAATTGGGTATTTATTTAGAATAGTAACCTTATTTAATGCTCTATAGTCAACGCACATTCTCTATGACAAATCTTTCTTTTTGACCAACAACACTGGCGAAAGAACTTACACTGGGTTGAATCACTTCTCTTTGCAATATTTTCTCAACTTGTCTTTCAATCTCCTCCTTTTGATGATGTGGGTAATGGTATGGTCACACACTGATGGGCCTTGATCTTCCTATGAAATAATAGCATACTAATGGTTTTTCTAGGATGGTAAGCTATGCCTCTCTTTGTAGACCTCTAAGAACTTTGCCAGTAACTGTTCTAACTCTTGCTGTTGTTCTAAATTCAATTCAATTGGAGTTGTGGCTTGTAAAGTAGTAACCTCTACTACCCATAGCAGTCCTTCAACAAAAAGAACCCTCTCCTCCAATAAGCAACATATGGAGTAAGGTTCTATGCCCCATTTCTTTGGTTGTTTGCTTTCTTTGCTGTCTCCAAATTGCCCGTAAAGTGACCTTGGAATGTCCATAATTAAACTGCTTAGACATTTTTTTTCAACCCATTACAACTTTCCCAATGTTCTCAGCCAAGATACATCCAATACCACATCTAAACCTCACAATTTTAAGATATATGCTTTTGTAGTGAACTCAAAATCTTCCAGTTGGATGGATATCCCTATACATTTTTCCTTAATAAACACTTTGTGCCGATCTCCTAATCTAATTTCCAATTGTTTTGTTTCTTGCACCTGCAATCTCAGAGCCATAGTCAACTGAGGTGAGATAAAATTATGACTAGTTCTACTGTCAATCAACACCACCACAATAACCCCAGTAATTTGTCTTCCAGTTTCATGGTTTTATTTTCATATTCCCCCTCTGCATCAACGCCCATCAATCTCGTGATCTTACACTCCAATTCCTCTTCCACCCCTGAATTTTCTACTTCTAAGGTCACTATCTCACCATCCAAATTTAAGGTCTCATTCTCCTCCAACACTAGCAATCACAATTGCTTCTTTGCACATCGATAGAGAGGGTGAAATTTTTCTCCACATTTAAAGCATAATCCTTTTGCCCTCCTTTCCATCAATTTTGGGTAAGTAATGGAATGTAACCTCCAAAATTTGTCCTTAGCCATTCATTTTTTTCCATTGGCTTGCTTGGCCATAGTTGACAAGGAAGAGCCCAAGTTTCTGCGTGAAGTAGAAACAACGTTACTCGGCCCTCTAGTGTCTTGGATTAGGTTGGAGCCTTAACCTAAGGTGGGTCCGATTTGCCCCCCGGGAAGAGTGACTCGGGTTTGGCCCATGCTGAACCTTGGGTTGGACCGTACCACCTTGCTCATGGCCACCCCAAAACTATCCATTTTGGAAGGCGAGGGACTTAAGAAGATATCAACTCAAAAGCTTCAATATAGTCTTGCATATTACCATCTTGTTTTAATGCTGTCAATTTCTTAAAAAGATTGTCATGCTTTTGTCCCCCATATCTAGCTATAAAAACACATTTAAGTTTTTTCTAATTAAGTGATCCTTAGTATCCTTAAGTAAATTAAACCGATGAATGGTAGGGCCTTCCGTGCTCACATACGCCAACTCAAAAGCTTCAATATAGTCTTGCATATTACCATCTTGTTTTAATGCTGTCAATTTCTTAAAAAGATTGTCATGCTTTTGTCCCCCATATCTAGCTATAAAAACACATTTAAGTTTTTTCTAATTAAGTGATCCTTAGTATCCTTAAGTAAATTAAACCGATGAATGGTAGGGCCTTCCATGCTCACATATGCCAACTTAACTATGACTTCCTCAAGAGACTTTCAAAATAAATCTCAACCATGGTAATTCAGGCTACTTGATCCAAGCCATCGAAAATTAGGAGTGCAATCCTTTTAAATGACATTTTATATTCATCTAAATAACCTCCCTTCGGTTCTAGTGATCTTAGCTGAGATTGAGAGGATCTGGTGCTGCCTCTTTTCTCTTGCCCAATTGTTTACTGATCTCTTGTAAAAGAGATCCCTATTTTTGCAATTCAGTCATCATTCGCTACATCGTGGTTCTCATTTCCTCTATATTTCCTTCTTATACAGCCATCCTCTCCTCCAAAACAAACACCCTATCGGACATCTTTGGCATTCTTTCTAAACACACAATTCCTCCACTTGAGTATCCTGTAGGTTGGACCAAATGTTAGGTTCCAGACAACAGAATGCCAAAATACCCATTGAAACACACTGCAACATATATTGAATAAAACACCAGTACAATAAGATTCACACAATCTGGTTGGAGAAATTACTCAATCAGCCCAAGAGTCGAAGCTTCTATTTTCTGAGAAAACCTCCCAAAACCCAATACAAACATAGAAAAAACTGAACACCCTAACTCAGCCACTAACTTACCTTAAAACCATTACATCACCTCTACTAAAATAACTAACTCTAAAAGCAGATTAATATAACTGCTACCATAACTGCCTATAGATATTCTGGTGATGTTTCCTGCTTTCTCCTCCTAGAGTAAACAAGCCATGTCTTAGGCTTGGTTCCATTAAGGTCCAGCACTTGACCCTCTACTGGATTTCCAGGAATGGACTCTGGGAGTGGGGTCCTATCAGCCTTGATATGAACTTACGTTAAACTAATGATTGTGAACTAGAAATAGATAATTGTTTTTGAATATTTTGATTTCTGCAGCTCAGAAAATTCCTTACAGATGTATGTTGTAATCTTCCCATTATTATTTACAAGCATGAAAGAACTAATAGAAAGTTTAGCGTTGTTAACTTATATCTTGGATAAATTGCAGTTGGGAATTCATATCTTTGGTATTGAAATGTTGCAAATTCAGGGTTGAGGATAAACTTATGTATTCAAGAAGCAATATACCAATATTTTACATCAAAATTTTAATCGAATTTTTTGCTTGAGACATTCTTTTTTCAGTATATGAAGTTGACACTCTCCTTATGACAAAAGTCATTGTATCGATTTCAATATCTAATACATGTTTGGATTGCTTTGGATGGTTAAATTTCTCAGCTCATCTATTCTTCTGTTTCAAATAGAACTCTTCTAGGGTGGTTAGATTTTCTGTTAGTTTAATCTTATGCCACACTTAATTTTTGATGTACTGTCTGCTATTTTTAATTTTATCTTCTAGAACCTTTTGCTGGTTTGTTACTTATTAGTTCTGGTATGAGAGGTGATAATTGTATTATGTTTTCCATCATGAATATATTATGAGTTTCCTATAAATGACCTTTCATGAGTGCATGTTTGTTTACTGACATTTTCTAATCCATCATTCTTTTTTCTTTCTTCATTTTATCAGGTGGCGAACAATGTTTGGCATCGCAGTAGTTCCATCTATTCTGTTAGCATTAGGAATGGCAATTTCTCCAGAAAGCCCTCGGTGGCTTGTTCAGGTTTTCCTGCAATACCGTGCGGTCTTTTGTTATTGAGGCAATAAGTTTATATGTGAAGGAAACATTTTGCAAAACTAGCAGTGCAAAACTTGCTACTGTTAGAAGGATGAAATATTCTTTTCACAAATCTAACAATTGAACTCAAATCTCATATGGTAATAATTTTGTAAATGAACTATTAGCTTATTTAAAACTGCAACTATCTCATCTAAATAACATCAAAATGGAGTTTATTTAATCTTTTAAATGTGAAGATATGTCACTTCTCCATTGATATCCTTTGAGTCCTGGGTTAGGTTAATATTGTAGAGTTCTGATAATTAAGGTGAGAGATTTGAATTTAACTGAACATACATACTGTATGTAACCTTTTTTCCGTTCAGAACTTTATGCAATAACTTGCTTACAAGTTTTGTGCTACCATTAAAACTTTGTAGAAAATTACATTTATTATTATTATTATTATTATTTGCTATACATTGCATTTATTATTTTACAGCAAGGAAAAATATCTGAAGCTGAAAAGGCTATTAAAACACTATATGGAAAAGAAAGAGTTGCAGTGGCTATGCGTGACTTAACATCATCAAGTCCAGGTTCTTCTGAACCTGAGGCGGGCTGGTTTGATCTGTTTAGTAGCAGATATTGGAAAGGTATTCAAAAGTTGTAGTTTTAAGACTTTTCCTGGTTTGGTAATGCTATGAACATAAACCTTTTAACGTAATTAAGCCAGAGTTCTATAGTGCCAACCTGCTACTACATAAGCCTCATCACAGTTTTACCTGCTTGTTGCCTTTAGTGTTAAATTTGATTATATTGACCTCTGCCTTTCGAAGGTTTTGTTGGATTATTCCCTTGTTTGAGGGATGCTCATATAATAGATGATCCTACATAAATTATGATAATCATTATTGTGTTAATTTTACCTTAAAATGGTGATTCATAGAAGTCAATTTTCTTTATCCAACCTGAAGCCAATGCATAGTGTCAAAATTGATACAGCATGAGATTGCTCTTTACTTTTTGAATTCCTTGAGGCCTATTTTGTTTTAGTTGATATGTGTTTTACAAAGAGTTATATTTTAATACTGCCATTATCATGATGTGTATGTTTTAGTTTCACAGCTTAATTTCCTTTTTGGTTTACCCTAGAGTTGATTAATGCTTTCGTATCATTGAAAATTAGGGTTAAACAAACACCACACACAACTCTTTTTTTTTTTTTTTAATAATATGAAAATTGAGTTTAACTACAATATAAAGACGACATAGAAAGCAATATCAGGATAACCTATGAAGCACGGACACTTCATTTAGGGACACGTCGACGTGTTGGACATGCCTTGAACATGTTTGGAACACGTGTCCTGTATCCAACTCTTAAAAAAGTTGAACACATTTTAGACACGTTTTTGAACGTGTTCGACACGTATTTTGGACACAAAATGTCAATCCCGTCAAGTTTGCATTTGAACCCTATTTTGTTTGCATTTTTCTCTTCTCAGTCGAACACTATTGACCCCATGCCCCTCATTGCTTTCGTTGGTTGTGAGTGCCAGTAATCAGTCACCGGCTATTGCTTCTATCCCGTCATCATCATTTATGTGATATGATTCCTAATTTTTATTTTATTATTTTATTTAAGATGTTAGAAAGTTATGGTAATATAAATAGTGGTGAATGTGATATGCAAAGAGATTACTACAAACCTTTGTGGAGATGTTACAAAGCGAGAAAAGCAATGAGGCAAGGACATTGACTTGTAAATTTCAAAAAAATGTAGGACACGTGAATTAAAAAATAAATATATATAGAACCATAAAGCAATAACATAGAATAAGTCACAACTCACGATACAACTTAATCCTAAAAGAGTGTTATAAATTTATAATACAATCAACATTCATTCTTTTCCAATGTGTTCTTCATCACCTCCATTATTTTCATTCCCTTCATTTGTAAAAAGAACTCTTTCTAAATTTGGTTCATCCAAAGATAGATTTACAACCGATAAAACTCTAACATTATCTAATACATCATCAAAACAATCTTCTCCAATATCCCACATCTTGGTATCATGTGAACTCTTCCTTAACAAAAGCCGAAGATTATTATAAACAAACACTAAATTTTAGACATGTTTTTTGTGTCAATTTGTTTCTTCTAAATGAGTGAATGAATGATTATGTGCTCCAATTTTTCTCACAAAAAGAGGGAGAAGATAGTTGTCCAACGAATTTAAAAACAAGGCTTTGGAGAATTGGAGTGTAATGACCATGAATTTCTCACCAATAATTTAGCTCCATATCCCCTTTTTGATAAATAGAATCCGATTTAGCAAAATTTTCTAAACAAACGGAGAATTTCACATATTTCATATAAATCTTTTTTCAAGCCATAGGAATCTTGGAAAATTCTCTCGAAGCACTTTGTTCTCTCTTGAAAAATTCTCCATGTTCATTTCACCAAGATTGACTATAGTTCTTATAAAGAGAATTGAGACAATATATTACTATCATTAACCTAATGAAGTTAAAAAACACAATTTAGCAAAAAAGAAGAATAAAATTACATAGGGTTCAAAGAATATGCTAGACAATGAAGAGGTGTGTTGTTTTTAGTCCACCTATGCACCAATATATCATACACCACATTAAAGTAAGTGGACTCCTCAGCATCAAGTTTGCCTTCATAGCGAAATATTGTCTTCTTCACTTGTTCAATCATACTATCTCACCCTTCACATATTTTGTGAAAATTAGGCTTATCGGTATCCGTCATTCTCAACATATCATAAATAGGATATGTGAAAGAAAGTATAAAATCAATTTTGTCCTACCACACATCATTAAAAAAAATTTCCTTCACAAATTAAGCTTTTCACATATTAACCTCCCTGTAAAGATTCTATCTCTCACTAATCACCGTTGTTTTTTCTTTCATAAATTGAGCTTTTTCTACATCAACCTCCCTATAAAGATTCCATCTCTTACTAATTACCGATGTTTGTAAGTCACGTTTTACAAATTTAATTTTTTTCGACATAATAATAATAATAAAAACAAACCTAGTATCGGCAATGACAAGCAACTTCAAAGGAATAAATTCATTAAAAATAGCCAACTTCAGATTGATTCATGATAAAAAATTTTATCATTATAATATCATAGGCTATTTTCCTTATCCAACCAAGTTCATTAAAAGCAATCTCACTACCTTCTTTTTTTATATTGCAAATACTCTTCAAAACTAAATTTAATGTATAGACTACAGAAGTAGTCCAAAAGATATGGGGATTCTTCATCTCTATAAAAATTATTGTAGTTTTACAAATTGGAGCATTATCAATGATAACTTGAATCACATTTTTTATTTTCACTTCTCTAGTTATGCTAAGAATGGCATTTGCTATAAACTACTTGTCCTTGTATTCACTTTCAAAATTAATACCTTTTATGAATATATGACCACTTTCTATCACTGTCATGCAGTTAATAAGAGATTGTCTTAGTGGATCTGACCATCCATCACAAACAATAGTGACGCCCTTTGCCTTGCATGTTGTTTTTATAAATTGCAACATTCTCACAATATTTGCTTTATATTGTTGTAATAAAGAATTTCATAACAAATTGTAGCCTGAAGTTATAAAACAGGTCAAATTATGATTGCTAGCACAAGTGAAGAAATTTACATAATAAGGATTCTTAACAAGATGGAACGGGAGGCCCCTAAATAGAACATCTTCTCAATATGTGCTCTTAATTAATCTCTTTTCTAGTCAGGGTATGCCTTCTCGTAAGGACTTTCCTCTACACCTTTTTTTGTTTTGTTCCAACTCTCAAACTCTCAACTCTAAATGAAATGAATATAGAGCTAGTGCTACTAGATGAACTAATTCTTAATGCATCAGTAGATGGTGGCAATGAAACTTTCTTTGGCGTGAATGTTAGATTTTTTTCATAAACATCATCTTCTAATTTTTTTTAGGTCAACAAGATCTTTTCTAGAAACTTTATTGCATGTCCCTCTACTAAGATCTCATAGCTTTAATAAGTGAGCCTTAACTCTAGAATGGGTTTCTTTATAATCATTTTAGCAGTAGTTGTGTGTAAAAGAAATATTTCCTCCATCCCTTATTATTTTCCCCTATAAAGCACTAACACTTCGTTTAAGGGTGTGTTGGTGTGTCAGACATTCTACGAACACGGACATGCTTCGGACACGTGTCTTGCATCCAACTTTAAAAAGAAAAATTGGACACGTGTCCAACACGTATTTTAGACCCTAAATGTTCATCTCATTAAGTTTTTATTTGAACCCTGTTTTGTTTGTATTTGTCTCTTCTTTGTGTTTTTTTCTTCTCCGTTGAACACTGTCGGAGCCGTGCTCCTTGTTGCTTTCATCGGTTGTTGATGGCTAGTCAGCTCCTCGTTGCTTTCATTGGTTGTTGATCACTAGTCATCACCCATCTGGTCATCATCATGTATGAGATATGATTTCTAATTTTTTTACTTTTATTTTATTTAGGATGTCAACAAGTTCTAGTAATGTAAGTAGTGGTGTATGTGATATGTAAAGAGATAATTACAAATCTTTGTGGAGGTTTGTTACAAAGGGGGAAAAGAAAACATGGGATGGACAAAATGTTCTTTTTACACACAACTACTGCAAAAATGATTATAAATGAACTTATTATAAAGTTAAGGCTTACTTATTAAAGTTACAAGGGCTTAGTATAAGGCTATGCAATAAAGTTTTTAAAAAGGATTTTATTGACATGAAAAAATTAGAAGATAATGTCAGTGAATGAAAACTAGCATCTATGTCAAAGAAAGTTCCATTGCCACCATCTACTAATGCATCAAGAATTGGTTTATCTAATAGCACTGGTTCTTTATTCATTTCATTTAAAGTTGAGAGTTTGGGAGTTAGAATCAAAAGAAGAAAATGTGTAAAGGAAAACTCTCTTGAGAAGGCATACCACAACCATGAAATAGATTAATTAAGAGCCCATATTGTCATGATTAACTATTCAGCGGGCCTCATATTCCATCTTTCTAGAAATTCTTATTATGTGGGTTCCTTCACTTATACTTGCAATCATAATTTGGCCTGTTTCATACTTCCAAGCTACAATTTGTTGTGAAATTCTTTGATACAACAAAACAAGGCAAATATTGAGAGGATGTTGTAACCAATAAAAACATGAAAGGAAAAGAGTATCACAATTGTTTGTGATGGATAATTGGATCCACAAAGACAATCTTTTATTAATTTCATGGCGGTGACATAAAGTGGTTATATGTTCATAAAAGCCATTAATTGTGAAAATGAATATAAGGACATTGAGTTTATAGCAAATGTTATTCTTATTATAAGTACAGAAATAGGAATAGATAATGTGGTTCAAGTCATCACTGATAATGTTTCGATTTGTAATGCAGTAATAGTTCTTATAGAAATAGAGTATATTTATATCTTTTAGACTCTTTGTGTTGTCCTGATGGAGACTAGATTTGCATCTAAAACAAACTAGGAAAGTAATAAAAAAATTACTGAAATTGTAGAGAAAATTACAAAATAAACCAGAACTCATTGATGAATGATTTTGGCCTTGATGAAGCAAGAAAAACATAAAGAAAGCAATGCAAAAAGTAAAAAAAAAATGACAAAACACAACACTCCAAAGTCTGGCTCTAGGCAGCCTGCAGCCCCATTCTCAAATCCATTATTTCCATCTAATACACCTATGCTCTCTCCCCCTTCTTATAACAAAATTCCTAATTTCCTACTCCTATAATCATGTGCCAAGTGTCCCTAATCAAAAACCCCAAAATATCTTTTTAATTTTTAATTTTTTTTACTTTTAGTCGTGGGTTCCATCAGGCCGTACATTGAATTTAACTTTGAAGAGCATTTGCAATGTAAAAAATAAAGAGGGTAGTGAGATTGCTTTTAATGAACTTAGTTTGATAACAAAAATAGCCGATGATGTTATAACGATAAAGAATTTTATCATGAATCACTCTGAGGTTGGCTATCTTCAATGAGTTTCTTCCTTTAAAGTTGTTTGCCATTGTCGATACTAAATTTGCTTCTATTATTTTTATGTTGAAGAGATTTAAACTTGTTAAGTATAGTTTGCAGACAATGGTGATTAGTGAGTGATGGAATCTTTATAGAGAGGATAATGTGAGAAAAGCTCAAGTTGGGAAAGAGAAAGTTTTTAATGATGTGTGGTGGGATAAAATTGATTTTATATTTTCTTTTCACATATCCTATTTATGATATGTTGAGAATGGCAAATACTAGTAAATCTAGTCTTCACAAAATATATGAAGGGTGAGATAGTATTATTGAGCAATTGAAGAAGGCAATATTTCACCACGAAGGAAAATTTAATTCTGAGGAGTCCACCCATTTTAATGTGGTGTATGATATATTGGTGTATTGGTAGATTAAAAGCAACACACCTCTTCATTGCCTAGCACATCCTTTAAAATCTAGATAATCTTATTCTTATTTTCTGCTTAGTCGTGTCTTCTAACTTCATTATGTTAATGATAGTAATATATTGTTTCAATTCTCTTTATAAGTGTTATAGTCAATTTTGGTGGAATGAAGCTCTTAATAAAGTCCCTCTAAGAGAGAGAACAAAGTGTTTGAAGAGAATTTTTTAAGATGCCAATGACTTGAAAAAAGTTTATATGAAATATGTGAAATTTTTTACTTGCTTAAAAGATTTTGCTAAATCGGATTTTATTGATCAAAGAGAGGATATGGAGCTACATTATTGGTGGGCAATTTATGGTCATTTCACTCCATTTCTCCAAGGCTTTATTTTTAAACTTGTTGGACAGCCATCTTCCTTCTCTTTTTGTGAGAGAAATTGAAACACATACTTATTCATTGACTCATTTAGAAGGAACAAATTGACACAAAAAATATGCCTAAGATTTAGTGTTTGTTTATAATAATTTTCGATTTTCGTCAATGAGGAGCCATAATATATGCAAGGTGATACCAAGATGAGAGATATTAGAGAAGATTTTTTGATGATGTGTTGGTTGATGTTGAAGTTTTATCAGTTGTCAATTTATCTTTGGAAGAACCAGATTTATAAGTTCTTTTCACATGTGAAGGGAATGAAGACAATGGTGGTGATGAAGAGTACATTGAAAAAGAATGAATGAATGTTGATTGTATTATGAATTTATGATATTTTTTTGGAATTAAGTTGTATTGTGAGTTGTGACTCATTCTATGTTATTGCTTTATGGTTTTATTATATATATATATTTCATTATTTTTTAAATCGTGTCCTAACATGTCATGTCCGACATTTTTTTGAAATTTACGTGTCCTAGCTTCGTGTATGTGTTCGTGCCGCATTGAAAATAGCATTCTTATCTTCTAGATAATAATTCATAGAGATAACACTAAGACTCATAGATAATAACAAATCCCTAATCCTAAAGGGTTTTACTTAATTTGTAACACTTATCTTAAATAAATAGATAACTCTTTGAACACTCCCCCCTCGAGCATTAGCTTGTTACAAATAAAAACATATTTCAAACTTAGACACTTGAACATGCATCGTGATCCACATGACCATACTCAACTGAAACTGAAGAACTTTACAACAAGTACTTCCTCCAGCAACATTTTCAGTAGCCAAACAGCTCTTAGAATTCTTTGACTTGCTTCCCATGAGTAACCCCCTCAATATTCTCCCAGCTCTCCTCGGGCATGTTGTCTAATGACAGATCCCAGAAGTCTTCAACCTATTTTTTCTTAGTAGTCCCCTTGACCTTCTCCCAACTAGTCTCCGTTACTTGATTGCACACCAAGGCACCCAACAATACAACTCTAGTGTTGAAGTCCTCAATTCATGATCATAGACTTGCAGTTGAACAATGACCACAAAACTTTAATTTATGACAATTTGTGATGTACTTCAACAAGCAATCTGTAAACTAACCCATGAACAACTTTAATTAACTTGTAAACTTTCATGGACCGGAGAAAAGGGGAACTGGAGCTCCCACGAAGTAGTAGTTGGAGCTTTGGGCCTAAAAACTATAAGCTATTGAAGGCCTACTATTCTTTTTAATAAAGCTCTGGTACCATGGTGAAAATTAGGGTTAAACAAACACCACATGCACCTCTCTTTTATTTTTAACAACATGAAAATAGAATTTAACTAGATGTTCTCCTATGGATAAACATGACTTAGAAAGCAATATGAAGATAACTAACTTCCTGTCTTTAGAATAAATTTAGATAATAATCCTTAGAGATTACACTAAGAATCCTAGATAATAACAAACTCCTAATCCTAAAGGGTCTCACTTAATTTGTAACACATATCCTATATTAATTGATAACTCTTTCGACATTTATATACATTGGTCTAGCACTTTTTTAGTTTTTCTATTAAATGTTGTATGCAGTTGTCAGCGTAGGGGTGGCACTTTTCTTCTTCCAACAGTTGGCTGGAATAAATGCTGTGGTATATTATTCAACTTCTGTTTTCCGCAGTGCTGGAATTGCTTCTGATGTTGCAGCAAGTGCCTTGGTTAGTGCAGCAAACGTTTTTGGTTAGTATTTTGAATCTAATATTATTGTAGTTCATTATGTTCACACATGATATTTTGTGACTGATTTTTAATTTTGTTGCAGGCACAGCTGTTGCTTCCTCCTTGATGGACAAACAAGGAAGGAAAAGTCTCCTTATCACAAGCTTTGGTGGGATGGTAATAGTTACTTTCAGCATACATTTGTCTTAGACCTAAGGCAGACAAATATGAGATATTTTAAGCCGTATAAGCACATAGTTTATAATATTAGAATCTTTCCCCTGGCCTCTATCAATTCTATGCCATTGTAAGATAGATTAAACAACTGAAACTATATTTTAGTCCTCCAAAGATGACTCTAGTATCAATTGGCTCCTCAAAGATTTTTCTTTTCTTTTCACTTGACTGCTCTAAATATTAATTTTGTTTCACTTTCATCCTTCTTTCCACATTCTATTAACACTGTTACTTAGGACATTAACTTTTGAGTTGTCTACATTTTAGTCTACATGGCACACTTTCCCTTCCATATATATTCCCATTGTTTCCAATCTCAATCAAACAAATACTCAAATTCAACAAACCTTAACTAGAGAAACCCAATATGTTGAATTTGAGTATTTTATTCAAATTTGAGAAATTTAGGATATACATGGTAGTAAAAGTGTACTTCATTGTCTAAAATATAGACAACATAAGAGGTTACCATCCCACGTTGGCACTTATGTTAACTTTGTTAACAGCATGCGAATAGAAGGATGAATGTGAAACAAAATTTAGAGTAGCCAAGTGAGGCAAAATCTTTGAGGGAGCCAATTGATACTAGGGTCATCTTTGGAGGGCCAAAATAGAGTTTTAGTCTAGACTTAATGATCTACAAGGACCTAAACTATCAAAAGTTATTATGTAAACTGAATGCTCTTCATGGCTAAAATTGTCCCAAGGCTGATGAGTGAAATATTTCCAGTACTACTATAGTTACCTCAACATTTTGACAAGAAATTGCCCCCTTACTTTAGCCTTCGATCCAGCCATAATTTTTGGAAGGGGTCTATATGGCAAGATATGACTGAAAGTGTGGTAGATTCGAGGGTTGTAAGCAATACCAAAGGAAGGGGAAAAAAGTCAAAGAGACTGAGAACGGGCCCACTACTGTTTTAGGACCTCCACTTAAGGGGTACTGCAGGAGGAAGAGTGAAGGTGAGGTAGAGGAGAGAGAAAGGTTTCTTAACTAATTTGTCAAAATTGTTGTAGGACCCATGGGTTTTAATAGGGTTTAACGCAGGCTGGAATGGAAGGCAGAGGCATGGAAATTTTGGAAGGACGAATGGGAGAGAACTGGCCCTCAAAAGCTAACTATCCTGCATTTCTATTTTTCTCTCTGATTGTTCTGTTTTTCTTTTGTGCTAAATTGTTCTGTGGGTTGCATTGTTATCTGCTTTTTCTTTGTAATATACTAGTAAATCCTCTGTAGAAGGTATTTTTAGTTTTTTCCTTCCAACAGGAGTCTTCTACTCTAGAATAGATAGATACATATATTCTATTTGGACAGTCCCATCAATTCTGGTATCGAGCAAGACCCAACAGGGTATGGAAAACACAAGAATGGAAGGGAGGATTGAGAGTGTGTAGGACATTGGGATGCTGAGGGGTTGTTTGGTTCAATAGAGGAAAAGGGAGGGCAGGGGAAAGAAAATAATATGTTTTTTGTTTGGTATGCAGGAGAGAGGAGAAAAAATAAAATAAAATGACTATTATACCTTTTTACTTTTGTTTTCACTAAAAATAAAACTATTTTATTAATTTAAAACGCAAATAATCGAGAATAAATAGTAATAATTGCAATTTTTATATAATAAAATTCATTTAATTTATGCATGAAAATGTTAACTAATAAACTTATACTAAAGTATCTTACCCAACTTAAAAATTATAGTAAATGTTATTTTTTATTTAATTATTCAATTGACCGTGAAATTATAATATAAAAATGACAAATATAATTATTAAAACTAATATAAATAAAAAATAATAATGAAACATATTAAACAAAATAAAGGAATGAACTATTTAATCAATATGATACAAAATCTTAAAATATAAGTATAAAATAAGTAGTTCTCTGGTTTTTAACTTTTTTTTTACCTTTAATATCTTCGATTAAAAAAGAAAAGTCACATAAAGAGGAGGGGAAGGGAAGGAAAGAGCTAAACTGCTAAAGCATGCTTGGATTTTCATTCCTCACTTCTCAGTGTCAAAATGGCAACAACAGGTGCATAAGAAGGCCAAAACTTATGAGGGTATTTTCGCCTCAAATTTTCCCTCCCCTCCAAATTTGGATCTTGGGGCTCCATTTTCCTCCCCCCCCCCCTTCCAAAATCTTGAACCAAATAGGGTAATTTTAAAAAATTCCCTCTCCTCCCCTCCATTCTCCCCGAACCAAACAACCCTTGAAGGAAGACATAAATGAGATCAAAGTGTGGTTGATGGAAATGAAATAAGTTATGCCAAGGTTAAAAGGGAGGAGAAATTCCCTAAGAAAGCCAACAAAGCCTAAATCAGCCTAAGGTAATCAAGAAGAAAATGGTAAGACTATTGAGAAGGACCTAAACTAGTTTTGCAAACTAGAACTACCCTTGTTTGAAGAAGTTCTCATTGGGTGGCTGTTTAGAGCATACTGGTGTTTTGAGATCAATGGCATCATGGAGGGGGAGAAGTTGGAGGCTGCCGCGATTTGTTTGGAGGGTCAAGCTCTAAGTTGGTACTAGTGGATGGAGGTTAGAAGTCTTGTGAGGTCTTGGGGAGAGTTTCGTAGAGGTAATTGAATGCTTCCAACACTCTCAACAGGGAGACACCTATGAGACATTGATGGCGTTGAAGCAGGAAGGTACAATGGAGGACAGAGAACAATATGAAGCCACGTCAGCGCCGTTACGTGAAGTTTTTGATAAATGTATAATGGGCATATTCAAAAATAGACTCAAACCGGATATAAGGGTGGAGCTCTGAATGTTACGGGCCGGATCATTAAAGAAGCTTGTGGGTCTAGCTAATATAAGATTAAGGAAAGTAACCAAGTTTAAGCCAAAGCCCAAGAGGAAGTTATCAGTAAGCAGATTAAGGGAGCTAGTCTGAACAAATGGTCTGGACCTAAATAGAACTGGAGTTGAATCACGAGTCACCCAAACCCAGGACGTGCTATGTCCATAATTGCAGGCCAAGCAATAGAAAATCGATGAGAACCTAGCGTTCAGGCCTTGGGTAGCTCTTCAAACACCACATCAACCCAAGGGAGCAGCTTTCGGCGATTGACTAAGGCCGAGGCAGCGAGGAAGAGATCCATGGGATTGTGCTTCAAGTGCAATGAGAAGTATAGTCCTGGCCATGTGTGCAAGAACAATGTATAGGAAGAAGGCCTAGAGGAGGATACAACTAAAAACACCAGTATGGAACTGTCGATGAATTTGGTAGTGCGGATAACCAACAACAATACCATGAAGGTGACTGGGAAGCATGAGGGGAAGGAGGTCATTATACTCATTGACAACGGAACATCCTGTAATTTCATCTCATCAGAGGTAGTGGAGCACCTGAAAATTCCTACTGAGACTGTTAATCCTTTTGAGGTTTTAATTGGAGATAGGCACAAGGTGAGAGTGGACAATAGATGCTCAGAAGTAGCACTAGACATCCAAGGCCTGAAAGTCGTACAATCTTTCTTTGTTTTTGATATGGGAGGGTTTGACATGGTACTTGGAATTAAGTGGTTAAAATCACTAAGAGAGGTTATAGCTAATTGGAGACAGTTAACAATGAAGGTGAAAATGGACAGGGAAGAGAAGTGTTTGAAGGGTGATTCTACTTTAACCAAGACATTGGTATCTCTCAAGTCATTAATGAAGTCCCTAAAAGAAGGGGGACAGGGGTTTCTCATAGAATTCGAGGAGATGGAGGTGCAGGGCAGTAAGGAGGAACCTTCTAGCGAAATACAGCAGCTACTGGAAAATTTTCTTATTGTGACTACAACTATTACCGGCTTACCCCCTTAAAGAACAAAGGATCATGCCATTAGCATTAAAAGTGGAACACAACTACCAAACATCAAACCTTGTAGATATTTCCACTCTTAGAAGGCAGAAATTGACAGATTAGTAAATGAAATGTTAACAGTAGGGATCATTCGCCCTAGTTCAAGGGTTTCCACACTTTAATAAACGGGTGTGAGCAAAGAAGTCAGTTTATAAGGGTAGGATCTGTTTTGAAACTTGGAATGTAGGCACGCTAACAGGAAAATCAATTAAAATAGTTGATACCATAATTAGGAGAAGGATCAACATCACGTGTTTATAAGAAACTAAGTGGGTAGTAGAAAAAGCAAATGGATTAGATTTTTTTGAGTTTTAAACTTTGGTACATTGGCAAGACAAGAACTAGCAATGGTGTAGGTATAATAGTTGATAAGGAGTGGAGGAACAATGTAGTAAATGTAAAAAGATTAGGAGATAAGATTATAGCTTTAAAGTTTGTATTGGAGCATGTCACTTTTAATGTGACTAGTATATATGCACCTCAAGTTGCATTAGAGAAGTATCACAAGAGAATTTTTTGGGAGGATTTAGAAGGTTTGATTCAAGAAATACCTCTGGGAGAAAAGATTTTCCTAAGAGGGGATCTAATTGAACATGTAGAGAGTGAATCTGAAGAATACAAGGGTATACATGGAGGTTTTGGGTTAGGAGAAGAAAATAAATAGGGTAAAACTATCTTGAATTTTTTTTAATCTTTAATTTTATTATAGCAAACACTTATTTTAAGAAGCGGGTAGAACATCTTATTATGTACAAAAATAGAGGAGCAAGCTCTCAAATAGAATTCTTTTTGGTAAGAAAATTAGATAGAAAGTTTTGCACAAATTGTAAAGTCATATTTGGAGAGAGTTTGACTACTCAACACAGAGTTTTAATTTTGGACGTACGAGTTAAAAAAAGAGTAGAAAGAAAGAATAAGAAAATAGTTCTTAAAATTAAGTGGTGGCTTTTGAAGAATGAACAACAAATGAGTTTTCAAAGAAGAGTGGAGAAAGAAGGGCTTTGGGAGGTCCAAGGAAATGCTAATGACATGTGGGACGAAATGGCCAAATGGATCAGGAATATAGCAAAAGAGATACTTGGAGAATCAAGAGGCGTTAGACCAAAGAATAAAGAATCTTGGTGGTGGGATGCAGAAGTGCAAAATAAGATTAAGGTTAAAAGACAGTGTTATGAGGCGTGGCACTTATGTAAAGATAATAAAAATTGAGATAAATATAAAGTTGCTAAAAAAAATGCTAAGATGGCTGTGAGTGAAGCAAGATTTAGAGCTTTTGAAGGGCTATATCAATATTTAGGAATTAAAGATGGAGAAAGAAAAATTTACAGCAAAGGATAGGGAAAGAAAGATAAGAGACCTAGATTAAGTGAAATGTATTAAAAATAAAGAGGGTAATGTTTTGGTAAGGAAGTAAGATATTCAAGAACGATGAAAGAGTTGCTTTCAAAGGCTTTTTAACGAATGACATAAGTTGACCTATGACTCTGACAAACTAAATATTGCAGAAGAGGACCGAAATTATACTTTTTATTGTAGAATTAAGGAGTTAAAAGTAGAGAATGCTTTGAAAAGAATGGAAAATAGTAAAGCAGTAGAACCCGATAATATATCTATTGAGGTGTGGAAAAGTCTAGGAAGTAAAAGCATAAGTTGGCTCACTAAGTTGTTCAATGTGATAATAAAATCTAAGAAAATACCGGATGAATAGAGGAGAAGTACTTTAATCCCTATCTATAAAAATAAAGGAGACATTCAGAATTGTGTCAACTATAGGGGGATTAAGTTCAAGAGCCGCATTATGAAGTTATGAGAAAAGATCATTGAGTAAAGATTAAGACAAAAGACTTAAGTCATAGAAAATCAATTTGATTTTATGTTAAGAAGGTCAACTACGAAAGCAATATACTTATTGAAACTGATGGAAAGTTATCAAAGGAGATAGAAAGATTTGCATATGATTTTTATTGATATAAAAAAGGTATATGACAAAATGCTAAGAGAGGTTTTATAGAAGGCTTTATAGAAGAAAAGAGTATGTATTGCGTATATTTGAGCTACAAAGATATGTACAATAGGATCACAACTTGCATGAGAGCACAAAATGTGAACACAGGATTTTTTCACAACTATTGGATTATATCAAGGGACTTCTTTGAGTCCATATTTTTTTAACTTGATTTTGGACGCAATTATTAACATATACAAGATTTGGGGCCTCGATATATGATTTTTACAGATAATATAGTCTTAGTTGGTGAATTAAAAGAGGAAATAAATATGAAATTAGAGTCATGGAGACAAGTTTTGGAAACACATGGTTTTCGTATAAGTAGAAATAAAACAGAATATATAGAATGTATTTTTAATAAAAAAACGAACAAATACGAATTTAGAAGTAAAATTTGGAGACCATATTTTAAAACAAATTACAAGTTTTAAATATCTCGAGTCCATTATACAAAATGATGGCGAAATAAAGGACATAAATCATAAGATTCAAGCGAGATGGATGAAATGGAAGAAGGTTTCGAGTCTCATTTGTGATAGAAAAGTGCCGTTCAAAGTTAAAATTTTTTTTTACCGTACAGCTATAAGACCTTCTATATTGTATGGTACTGAATATTGGGCGGTTAAAAGATAACATGAAGATAAATTCAATGTTGTAGAGATGAGAATATTGCGTTGAATGTGTGGACACATCAGAAGAAATATGATTAAAAATGAGTGCATTAGAGAGAATGTTACGGTAGTACCTATTATTGAGAAGATGGTAGAATCTTGTTTAAGGTAGTTTGGACATATGTGGAAAAGACTTGCAGAAATCCTATTGAGAAGAGTAGATCAGACGGAGAATAATTCGATAGTTAGAGGCAAAGAGAAATCAAAGAAAACAATAGGTGAAACTATTAAGAAGGATTTAATAGTTAATAATTTATCTATTAATTTCATTTATAATAGGCCACTGTGGCGTGGTTTGATCCATGTAGTCGACCCCACTCAGTGGAAAAAAGTTTTG
Organism: Gleditsia sinensis; assembly: GCA_037074535.1. NCBI lineage: Eukaryota > Viridiplantae > Streptophyta > Magnoliopsida > Fabales > Fabaceae > Gleditsia > Gleditsia sinensis. Next base: position 16,958,471 of record CM073463.1, on the reverse strand, counting down.
TTGTTGTTGTTGATAGACAAATTACTAGATGAATTGGATGGGGGCATGATATTTTTCAGACTAGATTTGAAGTTCGGATATCATCAAATCAGAATTAAACTAGGGGATGAGGGGAAAACAGCTTTTCAGACTCACCAGGACACTAAATTTATGGTGATGCCGTTTGGGCTTACTAATGCGCCGTGCACTTTCCAACTCTTAATGAATGACATATTGAAGGATTGCCTGCCCAAATTCATCTTGGTATTTTTTGATGACATCCTAGTATACAATGCAAATATGAAGAGACACAAGGAGCATTTTGGAGAAAACTTCATAGATTTTACGTGATAACCAGCTTGTTATAAATACCAAAAAGTGTGTTTTCACAATAAAGAAATTTGAGTACCTTGGGCATATTGTTTCAATCGATGGAGTGCAAGTAAACCCAAAGAAAGTGGCAGCAACGTTGGAATGGCCAATACCTAAGGTCTTAAAAAGCTTAAGGGGATTCTTGGGATTAACAAGCTATTATTGAATATTTGTGAAAGAGTATAGGAAGATAACAACACCCCTTACTGCATTACTAAAAAAAGATACGTTCAAATGGGGGAAGGAAGCTTAAGAGGCTTTTTTGGAGTTGATTTGGAGTTGAAGAAAGCCATGACCACAGTACCAATGTTGGTAATGCCAAACTTTGATATACCCTTTGAACTAGAAACCGATGCCTCGGGATTGGGAATAGGGGTGGTCCTCATGCAAAAAGGGAGATCTATTGTCTATTTTAGTCAAGCTATACTTCTAAAGAAGAGAGTGAACTCTATGTATGATAGAGAATTGATGGCCATCGATTTAGTAGTAAAGAAGTGGCATCATTATTTACTTGGTTACCCCTTCGTGATTAAAACTGATCAAAAGACTTTGAAGTTTCTTTTAGAGCAGCAGGAACTTGGAGAAGATCAATAACAATGGGTCTTCAAATTGACAGGGCACAAGTTTGAAATTCAATACAAGCCTGAGAAGAAAAATAGTTGTTGATGCTTTATCTAGAAGTGAAGACAGTATGGAATTTAAGGCTGTAATATGGTAGTATGAAGATATACACCAGTGAGAAAAAGAAATAAAGGAGGATGAGAAGCTTTATACCATAAGGTAGCAGGTGGTAGCAAATCAGCACCCCCTTGAAGGGTATACAATCAAAAAAGGGTGTTTACTATATAAAGGGAGAATTTTTTTACCGAAGAAACCACCCAGAGTTCCATTGTTGATGTCTAAGTTTCACCGAACTCCCATGTGAGGCCATTCTGGGTACTTGAGAACCTATAAAAGACTAGCCAATTTTGTTTATTGAGAAGGAATGAAAGGAGATATTCAACAGTATGTGGTAAAATACAGTATCTGTCAACAAAACAAATATGAAGCCTTAAGTATACTCCAACCTTTGCCAATACCCTAATAGATATGGGAGGATATTAGTATAGATTTCATTACTGGCCTACTAAAATCAATCAAGTTTGACACTATTCTAGTGGTAGTAGATAGATTAACTAAATATGGCCACTTGATACCCCTACGTCATCCGTTTTCAGCAAAGGATGTAGCCATGATTTTCACCAATGAGGTGGTTAAGCTGCATGTTTTTCCCAAATCCATTGTCTCATATCAGGACAAGCTGTTTAGGAGTGTATTTTGGCAAGCATTATTCAAACTTTAATGAACCATGTTGAGATATAGCTATTCTTATAATCCACAAACGAAGTGTCAAACATAGATGATAAATCGGAGCTTGGAAACTTATCTTAGATGCTTTGTGGAGAGCAAGCCTAAGAGTTGGTCCAAATGGTTACTTTGGGCTGACTATTGGTTTAATACCACTTTCAATCAATCCTCCAAGATGTCCCCTTTTAAGGCCTTGTATGGGAGGGACTCTCCCACTTTTTTGAGATTGGAAGATACACCTTCGACAGTGAAAGAAGTCAATGAGTAAATCAGATAAAGAAATGCAGTAATTGCAGAATTGAATGAGAACTTGGAGAAGGCACAACAATATAAGAAACAGCAAGCAGATAAAACAAGGAGTGAGGTAGAATTTGAAATAGGAGACCTAGTGTATTTAAGGCTTAGACTTTAAAATTCTAGAAAGGGTGGGATAGGTTGTTTGCCATTTAGACTTAACATCTATTGCAAGGATACATTCTGTTTCCATGTGTCTCAGCTTAAGAAAACTCCTGAACCGGCTACCCAGGCACTACCTCTCCCACCAGATCTAATGGATGAATTGGAATTGACGATGGAATCTGAGGCAGTACAGCAGGTCAGACAACTTGCAAATGGCCAATGGGAAATGCTAATTAAATGGAGAAGTATGCCATCTGATGTCAGCACATGAGAATCATTCGACACCGTTAAGAATCAATTCCTGGCATTTCACCTTGAGGACAAGGTGAAACTTATGGGGAAAAGTAATGGTAGACTTGAGGGTTATAAGCAATACCAACGGAAGGGAAAAAAGGCAAAGAGACTGAGAACAGACCCACTACTGCTTTAGGACCTCCACTTAAAGTGTACTCTAGAAGGAAGAGTGAAGGTGAGGTAGAGAAGGAGAGAGAAGGGTTTCCTAACTATAGTAAATTCTCTATAGAAGTTATTTTCAGTTTTTTCCTTCTAAGAGGACTAGATGAGTCTTTTACTCTGGAATAGATATATACATTTATTCTGTTTGGACAGTCCCATCAAAGTGGTACTAATTTCCTCAGTATTTCTGTAGTATTGGAAACGCTTTTGCAGAAAAGAAAAGATGTATTCATCATAAAATGTGCTGATCTGCTTTTTTCTTGCATGATTATTCTATCTTGTCCTCCTCTCCCCTGGCTTGCCCATTTTAACTTATTTTAAAGATTACTTGTAAGCTTTAGAATATGAAACATGAAAGCTAGCTTAGGATCTTCTTTATGTTTCTAATCTAGTATTTTGTTTTATTCTTTTTTTTCGAATATCTTAAAATATTCGTGGTTTCTGTCACCTATAGAGTCTGCATGAGTAAATAACCTCACTTCCTTTAGAAATGGTGCCAAACATAAAGGTCTTGCTCAGTTGGTTTAAATTGATTTTGCTCAAACGTCCACAACATTCCATGCCCAAACAGTTTAGAAGATTTGGTTGCCTTCTGTGAAATCAAAATGCCTTTTTTAGTTCTATCTTCCCTCATGTCACAATTAGTACTGAAAATCCAGACTCTCATACCATATCAACCCTAGTACATATCTGAAATTCCACAAATAATCTGACTTAGAGGAAAGCTGAATGGCTGGAAACTAACCAAACATTGAGATATTGGCTCAGTTCAGTAACTTCAGTGTACTTATATGAAGAGTCTGACTTGGTAAATGTTTGTTAACTTATGTCCTGCATCAGTATTGTTATTGGCTTTCTGCAAGTGTTCTTAATTGAGTTAATTACATACCATATGATATAGCATTTTCTTTGGGGCTGGGGGAATGATGAGTAGGCCTCTCCATGTCAGTACTCTTGTTGGCTACTTCAGTGGATTTCTCAATTTTGTTAGCTTAATGAAGACCATGATAGCATGTATTAATATCACGTGACTTGGTCATGTAATCTGTGGCATCATTTAATCACTATGTTTTAGAAATGGAAGGAAAAGGACAGAGGGAAAAAAAAGTATACTTGCTTTAGGTCTAAAATTCTTCAAAATAATCTAATCTTCCAGTTTGTGGTGGATGTGATTTTAACATAGAATGAATCCTGTTTCCTAATAATATATGCATTTAATGACTAGAACTGCTCTCCAATTAGTTAATTAATTCTGTATAAAACTCGTATTTTGATATATTTGAAGTTCTTGAAAATATATAATTAACTGCTTACTTTTATAACAATTGGATACTTGCTTTAGCAGTACACTTTTTTTTTTTTAGGGTAATGTTAGACTATCCTGATTTTAAAATTGCCAACTTCCCCATAGTTTAGGTTAGGATTCCATATTATTTTATATGTTATCAGGGCATTTTGGGTAACTTTTGAGCCTTTGAATTGGAATTTTTAGGTAACTTGTCATAACGTGCCTGATTCCCCTTTGTCCTGAGACCTCATGCACAAGCCCATCAATGATGGGCCATCATTTATTTTGTAAGTTTAGTTTTTCATTAATCTGTGTGATGATTGGCTGAAAATATAATAATTTCTTCTTGAGCTGGTAATGCTTGCCGATTCTGTTGGGTTTGGCTATGAGAGGAAATGAAGAGCGTCTAACACTGGCCAGGAGTGGTGCTTTGTAAAAGTCTATATCCTTGCCTGGCCACTTCTTGGCAATACACATATTGGTAAAGACAAAAATTGGGTAAAGTAACAAGACAGATTTGAAAAATCCAAACAAGAAACCAAGTTTTCTTTCACTTCTGTCCTTTCACACTCTTCCAGATGCTTATTATTCAAATTCTTGACCAAGAAGGCTACTCTCATGCAATAAGATGACTTAATTTCCTTTCTATACTTACATGTTGCAGTAGAGTTTGGTTACTAGCTATGGATTTATTCTGAGCTGCCTAATTTAGAATCCTGTCCTCCAAAATTATAGGATGTCATCATAATTTTGTTTCTATTTGGTTATCAAACTGAGTCTTAATACCAACAACCTATTCATTGTATTGCAAAACATGTCTAAATCATCAAGTCTTTTTTTTTCATATGACTGATAGCTGTCTTTTTCTCTCCCTCAGGCTGCTTCAATGTTGCTTCTTTCTCTGTCTTTTACTTGGAAGGTTCTTGCACCATATTCTGGCACCCTTGCGGTCCTTGGGACTGTTCTGTAAGTCATTTACTTTTGTCAATAACTGTATTTGTTTTTCACTAAAATGCTTATACCTCAATGAATTTTTGGTTTCTCTGTGTTTGTATGCTTCCCGTATGTGTTGACTCTATGGTCTGTCAATTTTAAACAGCTACGTATTATCATTCTCACTTGGTGCTGGTCCTGTGCCTGCCCTTCTTCTACCAGAGATATTTGCTTCCAGAATTAGAGCCAAAGCAGTTTCTTTGTCATTAGGCATGCATTGGGTGAGTGTTTTCAGTCTGAAATCTGTTTTTCCCATAATTACTGCCTTTTTCTTGCTTTGAATTTTGAAAATTTACTGGAGAGAGGCTAAAACAAATTAAATCAGCATCAGCCGTTTTTGAAGAGAAGTGGTTGCTGGTGAACTTACCAAACACCTAAATTGCTGCTAAAAGAAAAAACAATGCAGTACCTCCTGTATTGATTTTCTGTAAGTGATTATCTAGAAAATTTTCTTTAGACAATAGCTTCCCCACATGAGGTCCTCCTCTGGCATATATTGTGCCTATAAATTTTCTAGGACCTTTTAAGTGACATTAGGATGGATATGATTTATGCTGCATAATGGTTATAGCTGTGGTTTGATTGGTTGCCTAAAAATTATGTAATGATGAAATTATGGATTTTCTATCTTATCAGATCTCCAACTTTGTCATCGGCCTCTACTTTTTGAGTGTCGTAAACAAGTTTGGTATCAGCTCCGTATACTTGGGGTTCTCAACAGTATGTCTTCTTGCCATCTTTTACATAGCTGGTAACGTTGTGGAGACGAAAGGACGATCATTGGAGGAAATAGAACTTGCTTTAAACCCTGTAACTTAAAAGTCGTCCAGAAATGCATGTGGTCATAATCCAAATGCTGCTGATGGACCATTGTACCTTTGGAGGACTTCCGCTACTTCTATGGACGGTGACCATCTTTCTGCTGAGAGATGCCAGGGCTAACTTGTTTATTGTGCCACGTTTTTGCTCGTTTGCAAATATTAGAACAATGCCATTGTGAGCTTTAGTTAACAATATGTATTGAATCCATATTTTCATGTTCACAATTGTATCTTCAGTAGATATTAGCAATAACATGCTCAATTCTGTTGGTAGATTGAATAACTAGGTTGTTCTATCTTCAAACTTGGGAAGCATATTTATCTTGATTGTGTCAATCTTCCTTTGTGGTATAATAAAATCATAATAAACCACCCGTTGTAATCTTGTAGTGAGGCTGTCACGTACCAAAAATACTAATAAAAGTATTAAATTTCTGTCATGAAAAAAATCTTAACTTTCTTGAGTAGTAACTTCATTTAAGTAGCCTTGTTTCTTGCCATAACTATCTAATACAATGCGCCTTTAAGTAGCATTGTTTTCTTTTTTCTTTTAATACATGTGCTTAATAAAAGAGTACTTATTATTTATATTTGAACAATTAAAAATATGTACAATAGAATTATAATTTGTGTGAGAATAAAAATGAAAATACAATTTTTTTTATAATTATAGGATTATATTAAAGTTTATCTTTAAGTCTATATTTTTTTAATTTAATTTTGAATATAATTACTGAACATATATAAAAATTGAAACATTTATGTATGATTTTTGTAAATAATGTAGTTTTAATCGATTATTTAAAAAAAATAGATATGAAGTTAAAATTATAGAGACAAATATTAGAAGTAATGATTTTTATATAAATAGAAATAAGATAGAATATATAAAATGTAATTTTAGTAAAATGTGTACAAATAAGAATTTAGAGATCATTTTATAAAATAAATTTTAAATTTTAAATATCTTAAATCTATTATATAAAATGACGGAAAAGTAAATGAAGATGTAAACTATAGGATTCAAATAATATTGATAAAATGAAAAAAAATTTCGAATGTCATTTGTGATGAAAAAGTGTCGCTTAAAATTTAAAAAAGAAGATTATATTGCACAACTATAAAACCTATAATATTGTATGGTATTAAATATTGAACTTTTAAAAGACTATAAAAATAAATTTAATATCACAATGATTAAAATGCTACACTAAATGTATAGATACACTAAACGAAATATGATTAAAAATGATTACATTATAAAAAAAGTTGAGATAAAATTTATTGTGAAAAAATGGTAGAATATCGTTTAAAATAATTTAGTCATTTGTAAAGGAGACAATCGAAACTCCAGTAAAAAAAAATAGATCAGATAAAGAGTAGTCTATTAATTAGAGATAGAAAAAAATAAAAATAAAATTATTAAAAAAAATTAACAATTAATAATTCTTCTAGTTATCTCATTTATAATAAGTCACTTTGACAATGTTTGATCTATGTAATTAATTTTGTTTAGTGAAAAATTGCTTGGTTGTTGTTTGGTTATAAGAAAATATAATTTGTTGGCAGTTTGATAAACACAAAAATTAAAAATTGCACCCTTAACATTAAACATTTTGAAGGAGATATTCTGTAACTCTATTTACTAAATGTTAGTTAACTAAATTAGTTAAGAGCAAATATATAACCATATCAATTACACTTCTGAAGTAAACTCATCTTTTCATTCATAATTAATTTTGTTTACCTATTTTTGAGTGAGATTATTGAAGTTAACGCTTGAACCATAAATCATTGGCCACTGGCACAAACTAAAAAGTTGCACAAAGAGGATCCTGAACTCATGCAAAGTTATAATTGCTCTGCTGTACCGCGCATAGACCAACATTTAATATGACTTTGATAGGTTCAAATTTCTTGCAACAAACTTTTAACGTGTATATTCTGTTTGGTAAGGAAGGGAGGTAATTCTAGTGGAAAACTCGAAAAAATTAATATCATGACTGTTCTGAAAATATTTAGCTTTCTTTTCATAGTAATATTCTTCATGATGTGACTAACTCATTGTCTATCATCTTATACTGGTAATACACATCAAGTCCCAAAACATGTATAGTTGTTCCCTCAATATGTATTACATGTGCAACACAATCACTTGAGCAGCTTCATCTTCATCCTTAAATCTCAACAGCCATTTTCAAAACATTTCGCTAACAACTCATGGATTCCTCATTTCAGTTCCATGGTGATGATATCTACATGTTTGATTTCCTTTCCCACCTCTCTTTGGTATCAAGCCTACAAATGTAATAATGACAATCATGATTGTGAATTTCTTAGATGAAATATAGCAAACTCAACATATATATAAATCAAACTACAATATCATGAGTAAATGAGAATATAATCTGCAGCCAAACGGACTATGTAAGATAAGCATATTCAATATTTGTAAGAGCAAGTATACTGACTTTCAAATGTGCATAGATCAATTATGATTTTGGACTGCTCGCATTAAATGTGACAAAACCAACTTATATATAAATCGAATTACGATATCATGAGTATTTGACAATGTACACTGCAGTCAAACAGACTTTGTAGGATAGCACGTCCAACAAATTGAGTGAACATACGAAGGATTATCATATGTGCATAACATGTCCACTCGCTAATGCCGCATAGCCAGACACAGCATTTGAAGAGTTTCAGCCTCCTACTCAACATATATTTTCTACCTATTAGGACATCTTTTGGAAACCATTACCAATTATCGCAGGTCTTTCTTTCAGAACTCTTACAGGTACACAAACATGTAGGTACACCATGCATAGTCCATATTACCCACCGATACATATGGCCAAGACCAACTATTCTACATCAATCAGTGATTTGTGTTGCTAAAACAGGTATATCTTATTCTAGTCATCAAAGAAACTATTGCTAAGTAGAGACTATTAATCAAGGTCAAGATATACCCCCAATGCAATTTCTGGCGCTTTGATGCACAAACCACAGATACAATATCCTGCTCTACGGAGGATTCATTTTTGCTATCAGAGAGACTCAGTTCTTTGTTTGCAACATTTAAAACTTCAGATTCAGAATCTTGGTTTGTAAGATTATTGCCTTTGGAATTGTTGATCTCATCTGCAAAACCCAAAATTTCAGCCGGACATTGAAGACCTCTTATTTAGGGTAATATTAAAACAACAACACCTGTAATATAAAAGCACAAAAAGAACCTTTGGATTTTGTTTTTATCTTTGATTTTGACTTTATTTGTAAGCGCCTCTTGTGCAGTTCCTATCACATTTAAATATTCAGACACTCACCAGGGAAGAGTAACAAATAAAAAGGTAAATAAATAATGTATGGGTAGAATGGATTTACATTTAGCTTAACAAACGTGAATGAAAAATAATGTGCTAGCATTAATTAAGCTAATTTTTTCCAGCAGGACTAATGCCCAGATCTCAAAAAGGACATGTCAGGACTAATCGTCTAATTTTCTCCACAATAGCATGATTGCACTCAGCCATTCCAATTCTAGTTCCAATCTATAACAGGCACCTAGCTATATAACAGTAACAGCTACTAAGAGGAGAAGAAAACAATAAGCAGAGAGTTTCACCCTCCAAGTGACCCAGGAAACTCAAGTTCTTGTTGCTTGAACTTTCAACCATGATATTACATTGGAAGAAGCAACACTATTCTGTGGAACAGGTTGTTAGGAGTTTTTAGTTTGCATTGGGTTTGCCTCAACACTTTGGAGCAGTTTCTCCGGATTTACTCCAAAGGTTTTGGCAAGAAGGAGAACAAATTTGCATGGCAACGTGCAGTGTTTGCAGTTTTCTGGTATATTTGGCCAGAGAGAAATGCTCAAATCTTTAAGGGCATTTCTTTGCCCTTATATTTTTTGTGGGATAGATGGGTGCTTCTCCCACAAATTTGTACTTTTTTGCTTCTTTCTGTTCACATGCGCCACTTAGGACTATCAAACCAATAAAACACAAGAAACTTAGAAGGACTTGGGAAAAATATGCAGATATGTAGGAAGAGAAGCAACAAGGAACAGTAACAGCATCTTGTCTTGCAGCAAAATATGGGTTTATTGCCCAATGGTTTTAGCCCATACTAAAGATCCTTATGGAAGTTCCACCAAACTATTAGAAGCAGAAAACCCATTAGCTCTAACGAAAAACCTACAACTTGTTACCCTAGATTCTAATATAAACATGAGCATAAAAATATTTCAATTTTTTGCCAATGTTAGTTGATTCTTTTCTCCCTTTGTTTCTCAATTGGGTTTCCCTAGCCACAAATCAATAACCCTTATACAAAAATTTTGAATATTAGGTGGTGCCTTTTGAAGGATGAATAACAAAGGAGCTTCCAGAAAAGGGTATGGGAAGAGAGATTTTGGAAAGTACAATAAAGTGCTAACGATATATAGAACGAGATGGCAAAAGGGATTAAAAAAGTAGCAAAAAAAACATTTGAAAAATCAAGAGACATTGGACTTAAAGGTAAAAAATCTTGGTTGTGGGATGTAAAAGTGTAAAATAAGATTAAAGTTAAAAAAAAGTGTTATAAAGTGGGGGACTTGTGCAAAGACAATGAAAATTAGAAAAAATATAAAGTAGATAAAAAAGATACTAAGAGGACTATAAGCGAAACAAAAACTCGAGTTTTTAAAGAGTTATATCAATCCTCAAAAATTAAAGATAGGAAAAGAAAAATTTTCAAATTTGCAAAAAATTGAGAATGAAAGATCCTGTAAGTGAAATGTATTAAAAATGAAGATGTTAATATCTTGGTAAGAGAACAAAAAATTCAAACACAATGAAAGAGTTAATTTCAATTACTTTTTAACGAAAGATACGAATTTTCTTGTCACAATGATAGATTAAATATTGCAGAGAAAGACCAAAATTATATTTTTTATCGTAGAATTTAAGAGTTTGAAGTTGAGAAAACTTTGAAGAGAATAGATAATGGCAAAACAGTAAGACTTAATAATATATCTATTGAGGTGTGGAAAAGTCTGAGCAGAAAAGGCATGAGTTAGTTCATTAATTTGTTTAATAAGACAATGAGATTGAAGAAAATGCCGAATGAGTAGAGAAGTACTTTATTCTCTATCCATAAAAATTTAAAAAAAAATACAAAATTGAATCAATTATAGAGGAATTAAACTCATAAACTATACTATAAAATTATGGGAGAAGATCATTGAATTAGAGATTATAACAAGAAACTCAAGTCACATAAAATCAATTTGGTTTTATGCTGAAAAAATAACCATAAAAGTAATTTACTTACTATAAAGATAGATGAAGAGATATCAAAGGAATAAAAAAGACTTACATATAGTTTTCATTGATTTGAAAAATGTGTATGATAAAGTGTTAAGAGAAGTCTTATGAAAGATTTTAGAGAAGAAAAGAGTACATATTTTTTATATTCAAACAATCAAAGATATGTATGATACGATCACGATTTACGTAAAAATACAAAATAGAGACCCAAGGAATTTTTCGATAATTATAAAACTACATCAAGGGTCATCCTTTAAGTCCATATTTTTTTAACTTGGTCTTGAATGCACTTACTGAACATATCCAATAAGTGGAGCCTCAATGTATGATTTTTGCATATGATATAATCTTAATCAGTAAATTGAAAGAAAAAATAAATGCGATGTTAAAGCCATAAAAACAAATTTAGAAGCACGTAGCTTTCGTATAAGTAAAAATAAAATAAAATATATGATATGTAATTTTAGTAAAAGGCACATAAATTCGAATTTAGAGGTTAAATTTGGATATCATCCAATAAAACAAGTCACAAGTTTTAAATATTTTGAATCCATTATACAAAAGAATAGAAAAGTACAGGGACACGTAAATCATAGGATTTACACTGGGTGAATGAAATAGAAAAAGTCTCAATTGTCATTTATGATAGAAAAGTATCGCTCAAAATTAAAAGAAAATTTTACCATACAGTTACAAGATCTGTAATATTATATAGTACTGAATGTTAGGCAATTAAAAGACAACGTGAGAATAAATTTAATGTCACGGAAATGAAAATATTGTAAATATGTGAACACACTAGATGAAATATAATTAAGAATGAATGCATTAGAGAAAAAATTGAGATAACACTTATTATAGAAAAGATGGTAGAATTTCGCCTAAGATAATTTGGCCATGAGTGGAGAAGACTTGCGGATGTCTCAACAAAAAAAAAGTAGATTAGATAGAGAACAGTTCAATAGTTAAAGGTAGAGAAAGATTAAACAAAACAACAGGTGAAACCAATAAAAAAAAATTAACAATTAATAATTTATTTATTAATGTCATTTACAATAGGTTACTTTGTCGTTGTTTGATCTATGTAAAAAATTTATAAAAAAATTGGTTTATTGTTGTTGTTGTTATTAGAAATTATGAAGGACCAAACATACTCAAATACCCCGATCACATAATATTACAAAAATTAGGAAAAAAGAGCATATTTCATGGCATCATTCATGAAAAATTGAATCATAAGCAAGGTAGTAGAGTACCTGGAACTTTGAGAGTTGTTCTTTAGTGAGTCCTCTGGAGTTGAAATTGGGTTGCAGACACAGTGTTGATGCAATTGCAGCCTCCCTTCTCTGGTCCTCTTCTTCCTTTTCCATTGTCAGCTTTTCATCTCCGTTAACTCTGTGGGATAGATTATTAGATTGTGACTTACAGCATCCACATAGTGGCGTTGTTTAAGAGTATTTATCAGGGATCAGCTAAAATACAAAAAGAAAACCATTTCACTTGTAGATAACATTGTCAAACAGGCTGGGCTGTTTAAAAAACAAGCCTATGTATACCCACCCTATGCAGTCCACAGGCTAAACAGGCCAGGCTGCGGGCCTCATATTTTTTTAATTATCTTTTAAAAATAATAGTAAATGTTTTCTGCCATTAACTATGAGTATACTAAACCAGTTTATTTGACTATGAGAATATTTCTACAATCAATCTCAACTTGGTTGTTGAATGAAAAATGTACGGTGAGATGATGTTTAGTCTTTCAGGATAAATGTCCTTTCAAATGACCCAACTTTTGATCTCAATTAATAAACAAGCCATGAGATAAAGATTATTGAAAGCAAATGGTATTTCAGAAAAGTAGCTAAAACTCTTTTTTTTTTGTTGGCTGCTATTGAGTAAAGGTGGTTTCCACCTCTCTAGCTTCAATGGTGCAATGCAGAATAGTTAGGAACATTTGTATGTAAAAACTACAAAAGAACATCTAAAATTTTTTGTCAAGTTTGATATAAGTGTTCAATATATATTACCTGCTTCATAGAGTATTGACTAAAAAAGAAATGACAATATACTTTTATGCCACAAAACTCAATAAGGCTGGCTTTCACTGATAATTTTTTTGCTTTCCTGTTAACATATAGTAGTAAAATTTTGAAAAACAATGGGTCGAAAAGAATTCAAGGATGGGCCACACTAAGGATACGCATACGGCAAATTCCTTCTGGGCATTGCATCTTTATCTCCACAACTCAACTGCTGAATATGAGACATGTTCCCACTACTATTCTTCTCATTAGATACCAGAAGATTTGACCAATACTATCACATTCTCTCTTGAAATGCGTATAAAGGGCAAAGAACTGGTGAAAAGGAGGAAAAAGAGAAGCTATGTTCAGGACAAACCCATCCATTTATTAGCGTGTTAATTAGTAAAAGTATAACACGCCATGACCAGTTTTAAGTGGGTTAAGGGCACCTACTTGACCAAGTTGGTTCTATGATTTCTAACCCAAAAGAAGAAGCCACTTCGGAATCATGAAAAAAGCATGTCTATAACCATCTAATGTGGACAAATAAACTTCTCACAGTATGCAGAGATTAAGGCGCATGCAGGAAGATACAAATTTTCTGTTTGAACCATGAAGATCTACCCATTTGATTTTAATACCACAAACCATTATTATTCCTGATACTAATATCAAAAAGGGATAAGTCTATAAGGCTATACCTGTATTTGAAGCTCGCAGCGGTAGCAGAGGACGGTGGAACAGTTCACCGGCGGTCGCTAGAGTTGCAATCGCTGATTCACAAGCAAGGCCCAACGCAGAAGAGAAGAAAGGGAGGGGTGGGTTTTCGAGTTTCGACTCCGTTCTCCTGTTTTCCTATCCGGGATAACTTTACCCCATTGAGTTTCAACTTTCGTTTTTTTTGGGGGAACAAAGTTATATTTTAATTTATCATAAAATTTAAAATAATAGATAATTTATAAATTTTTAGTTAATTTAAATTATTTAAATAATTTTATTTATTAAATATTTTTAATTTAGTTAAATAAATTTATAAATTAGTCAAATACGTTATAAATTAATTTATTTATCTTACTAAATATACTCTTAATTTTAAAAAAATCACATCAAAATAAGGCCGCATTCTACTTTTAGTTATAAATTTTAATTAATTAAAATGGTCGAACGCTTTTGTTTTAAAGTAATAAAAAAAATTTAACTGATTCAATCATTTAAACAAATAATTTAATATGTTAAATGTTGTTCAAATTAGTATTTTTATTAATTTTTTTGACAAAGTTAATTTTAAGAATTAAAAAAATTATTTATAAAATATTAAGATGTATTCGAATAAAAAAATTTATGAACTAAATTAAATTTCATTACAAATTTAAAAGATTAAAATAAGATTTTATCTCATTTTCTCCCCTTAATTGCATGTTTGGTTGAAATGTGTTACTTTAATTTCTTATAATTTGTAATATAAATTTAGCTTCTTAAATTTTAACAAATAAATTAAAATAATCTCTCTATTAAATTTACCATCTATTTTATCATTAATATGTCATGTATATGCCACAAATGCATCATTAAGTTTATCATGTTATGTCTAGTCACTTAAAAATATATATTAATAATAGATTGAATGATACACATGACGTATACATAGCATATTAAAAGTAAAATAAACGATAAATTTAAAATATAAACAATTTTGACTCATTTATTAAAATGAAAGGGATCAAATTTAGATTACAAATTATAGACGAACCAAAATGAAGTATTCGTGAAAATAAGAGGATAAAAAGTACAATCAAATCTGTTAGCCAAGGCAATCAACATTCAAAGAGAGTGAATTGGGTATTTTAATGAAGTATACATTTTTTTTCCAATACTCAAAAACAAAAAAATTTGATGCGATAAAAAATGAAAGTACACTTTAAAATATTCAAGTAAACATGTAAAACTTGATGAACATTCGAATAAGATAATACTCTAATAAAGCTCTACTTTCGATGAAGCCAAAGACTAATGCAAAATCATACAAAAAATATGTATATAATATAAACCAAAAACTTATATGTGACAAATTATGCAACCAAACAATAGAAACAATAACTCATATAAAAAAGATTATATAACAAGTCAAGGCAAAACTATTTTAAAAAAATCACAATACAAATCATCATTTCAAAACAAATGTTGCAGTAATTTAAAGAGTAAAGAAGAGAAAAACAAACATAAAGATTTATTCTAGTTTAATTTAACCATCAAGTCTACATCCAATTCTTTAGTTGTAATTTTAAATTTTCTACTATAATCACAAGTTTGTCAATAAACACTTGAGAGCCTCTGCAGTCTCTTAACTTTGAGAGTTGGTGTCAGGGGTATATTTTTTCATTACAAATATTTTCTTAATCCTAAACTTAAGGGACCCTTCACTTGAATTTTCAATCAACAATAATGATGATGAAGATTTAGAAACAAAATATCTCTTTCATAAGAGTGAATATATAAATGAAACACAACTTAAGAAAGATATAGAATCAAATTAACTCAAAAATTATTCTCATAAGCGTTGGACATATATTTTTTGCTTAGTACCTCAATGAACATTTGTATCTATCGAGTTTTAGCCAATATAGCTATTGTGGATCATTTAGAGGTGATTGAATATGAAACTAGCCATTGGAGTACTATCTTTTTTATGTGAATAAATGCAATAGTTGACTAGTACTTCATATAAGTCAACTAGCATGCGTTTGATGGCTCTTTTTAAAAATTTCAATAGTGGATAATTGATTGATCATTACGGCAATCGACTGCTTTATTTTTTGTAGCTATAAGTCAAGCAACCAGTTAATTGGTGCTACTATTCTATTTACAATTAACTATACTCAAATTTAAGTGGTCATATATTTTTTATTTTAAATATATTTTAAACATATGACATATCAATACAAAACTTGTTAAGTCTAATTTTCAATGCAACATATTTCATCCAAAGTGATTTATATTATGTAAGATATTGAAAAAATAGTGACTAAAGGTCAAAAATAAAATTTAATTAAAAATCATATCTTACTCCATTGCATCTTCTATTTAACTCCATTTTGGATAAACGATTTATTAGGGGGTGTTTGGTAGGGGGAGTTTTTTTAGATTCCTGAAAAACTGAACTTGAGAAAGTTAAATTCTTACATTTAGTTTCTAAATTTTAAAACAGGATTCTCAAGAAATATGGATTCTTGGGAATGATTTTTTAGCAGGATTCCCATCAAAAGTTTATCATGTAGGGGGTGAGAATTCAAGTTTCCTATGCCATGAGAATCTTTTTTAAATGTAAATAGAGAATAATGTCATCTATTTTATTACTTTCTCTTTTATCTCTTTTTTACTTATATTTCTCATCCTCTCTCTTTCTCATCCATCTCTCTCATATTTTCTCTCTTATCCCTCTCTTTCTTATTTTCTTTCTCATAATCTTTCTCTTTTCTCTATCATTTTCTCTGTCATCTCTATACTCACTTTCTCTCTCTCACCTTAACATAAGTAAGGACATTTTTGAAAAAGTACTACAATTCCCAAAAAAAATTTATTATAACCAAACGTAATAATAAAAGATTCTTAGATAAATATTTAAAATCAACCAAACACATTTTATACATTCACAGTAATCATCATTCTCACAAAACATGTTTTCTAGAAAACATGATTTTTAAGAATGAAAATTTTTACTGTGTACCAAACGTCCCCTTATTGAAAAGCCTTGGGAGTTTAGTTTCCAATGTAGTAAGTTTCAATCCAAAACTCTTTGTAGTTTAAGAAATATGGATAAAATAGTGATCAGAGATCCAAAATAGATTTTACTAAAAATCCATATGCCACTATCTTTTCATTCATATGATCTTTAAAATATGTTGTAAGATATATTTTGAACTCAAGAGTTTTAAAGTCTTTTCACACATGATTTTAAGTTTATGATACTTAAAGATTGATTTACCTTGAAGTTTTGAGGTTCCTTGACTTAAAAAGTTTCTATCATATGCTTTGTTGATACAACCAAACTTTTATATCTTCAATTTTTAGAACACTTTTCTTTGAGTTAAGCATGATATCGATATTTTATATTTTATTTCAATACTAACTCTTTTTACTTTAGACATTTTTACAAAAATATATTTAACTTGCAAATCAAGTAGTTAGAATAATATACATGATTTAATAATATTTTATAATATAAACAACTTTATCATGTATATGAAATGTACATAAACATATGCCAAATTAGTAAGATATATAGTACTTTTCAAAACTTAATAAATATATTTTACAAACAAGTATATTTCATAGTTAAATCATAAAGTATAAGATATTATATATTAATCATTATAATCATACATGGCACATAGTAATCAAATAAATACATTTATTAAGATACTTGCTATACATCTATCATCACATTTGTTATTATCAAAATCTATGATAGGAAACTTTATATCTAACAAAGTCTTTTTTTTTCAATAAATAAAATGGATTGATCTGATCCTATTTGGATCACAAACTAAACAAGCTAAATTGTGTGTTTATACTCATTTATAAAATAAAATAAATCATCAAAGTTGTGAGTTTCAACATGTTTTACAATAATATTTACAAAAAGATAAATTTTATTAATTTAATACTTAAAATGGAATTAATATTATTTGACTACAAAAATTTCATAAACTTATTCATATTATTTTGATGATAGCTTTATCAACTATTATGATGGAATTATATTAATTTTTTTTTAAAAAAATTAAAGTTAAATAATAATAATAATCATTTAACCTTAAGCAGCCAAATAAAAAGCCTTGCCCAACTGTTTTTTGACAATAAGACCTAGCATTTAAATTTCTACTTGTCATTTTTTTTGGGGTTAAGTATTCTATCTGTTTTCTTTATTATTTTTTTGGACAAGGTATTCTATATGTTTCTTTTGTTTTGTTTTGTTTTTTTTTTTGGATTTTCTATCTATTTCAATCAATTGGGTTTTGTTCATAGTGGTGAGTTTTTGGGAATTGAATGGAAGTTACTGAAAAGAATTATGCTAAGATTGGGTTTTCATAGAAAATGGGCTGAAATTATACTGTTACGTTTGCACACAATTTTTTTTTTCAGTGGCTATTGTAGGAGAGAAGTTAGGCTATTTTCGTCTATTTAGAAGGCTCTACCAAGTTGATTCTCTTTCTTATGATTTTTTTTCTATTATGTTTCAAAGGTCTTTCATTTCTTTTACATAAAGAATAGCTAGCAAGTAATATTCCTAGTATTAAAATATGTAATCTTCTTGTTTCTCACTTGCTTTTGTAGATAATTCTATCATATTTTTTTTTTCAAAAAATAAGTGATATATGTGACAAAATTTAATTGTGCTTAAATTGTATAAAAAGATCAGTGGTCAAAATATCAATTTAAGTCATCAATTTTTATTTCCACTAACATCTCACAAAATGAGATATCAATTAGTAAACAAGTTAAATATCTCTAGTATTGAATTTCAATATAAATATCTTAATTTCTTTTAAATTATAAATCATTTTTAAAAAAGAAACATTTAGCTTTATCAAGCCAAGTACTTCTCTTTGCCTAGCAAGTTGGAAAAGCAAATTGCTATCGAGGCAAGATTATCTTGCTTAAATCAACCTTGCTTACTATTATAACTTTTACCATTGCATTTTCTCGAAGCTGTCTTTGACTGTGGTTCTGATATTGTTAGACTCATGAGGTCTTTTTAATGGACTCTTAAATCCTCAAATCAAGGAATTAGCTAGGTAAATCGGTAAACCTATATGTAGGGCAAAAAATTATAGGGACTCAAGCATCAAAGATCCAAGCTATGAACTTAGCCATGGTGAGTAAACAAGTTTGGAGGATTGTTACCAAACCCTCTCCTTCATTGATTAGAATCTACAAGGCTAGGTATTTTGCTACTTGTTCTTTCCTTGAAGCTAGCTTAGGACCTAATCCTTGAAGGGCTTGGAGAAGAAATTTATCAAGCAAGAAACTTGTTTCTCCAAGATAGGAGGAAAAATTTGTTCTTCATGATCGTTTGAAATTTTCGAGTCTCTTTAGCTTGCCAGTGATGCACCCAAGTTTTTACATGGTCCAATGCAGCCTCAGCTGCTTTCTTAAATAAACTACTATATTGATATCGCTTCTTGCTCATGGCACATTGATAGAGTCAATGAATTTTTTCCTAAAGAGTTGGCAGATATAATTCTTAAAGAGCCAATTAAAAACTTAAAGGAATCTTTGGAATGACTCCCAAACAGAAAAATAGAGAATACAATTCAGTTTGGGTATATGGTTGCCATGGAATTGCTATACCCTTCTCATTCTCAATTGCCTTTTGATAAGGAGATAAAAATGTGAAATTCCCTTTGGAAGTTCCAGATTCCAAAAAAGCTGATAGAAGACTATACACCGCGGTTTGGCTATGAAAGCATCTTGGAGAAATAAGGGTGACCCATTGATGACCCGAAATGCGTCCTATGTGGAGCTAATAGTGAGAGCATTTCACACTTCTTTATTACCTTTGGCCCCTTCATCCTACAATTTTGGAGCAACTACCCTTTAATGTTGCAATTTGATTCTCAAGCCTCCTACTTCCTACAATAAGAAGAGCTAGTTGATGATATGGATTCTGGCAGAACCTAAACCATACATTGGGTGACCGAGTGCCTCATAGTCATACCGAACATTTAATTTTTTTTTTTTTGGACATGCGGCCAAAGCCAAAACATATATCTGGGCCAAAAGCCCTTGACTAAGAGACACGGGGACCCTTGAGTTGCAGAACAACCCGGGACCAGCTCTCAGAAATATCTCAAACATTAATGTGAAAACTGAGCACCAAACTCAGCAAAAAACATCTAATCAAGTACCGTCTGGAAGCTTCGATCGATATACGGATGCTAGGGATTCGCTGTTCCCCTTTCAGCATCCCTTCTCAGCAACCTTTGAAGGCTTAACGGGGGATGAGAGCTCCAGCTTCTGTGCAGTCTCTCTTGCTCCCGAAGCTTGGCTACGGTATGAGCCACTTGATTCCTTTCCCTTTGGACCCATTCGAACCTGAGCTGCCTTCCTCCTGAGGTAATCTCTTCAATCAGACTTCTAATGTAGTTTACAGCCCAAATATTCCTCTTCATGTTACATACTTCTACCATAATTTTGCTATCTGACTCTATGATCACCTGGTTCAATTGTAGGTTATTGACTAACAAAATGGCTTCCTCAATAGCTTTGCATTCAGCCTCCAGGGCCGAACATGCGAGAACCTGCTTGGCGCTGCCCGTAAGAAGTTGGCCCCGATCATCCCTTAGCACTACGGCTAGGTAACATTCTGGCCTGAATTTTGTGAAAGTTGCGTATGTATTGATTTTAAGCCACCCCTCAGGTGGATGTGTCCACCTTTCTTCCCTGTTTGGCTCTTCTTCTATGTTTATGTTGTTTGTATGAGCTTTTTTAACTTGTGAGCTAGATATAGAAGACATCAGTAGGTTGGTTTTCTGTATGACTCTGATTGGGTCAATTCTTGCTTGCTCAAAGATGAATAAATTCCTCTCCTTCCATATAAACCATAGAACAATAAAACATTTAGCAATAGCTTCTTTGTCATTGTTTCCCTGGGCCTCCCTGTACATACTAATTTTTGCTTTTAGCCAGCCCTCTAGGTTGTTTCCTTCACTTTGGTTTACCTGGGTTTGGATGTCCGCCCTGAACCACGTAGGTTTTGTCCAGTTACACCCTAAGAAAATGTGGTTTAGGGATTTCGGGGCTTCATAACAGATAGGGCACATAGGGTCCCGAGTAATTTGCCTTTTGTGCAGATTTTCCATACATGGTAGTGCATTATGTAGGATTTTCCAGAGAAATATTTTAATTTTGGGGGGAATAGAGGACTCCCAAATTCTTCCCCATATCTCAAGACTTGTTGACCCCGAGGAAGATGCTCTATTACTATGGGGATTGAGGCCTTCCCTTCTTGCTACTTCATACCCACTCCTTACGTTGTATGTACCTTCCTCTGCCTATGGCCATATAAACTTGTCAGGTTGATTAGAGTAGGGGATAGGTATAGTCAGCACTTCCCTAACTTGATGGGTAGGTAGCATCTTTCTTAGGATCTCCCTCCTCCAAGACCTTGATTTTGTGTTAATGAGAGAAGCTACTTTTTCCAAGCAGCTATTGGATTGGTTTTCTAGCCGCACTCCGCTCTTGAGCCATTTATCTTCCCAGATACATATATTCTCCCCATTTCCTACTTGCCACAATCCATGCTTCATTAGGAGTTCTTTACCTTCCCATAAACTAAGCCAACCCCAAGAACTACTTCTTCCCCTCTTTGCTTTCTGTAGGTTAGATCTAGGGAAATATTTTTGCTTAAAAATGCTACCCCATAGGGAATTTGGATCCTCTAAAAAGCCTTCATGCTTGTTTGGCTAGTAAAGCCACATTGATACTCCTGAAATCTTTAAACCCCAATCCACCCTCATTTTTTTCCTTGTCAGCTTGTCCCATTTGACCCAGTGGATCCGGTTATCTTTACCACTACCTCTCCACCAGAATTTTGCTACCTCTGAGCATAACTTTGCACAAAAAGATTTTGGGAATAGGATTGTAGACATGGTATAAGAGGGAATGGCCTGAATAACCGCTTTAATAAGGACTTCTTTTCCTCCTTGGGACAAGTGCTTCATCTTCCAGCTACCCAGCTTCTGCTTTACACTCTCCATTATTCAATTCAGAGCATTTTTCTTTGACCTTCCCCAAACCGCAGGGATACCAAGATACTTCCCTGGATTGTCCCAAATAGGCATTCCCAACACCCTTTGTATCTTCTCCTTTAGTGCCTCAGGCATGGCTTTGCTAAAGATAATGCCTGATTTTTCAACATTAATCAGCTGTCCAGAAATTCTTGAGTACATATCCAAAATCTATTTTATTTTTCCTGCATTTAGGTCAGTAGCCCCTGCAAAAACAATAGAATCATCTGTAAAGAATATGTGTGTTATTTCAGGTGCATTTTTTGCCAACTTGATCCCACTGATTTCCTTGTTAGTAGCTGCTCTAGTTATGCTTCTAGATAGGACTTCTGCTGCTAGGATGAATAGATATGGGGATAGGAGATCTCTTTGCCTCAAACCCCTTTGAGGGTTTATTGTAGGGCCCAGCTTCCCATTGATTTTGATTTTATAGCTAACAGAGTTTATACAACTCATAATCAAACCAATCCATTTTCCTTCAAAGCCTAGGCCTTCCAATACCTTTTTGAGAAAACTCCACTCCAGCCTATCGTATGCTTTATTCATGTCAAGTTTAATAGCCATATGGTGGTTCCTCTTGCTCCTGTTATGCTTTAATGTATGAAAAGCCTCTTGAACCACTAGAGTATTATCCTGTATGAGCCTACCACTAACAAATGCACTTTGGTTGTGGGATACTAGTCCATTCATCAAAGATTTTAGCCTATTCACAATGACCTTTGAGATGATTTTATATGAAAAATTAGTGCAGCTTATGGGGCGGTATTGGCTTACTGATTTTGGATGCTTCACCTTAGGAATCAGTGTTATTTACGTCTCGTTTACCTCCCTGGGCATCTGTCCATCATCAAAGAACCTCCTGATTGCACAGCACACATCTTCCTTCACTACCCCCCACGCTTTTTGGAAAAAAATGCCATTCATTCCATCTGGGCCAGGTGCTTTCATAGCTCCAAGGCTGAACACTGCCTTTTCAACTTCCTCCTTGTTAACTGGTTTTAGCAGCTCCTCATTCATTTCTCTTGTGATGATTTTGGGGATCACCTCTTCAATGCATGGGCTGTTCACTGGGTTTGTGGTCTCAAACAGCTTTAAATAATACTTCTGGAAGACCTCCTGAATGTTACTATCTCCCTCTCTCCATATTCCTTCCTCATCTTTAATTCTCAGAATTTTATTGTGCTGCCTTCTTTGCATGGTGTTTGGTGGAAGAACTTAGTGTTCTTATCCCTACACTCCAGCCACTTAACCTTAGATCTATGTGCCCAGTATTTTTCTTCCTGCTTCCATAGATGATTGATTTTGTTTCTGGTGATTCTAGCTTCCTCTAGGGCTTCTTTGCATTGCTTGCCATTTTGTAATGATTGTAGTTTTCTTTTTAGTTTAGTTATCTGGAAATCGGCCCTTTTGAAGCTAGTCTTTTTCCAGATTTCTAAATGTCTCGCCATCTTACTCACTTTTGAAGATAACTTCGTGAGATTTTCAGAGTTTCCATTGCTGTCCCATCCTCTCAGCACTTCATCATTAAAATCTTCATGGTCCACCCAGTATGCCTTAAACTTGAAGTTCCTTTCTCTCCTTTTGTGGATGGGGTTGGTTATCATGAGCAGAGGGCTGTGATCTGATCCAACTGCAGGTAGGGCTATAATGTTTGCCTCTTTAAATCTGTCCAGCCACTTTTCATTTGCTATATGTCTATCTATTCTTTCTCTAACCCCTCCAACTTCCCTCATATTACTCCAAGTAAATCTGCAGCCCTTCACTTGAGAGTCATAGAGGTTGTTGTCCCATAGAAAATTTCTGAAACTTTCCATTTGTTTCTCGCTATGTGGCCTTACCCCTTCCTTCTCCCATTGATGCAATATCTCATTAAAATCCCCAATGCAGTTCCATGCATGTAAATGGCCTGGGTTTAACTCTGCAATATGCCTCCACAGCTGCCTCCTTCTTCTCGGTTCTGGGTCCCCATAAATAAAAGTGCAGAAGCTGTCACTTTGTTCTTTTTCATTTCTGATCCTTGTATGGATGTAATTGTGACATTTCCTCTTGATCTCCACTTCGCATCCATCCTTCCACATTAAACATAATCCTCCAGCTCTTCCTATAGGATTGACAACTGCCATCTCTTCAAATCTTAACATTCTCTTTAGGTTTTCCATCTTCTTTTCTTTTGCTTTTGTTTCCATGAGGAACAAAAGCGATGGTTTATTTTTGAGACATAAGTCTCTCAACTCTCGAACCGTCAAGGCTACCCCCACTTCTCGACAGTTCCAGCTAATGGTTGTCATCTTAGAGGTTGGGGCTTGATAAGGCTCGCCTCCTCGGCCATTAAATCCTCCTCTTCAGCCATAACACTGTCCTCCCCAACCAATTGAGAATTCTGGACTTCCTTTCCTACCCCTTGAATGTCCTCTTTCTCCAGTAACTTTATCCTCTTAATAATTTTCCTTTCTTCTGTTACACTAGTACCTTTTTTGCCATGCTCTTCCTCTCTCTGTTCCTTGTTGTATTCCTCTGTGTCTGTTTTAGGCCTTTTCAGTCTTAGAACTCTGTTTATCGCTGCTGCCAAGTCAATTTCTACTATGGCCCAAGTTACTTCCTTCCTCTCCCCGGGATCATCTTCTACCTCTTCTTCACTTGGAAATTCCACATAATACTGGTTATGTTGTTCTACACTTCTTCCCCTTCTTTTCCACTTCCTTCCCATAATATTTCTTTCCTCTGGGCCCTTAGTGCTGTTCAGGTACTGGTCTGGAAAACCTTCAGCCCTATTTCCTCCCCCCATAATTCCTCCCTTCTCCTTCTTTTCTTTTTTTCCTTCTTTCTGTGGACCGGCCTCCTTTCTCTGCTTTTGGGCTGCTTAAGGGCAGAACTTCAAATCTTTTGACCCATTATCTGTACCTGGGCCCCCAGCCCAATTTCGTTTTGGCCCATATTTATCTGTATAGCTTCCATGGGTTTAGATACATCCTCATCACTTGGCCCACTGCTTCATACTCCTGGGATCCCGTTGACTTCTTGACAGCAGTCCTTCCTAAAGTCTGCTTGTCTACTCCTAGGTTCCTTCACTCCTGATCCTCCTCTCTCCTCTGTTAGCTTCTTTCCTTCTGCATGTCTATTCTCCCTTGCTTTTCCTCGTTCAACCATCTCAATTTCTACTTCCGTGTATGGATTGTGGGCATTCCCCTCTTCCTCCTGTGTCCCTTCTGAGCTTCCCTTTACTCTGTCACTCCTTCTCTTAGGCCCTAATTCCAGCTTCCTATTTCTGGTTACCTCAACCTCTGTGCCTTCAGATGTGTGGTTACCCATGCTACTCTTATTCTCGCCTGAGCTCCACCGTCCTCCTCTGTCTCTCTTCCGCCATCTGCTTTCTTTTGCAATTATCTTCAGTGGTTTTGCTGGTGGAACATCCAAATCTGGGCCATAGTTTGGCCAATCTTCCTCCCTCGCAAGTTCTTTCTCCTTTATGCAATCCTTTTTCTCATGACCCAAACACCCACATTTGTAGCAATACTCTTGGAGTTTTTCATACCTTAATCTGACCCATGTGCTAGCTCTGTTTTTCCTGGGAGCCCAGAATCCTATGATGAAGGGTTTCTCAAGATTCTTGATTATTTTGACCTGTAGAAAATGTCTCAGCAATCTCCCATCAAGAATCGGGTCCTCCACTTCTGCCACCTCTCCCACCTCTCCCAAGCAGCTTCCAATGATGGAACCATTTCTGGCATTTAGGTTTTCTAATGCTAAACCATGAACTTGAACCCAGTATGGGGCCATATTAAAACTCATCTCCTGTATGGTCCTCTCTATATCCCAGTGTTGCACATTAAGTAAATACCCCATTATGTTCCATGGGGTATCTTCCATTATTCTCCTTGGAGTTTTTTCCTCCTCGAAATTGAATAGAAAAGTATTAAATCCCATGTCCACAATGCTCAGACCTTCCGGGTCCCCCTACCCTTTGCATATCATTGTTTTCACTATTTTTTTGTTTAGTGGTTCGTCAGCCATGATCTTGCCTATCAAACTTCTGTTAGCCAGCTCCACCGATCTTTGTTCATCCACCTCCAGGTGTAGAGCATCTTCTGCTCTGGTCCTCTCGTTATTCCTACTACTCCCCTCCAAACCCTTGTATCTTCTTGTCTCTATTATCCTCTTATGGCTACTTCGTTAAGTTCTTGAACACTTGAGCTGATCTCAAGTAAGTAATCTCTGTCTAGAAGAGTATGGCCTCTCTATCTAGAAGAGCAAGAAAACTCTCCATACCGAGAGCAAAACCATTACTAATAATAATAATAATAATAACAGAGATAATTTTTTTTTAAAAAAACTGTCATCATGTTTGAGTCCCTAAAATTTTTTGCCCTACATATAGGTTTACCAATTTACCTAGCTAATTCCTTGATTTGATCATTTACGAGTCCATTAAAAAGACCTAATGAGTCTAACAATATCAGAACCACAGTCAAAGACAGCTTCGAGAAAATGCAATGGTAAAAGTTATAATAGTAAACAAGGTTGATTTAAGCAAGATAATCTTGTCTCGATAGCAATTTGCTTTTCCAACTTGCTAGGCAAAGAGAAGTACTTGGCTTGATAAAGCTAAATGTTTCTTTTTTAAAAATGATTTATAATTTAAAAGAAATTAAGATATTTATATTGAAATTCAATACTAGAGATATTTAAATTGTTTACTAATTGATATCTCATTTTGTGAGATGTTAGTGGAAATAAAAATTGATGACTTAAATTGATATTTTGACCACTGATCTTTTTATACAATTTAAGCACAATTAAATTTTGTCACATATATCACTTATTTTTTGAAAAAAAAATGATAGAATTATCTACAAAAGCAAGTGAGAAACAAGAAGATTACATATTTTAATACTAGGAATATTACTTGCTAGCTATTCTTTATGTAAAAGAAATGAAAGACCTTTGAAACATAATAGAAAAAAAAATCATGAGAAAGAGAATCAACCTGGTAGAGCCTTCTAAATAGACGAAAATAGCCTAACTTCTCTCCTACAATAGCCACTGAAAAAAAACCTGTGTTCAAACGTAACAGTATAATTTCAGCCCATTTTCTATGAAAACCCAATCTTAGCATAATTCTTTTCAGTAACTTCCATTCAATTCCCAAAAACCCACCACTATGAACAAAACCCAATTGATTGAAACAGATAGAAAAAAAAAACAAAACAAAACAAAAGAAATAGATAGAATACCTTGTCCAAAAAAAATAAAGAAAACAGATAGAATACTTAACCCAAAAAAAATGACAAGTAGAAATTTAAATGCTGGGTCTGATTGTCAAAAAACAGTTGGGCAAGGCTTTTTATTTGGCTGTCTTTTGGCTGCTTAAGGTTAAATGATTATTATTATTATTTAACTTTAATTTTTTTAAAAAAAATTAATATAATTCCATCATAATAGTTGATAAAGCTCTCATCAAAATAATATGAATAAGTTTATGAAATTTTTGTAGTCAAATAATATTAATTCCATTTTAAGTATTAAATTAATAAAATTTATCTTTTTGTAAATATTATTGTAAAATATGTCGAAACTCACAACAACTTTGATGATTTATTTTATTTTATAAATGAGTATAAACACACAATTTAGCTTGTTTAGTTTGTGATCCAAATAGGTTCAGATCAATCCATTTTATTTATTGAAAAAAAAGAGACTTTGTTAGATATAAAGTTTCCTATCATAGATTTTGATAATAACAAATGTGATGATAGATGTGTAGCAAGTATCTTAATAAATGTATTTATTTGATTACTATGTGCCATGTATGATTATAATGATTAATATATAATATCTTATACTTTATTATTTAACTATGAAATATACTTGTTTGTAATATATATTTATTAAGTTTTGAAAAGTACTATATATCTTACTAATTTGGCATATGTTTAGGTACATTTCATATACATGATAAAGTTGTTTATATTATAAAATATTATTAAATCATGTATATTATTCTAACTATTTGATTTGCAAGTTAAATATATTTTTGTAAAAATGTCTAAAGCAAAAAGAGTTAGTATTGAAATAAAATATAAAATATCGATATCATGCTTAACTCAAAGAAAAGTGTTTTAAGAATTGAAGATATAAAAGTTTGGTTGTATCAACAAACCATATGATAGAAACTTTTTAAGTGAGGGAACCTCAAAACTTCAAAGTAAATTAATCCTTAAGTATCATAAACTTAAAATCATGTGTGAAAAGACTTTAAAACTCTTGAGATCAAAATATATCTTACAACATATTTTAAAGATCATATGAATGAAAAAATAGTGGCATATGAATTTGTAGTAAAATCTATTTTTAATCTTTGATCACTATTTTATCCATATTTAGCATAGAATCAATCATGTGCTTCATATATATTTTTTAAAAATGATTAAAATACTTTCATGTCTACCTATAAATAGTACCTCCGCATTTCATATCAGAATCTTTGGCATTTTTTTATCTCTATATACAACATACACTGACTGAAGCTTTAGATCGTTCAAGGTACCTTTCTGACCGAGCCTTCACGGTGCTTAGGACAGATATTGCATAGACTAATTCACCAATATTCGGACAAGGGGTTTGAGGCCTGCTACAATAGAGCTGGCCTGCTTTTTGTTATGACACAGTTGGAAGTGCTGCAAAACTTTTCAAGGCGACTCAATGGTCATGGACCAGCATTTAAAGTTCAAAACAAGCTGCTGCGCATGCCTTAGAATATTTAGGGTTTGATTATTTTTAATTTTAATTTTTATTAAAAATAAAAAATAAATATAAAAACGTATTTATTTATTATTTATTATTTTTATATTTAAGAAATATTTTTAAATTTTTATTTTTTTTTAAATACTGAAAAAACATTTTAAAATTTTTTAATATTGTATAACAATAATATTTTTGTAATTATTTTAAATTGTATATACAATATTTTATTGTTTATATAATTATAAAATGATAAAAATATAATTATATAATTAAAAAATAATAAAAATATAAATAAAAATTAAATATATTTTAAAAAATATAAAAATATAAATTATTTTCGCTAACTAATAACACCCTTAACTTTTGACCTACTCCATCACTTTTAGCATATCACCTTTTGTCAATTGAGTTTTGTTGCGTTGCGATAGTACTCTTGGAGCCTATATGTAGACTTATCATGCTTGTACAGGGATCCTCCCCATCTACTCATTGAAATAAAGTTACCTTTCGAAAAAGAAAAAAACGATCCACGTTTATGATATGCATTGAAAATTATTAAAATTAATATTTACACTTCACTTGCTTTGTTTCAAAGTTATTAGAATTCAAACTATTATCTCCCTCTTATATCCTTATATGAACAAATACACATCCATCATTTTGTTTCCCATTCATCATAGAGCATTGAACTGCAACTCCTATTTCAAAAGATATATTGCTTCACCGCCTTCATTTTAATACCTATATTTATGATATGCTTTGAAAATGGTCAAAATTAATATTTTTTTATTATAATTGCTTTTTTTTCAAATATTTTTGAATTAATAAAAAAACCAACCCCCTTATATCCTTATGTCAATAGCTAGACATCCATCATTTTGTTTACCACTCAATTTGGAGCACTGAATTTCAGCTCATATTTCAAATTTTCAAAATACATAGTAGTTAAGTATGTTGAAATATAATGAGTTATTTGGTTCAGAAGAGAAAATGAGAGAGGAGAGATTTTAATGGAAGGAAGAAAAAGAAAAGAAAAATAATTTTTTTTTGTTTGGTTTACTTTAAAAGAAAGAAAAAGGAGGAATAATATTTTTTTTTTTGGTTTGTAAGAAGAGAAGAGAAAAAATAAAATAATATGATTATTATACTCCTATTATTTTTAAAATTAATTTTTTTATATTAATTTTTTTATTAAAATTTTTGGTTGAAGGCTCTTAACTTATTGTCCTTTTATTAAGAAAAAAAAATGCTTTATATATATATTTTTTTATATTTTGTTTTTGATAAAAAGAAAGAAAGATAGTTTTAAAAATTTGAAACTAGTGCCTTCTTTCCTCCAAATCCCCCCATTTTTGGAGGGGAGGAGTTTTAAAGGAGGGGAGGGATTTTGCCTCTCCATATTCCCTCCCCTCCCCTCTAAGATGCTCAATCAAATGAAAGAATTTTTTTAAAATTTCTCCCCTTCTTTACTCTCATCTCCAATCAAACATACCCTAATGCATTTGAAAGGGAAGTTTAGCATTTAGCATATTTTGGTCAAATTAAAACAACGCTAAGTTTAGAATTTAGCTTATCTTGGTGAAATTTCAACATAGATTTTCAATATGTAAATTGAAAAGTTTAGATTTAATTAAATAGATCATTCTTGAATTTTTTTTTTTGTAGATGTTAAACAATAATGTTAATACTAATAGGGAGTTTATATCCTATTTTAGTTCATTTCAAAATAACTATAGCAGAGATTGATTTAATTATTTTAGCCTTACTTTGGATCTTCATATGCCTAGAATTAAAAAAATGTAAAAAAAAAAAAACTACAAGTGAATTGAATTAGTTAAGTGTTTTATCAATTTGTATGAAGCCTTATTATTTGATATAATGTACATATTTAATTTTTAATATTATTTTACTCATCATTTGTTACTTTAACTGTGATAATAATTATCATTTTAAATTAAATAATAATATTAATCACAAAATTATATAACTTGAGTATCACACGAGTAAAAAGTGAGAGATTATGAGAACTTTTTGTTGTTGTAATTTTATTCAAAAAATATTTTTAAAATTTATTTAATTTCTATTTTGTCAAGTGAGCACAAGAGATTATTAATTCTTATGTTAAATTATATTCTTGAAATAATAAAATAAATAAACTTTTTACATCCTACGGGTGAAAATCTAATTTTCATAATAAAAGAAGTAGCTCTCAAATGTACACATCTCTCAAAGGAGGGAGGGATATTTATCTTCTTCTTTTTTTTGTTAATTTAGTATAAGGATTAATTTACTAAATAAGTTAAAGAAGTTTAGCATTTTGACTTTAAAGATGTTACTTTGACCAATGACTTGTTTTGCTTGCATTTAAGAGATGTTACTTATGACCAAAGACTTGCTCGGCTTGCATTTAAGAGTCCGTTAATCGTTCAAGTTAAGAAAATATTAATTCTCATAGTTACTGTAAGTATTGTATCTAAATTTATTTATCTAATTTAAAATTATTCAAATAATTAAAAATTCTTATAATTCAGTATAAATTTTAGTTATTTCATTTAAAATTTTTTATGTGTTGGAAAATTCTTATAACCCTTACAATCTATGTTTAAGTTTATTCACTAAAAACCCACCTAATTTTACATTCTAGTTACTCAGTCACGTCACTATTCTTTATCGCAACTAACATAAACACAAGATGAAAAAAAAGATCCACCCAATTTGTCTTACTGTGGTGTGAGTAGATTGTTGGAGTGTTACTTTGTGTGTGGTAGCTACGTAAATATTTAAAGAAAAATAGATGATTAATTTAATAAAAAAACCATTTTGACATATTTAGTAATAATAAATTGACCAAATTTATAATATTCAAAACAGGAAAACTAAATTAACACAACAACTAAAATAGAAATAATAAAAGTATATTTAAGTCTTTTAAAAATTTGATAAAAATATTTCAAACAACTCAAAACCTCGAGTGAGAGTTTAGATAGAAGATCACAAGTTTGATTCTCCTCTTGTATATAAGAAGATATACTAAAATCATCCAATGGTGAGTATAATTGTAGTCCAATTATAATTCAATCGGTAATAGAAAAAAATAATGTAAATTTTACACATTTTACACACACACACACACACACATATATATATATATATATATATATATATATATATATATATATATATATAAGTATTTAAGATAATAATAATTGAATAATATATATTAATTTTTTTTATACATCATCTTCACCCACCAACTAAAATATAATGAAATACATATATAATATTTATAGTCATTGATATTAAAAAATGACAAAATGACATTGCTTTTTTTAGTAGGAGTAAGTACAATTTTAAAAATCTAAATGGACTTGTTTGAACCAAATAAAAAAAAATCACTTCAAATAGATTAGATTGATAGATTTAAACGAACGAAAAATTTAAAAAAAATTCAAGTTTATTCAGTTATGTGGAGTTTCGGATACATGAACCCAATTTAACCGAACTCGAGTATAAAGGTATAAAAAAGTGTCATCATATGCTTTTCGTTTGTGCAAAGAAATATTGGGCAGATGTTTTTCCTTTCTCTGCTAGCTGTTTGACAAAGAAAAATGTGGTAGGGCCCACACAGAACCAATGGGTAAGTCATCCTCGTGGCCTACGTGGGGGCGTTACTCATGTAGCTATGTGTGGTTCTCCCTTTTCAAGAGTTTTTTGTGCTTTTTTTTTCCACTTCCCCACTCCACCTGTCACCATTGACTTCTCTCTTTCCTCCCAGATATTGCTTCTCCAAATCGATAAATCCAACCTTCTCTATCTCCATCTTGATTCTTGAGTTTAAAGATCAGAGCATCAAAGTTGCAGAGCCTAGTCTTCTCATTTTCCTTAGGTCTTTTGCCATTCCATCTCTGTCGTGGCATTGCTCACATTCACCTGAACTTAAATAACTCATTTACCTCATGAACAAAATTTAAAAGCATTAGGGCTCGATTTAGTTCATCATAATCAATGAGTTTTGGGCTCCCAACTTTAAATATGTTTTGATCTAACAATCCCTTATCATCCTAAAAATCTATGTTTTCACCATACCAAACTCTCCAACAAAGTAGGGATGAGCATAACCTGTCCAACCCAAATAGACCCCCCTACACAATAAAAAAGTACTTCAGATGGATTAGATTAGATTGATGAGTTTAGACTGGTGAAGATTTTTTAAAAAAATTTGATTTTATTCGATCAAATCAAATTTAAGACATACAAACTTAATGTAACTCGACTCAACTAAAGATATGAAAAAGTGTGCTATTCATTAGTGCAAAAAAAGATCAGGTAGATATTTTCCTTTCTCTGCTAGCTATTTGGAAAAGAAAAATGTGATAGGCCCACCAATGGATAAGTCATCATCAGGGCTGTGTTTGCGGCATTACCCATTTATTTTTCTATATTTATCCATGTGTAGTTCTCCCTTTCCAAGAGTTTTTTTGGTGCATGCTTTTTCCCACATCTCCATCCCACCTACTGCCATTTACTTCTCTCTTTCTTCCCAAACTATTTTCGCTTTCTAGAGTTTCCATCTCATGACTATTGATATTGCTTTCCCCAAATCAACAAATCCAACCTTCTCCATCTATAACTTGATTCTTAAGTTCAAAGATTAGAGTATCAAAGTAACAAAGCCTAGTTTTTTGCCCTTTCATCCCCATCGTGGCATTGCTTATGCTCATCTGATCTACTATCATAGTTCATTCACCAAAGAGTTATACCATTAGCCAAGGAATAAATGGAAAGCTCTCGTTAGCATTGTTCACAATGTTTATGCCATCTTATTTTGTGTTTACTATAGGTAAAAATCTAAAATCTTAAAAACTCAAACAATTTTAAATAAAAATATCTCGAATCTCTAAATTTTTATTGAAAAATCAATGCTTTTGTGTTTTGATTATATTGTAATTTTTAATTTTATCTATTTGTGCTTTGGTTTTTCTATAAATCTCCTCTATCAATATCTGCATTTAGAATCTTGTTACATGCCAGTTTATGAATTTGCAACCTAAATAAATCTAACTACATTTGAAAATTTCAAGTAACCAAAAAATTCAATCGATTATGGGCAATGTTTTTAACACTCAATCTTTATCACTCATCTTTAATATATATGTTTTTACCATACCCAATTTACTTCTCTCTTTCTTCCCAAACTATTTTCGCTTTCTAGAGTTTCCATCTCGTGACTATTGATATTGCTTCCCCAAATCAACAAATCCAACCTTCTCCATCTATATCTTGATTCTTAAGTTCAAAGATCAGAGTATCAAAGTAACAAAGCCTAGTCTCTTGCCCTTTCATCCCCATCGTGGCGTTGCTCATGCTTATCTGACTATCATAGTTCATTCACCTAGGAGTTATACCATTAGCCAAGGAACAGAGGGAAACTCTTGTTAGCGTTGTTCACAATGTTTATGCCATTTTATTTTGTTTTACTATAGGTGAAAATCTAAAATCTTAAAAACTTAAACAATTTCAAATAAAAATATCCCGAATCTCTAAATTTTTGTTGAAAAATTAGTGCTTTTGTATTTTGATTATATTGTAATTTTTAATTTTATCTATTTGTGATTTGGTTTTTCTATAAATCTCCTCTATCAATATCTGCATTTAGAATCTTGTTACATGTCAGTTTATGAATTTGCAACCTAAATAAATCGAACTACATTTGAAAATTTCAAGTAACCAAAAAATTCAATCGATTGTGGGCAGTGTTTTTATCACTCAATCTTTATCACTCATCTTAAATATATATGTTTTTACCATACCCAATTTACTTCTCTCTTTCTTCCCAAACTATTTTCGCTTTCTAGAGTTTCCATCTCGTGACTATTGATATTGCTTCCCCAAATCAACAAATCCAACCTTCTCCATCTATATCTTGATTCTTAAGTTCAAAGATCAGAGTATCAAAGTAACAAAGCCTAGTCTCTTGCCCTTTCATCTCCATTGTGGCGTTGCTCATGCTTATCTGACTATCATAGTTCATTAACCTAGGAGTTATACCATTAGCCAAGGCACAGAGGGAAGGCTCTCGTCAGTGTTGCTCACAATGTTTATGCCATCTTATTTTGTTTTTATTATAGATGAAAATATAAAATCTTGAAGACTCAAATAATTTCAAATAGAAAAATCTCGAATCTCTAAATTTTTGTTGAAAAATCGATACTTTTGTGTTTTGATTATATTGTAATTTTCAATTTTATTTGTTTGTGATTTGGTTTTTCTATAAATCTCCTCTATCAATAACTGCATTTAGAATTTTGTTACATGTCAGTTTATGAGTTTGCAATCTAAATAAATCTAACTACATTTGAAAATTTCAAGTAACTAAAAAATTCAATTGGTTGTGGGCAGTGTTTTTGTCACTTATCTTAAATATATATATTTTTACCATACCTAACTTTCCAACAAAGTAAGGGTAAACATAACTTGTCCAACCCAAATAGACCTACCTAAACCCAATAAAAAAAATACTTTAAGTGGATTAGATGACGTTGATAAGTTTAGACAGGCAAATTTTTTTTAAAAAAATTTAGTTTTATTTAGTTAGATCAAATTTAAGATACACAAACTCGATGTAACTTGACTCATTAAAAATATAAAAAATCATCTACATATGTTGTTCATTAATACAAAGAAAGATTGAATAGATATTTCACTTTCTCTATTAGCTATTTAGTAAAGAAAAATGTGGTAGGTCCCACATAGAATCAATGGATAATTCATCATTAGGGTCAATGTAGGGCATTATCCATGCATTTTTTCTAAGTCTACCCATGTGTAGTTCTCCCTTTCCAAGATTTTTTTTGTGCTTTCCTTTTCCCACATCTCCACCCCACCTATTGCCATTTACTTCTCTCTTCCCTCCCAAATTATTTCTGCCTTCTAGAGTTTTCGCCTTGTGATTGTTGATATTGCTTCCTTAAATTGACAAATCTAACCTTCTCCATATATATCTTGATTCTTAAGTTCAAAGATTAGAGCATTAAAGTAACATACCCTAGTCCTCTACCCTTCCATCCCTATCGGGGCATTGTTCATGCTCACTTGATTTATTCTCATAGTTCATTCACCTAGGAGTTATATCATTAGCCAAGGCACAAAGGGAAGGCTCTCGTCAGCGTTGCTCACAATGTTTATGCCATCTTATTTTGTTTTACTATAGGTGAAAATCTAAACTTTTGAAAACTCAAACAATTTCGAAAAGAAATATCTTGAATCTCTAAATTTTTGTTGAAAAATCAGTGCTTTTGTGTTTTGATTATATTGTAATTTTCAATTTTACTTGTTTGTGATTTGGTTTTTCTATAAATCTCCTTTATCAATATCTGCATTTAGAATTTTATTATATGTCAGTTTATGAGTTTGCAACCTAAATGAATCTAACTAAACTAACCATATTCTAACTACATTTGAAAATTTCAAGTAACCAAAAAATTTAATTGGTTGTGGGCACTGTTTTTGTCACTCAATCTTTGTCACTCATCCTAAATATATGTGTTTTTACCATACCAAACTTTCCAACAAAGTAAGGGTAAGCATAACTTGTCCAACCCAAATAGACCTACTTAAACCCAATAAAAAAAAAAAATACTTTAAGTGGATTAGATTAGGTTGATAAGTTTAGATGGGTAATTTTTTTAAAAAAAAATTTAGTTTTATTCAATTAGGTCAAGTTTAAGACACACAAATTCAATATAACTCGATTTATTAAAAATATAAAAAAGCGTCTTCATATGTTGTTTATTAATGCAAAGAAAGATTGAATAGATATTTTACTTTCTCTATTAGCTATTTAGTAAAGAAAAATGTGGTAGGTCAGACATAGAACCAATAGATAATTCATTATTAGGGCCAATGTAGGGCATTATTCATACATTTTTTTTTTTAAGTTTACCCATGTGTAGTTCTCCCTTTCCAAGAGTTTTTTTTTGTGCTTTCCTTTTCCCACATCTCTACCCCACCTGTTGCCATTTACTTCTCTCTTCCCTCCCAAATTATTTCTGCCTTCTAGAGTTTTGTCTTGTGATTGTTGATATTGCTTTCTCAAGTCGACAAATCTAACTTTCTCCATATGTATCTTGATTCTTAAGTTCAAAGATTAGAGCATTAAAGTAACATACCCTAGTCCTCTACCCTTTCATCCCTATCGGGGCATTGTTCAAGCTCACTTGATTTATTCTCATAGTTCATTCATCTAGGAGTTGTACCATCAATCAAGACACAGAGGGAAGGCTCTCATTAGTGTTACTCACGATGTTGATATTTATGCCGTCTTATTTTGTTCTACTATACGTGAAAATCTAAAATTTTAAAAATTTGAGTAATTTTGAATAGAAATATTTTGAATATCTAAATTTTTGTTGAAAAATCTCTTTTATTAATGTCTATATTTAAAATCTTGTTGCATGTCACTTTATGAATTTACAATCTAAATGAATTTATTAAACTAATCATAATCTAACTATACTTGAAAATTTTAAGTAACCAAAGAAATTGTGGATGGTGTTTTTGTCACTCAACTTTTATTTGATTAGATTAATTTTTGGCTCAAACTTGTCATGTTCGGACTCTATTCATTCTTACTTTTTAGCTAAAAAAGTAAGAAACAAAACAACATAGTTTTAATAATTCAGAAAAAATAAAATGAAAATAATGTTGCAGTTTATCAATTTTGACTTTGATCAATTTGCTATTTTGTTTGTTTTTCTTTTTCTTTTTTATTCATCACTTTTTTATGAGACGATTTCAAGAGTTAACCCAAACCAAGGACTGGGTCTTCATTTTTACGATCTATATTTTTCAAACGACATTATTACAACTATTAAAATGACCCTATTATTGCTCACTTAGTATTATTTCTGACAAGTTCACTTAAATTCAATTACAGCCACGTTTTAGTTACACAAATTTCAAGAAACAATTGTGCAGCTAACTTGTTTAACTTTTGATCAATTTGCTATTTTATTATTATTCCCGACTTCTTTTATTAAAAAATTTCAAGACTTAACTGATTCTTTATTTTTGCGATCTAGATTTTTTAAACAATATTATTACAACCGTTAAAGTAACCCATCATGGTTCCCTTAATATACAAGTTCACTTAAATTCAATTGCAGCCATATTTTAGTTACACAAATTTTAAGAAAAAATTATGCAACAGGAGCGAAGATAGATAATTTTTGTTAGGAGTTAAAAAAATTAAAACATCAATAAAAATATATTAATTATATATAATAATTAAAAATTTAAAATAATTAAATATAATACATAATTTATAAATTAAAAAATTATAAATAATTATTTACAATTATTTTAAAAATTTATTTTATAAAATTAAATTATAATAATTTTAGTTAAAATAACTCCAGAGGTGTTAAGTGATAATATATTTATATTTAAATAATAAATAATATATTATTATTATTATTATTAATTTTTGAAAATTTCCTCCGCCGCTGTTTTGCAGCTCCGTTGATTTAAACCATCCTAACCTCTCTTTTGTTTTTATTACAATTTTCTGCGATGAGATTTTTTTTCATTCAAATATTTATAATTCAAATAATAATTAAATTTAAATTTTGAAAAGGGGCTTATAGTGCTAGATATTTTAAGAAATATAATTTTAATATTTTAAATAAAAATGAGAAGGTAAAAATATTCGTATTATAATAAAAAATTATTTTTGACCACAAAAAATATATATAAATAAATTCAACTTTAGGAAATGATATTACTCTTTCCATTCTTATCAATTCGGCACTGTCACCAAAAATGTCTCCTATTACCATCGAAAATCCATTCTTACATTAGTCTTACATATTCTTCTTTATTTTATTTATGTATTTATTTGTTATATGACCACCAAAACATATTTCAAGAAACAAAGGAATATTAAACTATGCAAGTAGTATATTTCATATATAGGAAGTTAGTGACAGATCCGCACGAATGCAAAATGTCCTACTGGTAATACGATCACTAACGAAGCCAAACATCAAACAGAGAGATTTAAACAGTAATTACTAATGTTTTAAAAATTAAACTAATTATTAAACAAAAAAATTATTTATAATTTAATGATCAATAAAAAATGTAATCAAACAAGTTAAATAAAAATATATAAATATGCATATTTAAATATATTATATATATTTATAATTTATATTATAATACTTTATAATAATTGAATTAAAAAATTCTATAAATGATAAATATAAAATATAAAATATAAAATTATTATTCTATTATAGATTTTATAAACGTTTGAATTCTATTATATACTTATATAAATGTTTGCAATAATTTAAATAAGGGTATGTCTGTTTTAAGTGATTTGTCGTTTAAAAAAAAGTAAGTCAATTTAAGTCAAATTAGGTATTTGAGTTTATGTAATTTTCTTTTCTTAAAAAAAAAAAATTTAATCAGATAGATTAAGTAACTTTTATTTAAATTTTTTTTATATTTGATCTGACTTATTCATCGTAATTTAATTACTTCTGACTTAATTCAAATTTTTAAAATTTAAAAGTTCAATATTATTATTTTAATTTAAATTTTGTCACATCGAGTGTCGAACTATTTGCTCACCCCAAGTTCAAGGGTAGAGGATCGATTGGTTCAATTTTCAGATCAACCAGTTGTTGGATCCAACTGTCAGACCAAATTTGACCAATTTGACTATACTGCACTTTAGATCATCACTTATGATGATACCACTTATGAATTTTATAATTATCATATTATTATTATTATTTTAAATAATTTTATAATATTTTAAATAACTTTACACTTTAATAATATAATTTTAAAAAATTTACTAAATATATTTTACAGATTACCCCACATTTTTATATTTTATTTATATTTTAATTTAAAATATAATTAATTTATATTTTAATTTTAAAATAATAAATACATAAAAAAATTTAAATATTATTTTTAATAATAATATTTTAATATAAAATTTTAAATAAAATAAAAACTTTAATATAAATTTTAAAATAATAAATATATAAATAAAATTTTTAAAATAATATAAATTTATTTTTAATAATATTAATTAAAAATAATAATTAAAAATAATATAATATTATTATTTTAATTTAAGTATTGTTGTTTATTCAAATAATGGTGTTTAAAATTTTTATGTTCTTTTATGCTATCGTCGACAAAATTTATAGTGTCAAAGTTAAAAGATTTCTAAGAGTTAAACAAGTCTCATTAGAGACGGCTTAAGAGCCACGTTAAAGAGCGAACAACAGTGCAATTTTCTTAAAAATGGCACCTGCCATAAAGACTGTTGGCAGTTGCACTTTTTTTTTTTAAGCAAAGCAGTTGTACTCTTTCCCTGTGGAGTTGTGGGCCAAAAGATTTAAAATTTAAGGTTATTTTTAATTTGTAAAAATATTTTTATTTTTATTTTTTAAAAATAGTTTTTATTTTGAAATTTTAAAATTTATAGAAATAAATTTAATTTATATTTATATTTTTATTATTTTATAATTATATAAATAATAAAATATTATATATATAATTTAAAATAATTATAAAAATACTATTTATACGTTATAATCCTGAAAATTCGAAAAATATTATTTTAGCATTTCTAAAATTTTTAAAAATTTTAAAAATATTTTTTAAAAATAAAAACAAAAAATAATAAATAAATACATTGTCATACTTATTTTTAATTTTTAATAAAAATAAAAATTGTTTTCAAGAAGTGGGGTTTATGATGGTGGGACTGTGACGTGCAGTGCTGAGTATTACTTTATTTCAGCAGCCTCTATTATATTTAAGTCTTCCTTTTGCCTATGTTTCATAAGAATTATTGAATTAAAAAGCAATGCTACTTTCACATTTTTTTTTTTTACATTATCTCCTAACATAAACTCCTTCGAAAGTGTACTAATTTTCAAATAGCATTGGGAGGGGTGTTTATGAGACTTAGGTTCTATAAAAGTAGAAGGTACAAGAGATTGCACAGCACTAGCAGAACATTTGGAGAAAAATGCACAAGCATCTCAAATACTGCAAAACAACATTTGAAGAAGAAACCCGAATAACATTAACCACAGAAGCTGTAGAAAACACAGCATCAATGGAATTAGATACTGGGAACCCACCTTACACCCCCAACTCTGTCTAATTTCTGATATCACCTTGTCATGTAAAATATATATATACACATATGACTAATGAACATTTTTGTGCTTTAGAAATGGAATTAATGCCAGTACAAGTCATCATATCACATCACCTTACTTTCATCATCCATGGGGTCACGAAGTGTCCCAAACATCCAATCCATCCATATGGTGTAATGGCCGTAGTTATGCCGATATGTAGTATGATGAATGGTGTGGTAGCCAGCACCCATTACAGGCCACAAGTTGGCATGAATGCAATCGTGAATGTTTGCAGTCCAAACAGCCTCAATGAATATAACCAGTAGATGTGTATTTAAATGGACTGGGACCATAAACAGAGCAAGGCTATGTGGTAATGCTTGAAGGATCCCATCAAGAGGGTGAAACGCCAAACCTGAGATGCAGGAAAAAAAATAGAAGTCAGTCTTCCCTGCAACAAGCATGGTCTTTCTTTTAAAATATAATGCGATACCCTTTTTTCTTATCAAGAAAAGTAAAAGGGTAACAGTATTAGTTTTAGTTAGACAAAACTATAAATATTAAGTTGGATATATCATGTACTCACCAGCAAATGGGGAGAGAGTGTTCTGTTTGTTGTAGATGTGATGGGTAGCATGAAGATGTTTGTAAAGCGGTTTTATGTCATGTAACTCTCTATGTACCCAATAGATACCAAACTCTACAAAAACTAGATAAATGGCTAAGTACACAAGGAAGGCAAGCCAACCAACATTATTTAATCTTGGAAAACACTTTGTCCAGCCACGGTTTGTCAAGTACTCAGAAATAGTTGGAAGTGCACAGTACCAAGGCATTGCTTTCATTGCAACAAATATTTGCAAGAGCATGGCTTTACGGGAGGGAATAGCGTCTGCAATAGAAGATTTTGATAGATCAACTAAATATGTTACAAAAGGCCCTACGAATAAATTAGACAAAGAAACAATAAAATACTGAGTTACTGACACCCACACTTGAAAAACAACATATAAGGAAACTTAAAAAAAAAAGAAAAAGA
Organism: Gleditsia sinensis; assembly: GCA_037074535.1. NCBI lineage: Eukaryota > Viridiplantae > Streptophyta > Magnoliopsida > Fabales > Fabaceae > Gleditsia > Gleditsia sinensis. Next base: position 16,916,726 of record CM073463.1, on the reverse strand, counting down.
AAAGGCACAGTTAAGCCAATGAAAGTTCATAATACAGTATTCTGGTTAGTTAAGATTTGACATACGCTGACGCAGCAACATTCCAGAAATCTAGAGCCAACCAACGATGGGTAGAAAATCTCAAAGTTATTTGACATCAATACTTCTAAAAACAGATTGCTTCATGCTATTGCCTGTCATAAGCATGTGGTGAAGTTGATTTAATAAACATCATTGATGGTCAGAAACAGATACATGGATATCAGCTTATCTCTTAGTTAAGAATGATAAAACACGCATATGTGAACGTGGCCTAGTTATAGTGAGGTGTAATCCATTATATCATGTTTCAACAAGTCGTCAAACCACAACAGGCAAAGTATTAACCAACAAGAAAGTTGAAAATGTCCTTTATGGCAAAATTACAATTACTAATGTTGTGGGGAGAAAAGCTCATGCAAAATGTACATGATTATCTGAATGAGGCCCTAGTCAATAAATCTAGGGATGCGATGACGACAGAGCATAAATACTCTAATGTATCAAGTGGCACCATGAGGCCTTTTCAAGAATCTATACTTTAGTATTTGTGCTGATAAAAACTCCAAGTCAGCATCAAAGGGAGAGCAGGATTCAGTTTCTCTACAGCCAATGAAATGAAAGACCAGAAAACACATACTTTTTCAGCTTGAAACAACCATAGTGTAATGTAATAAAACTTTAGTGAGACTATGTAGTCTCACTAAACAGAACCTCAGCAGTATTATAAATCTTATTCACAGGAACATGCATTGTGCATGGTTCAATGATTTTGCCCCGAACAGGAGCAGAAGCACCATATTAGTTGCTTGATGCTCTGTAAAAGTTTAAAGATAAAAAGACTATCTTTCTCATCAGCTATAGGTTTCAGGAGATTGAACAACTTGTCTCAACGAAGTAAAACAGTTTTATCAAAGATAACTAACTACAGGTTGAAAGGAGAAGTTATATAATACAATTAAAACAAGCGTTTTGCAAATACAAAGGGAAAACCAAGGAACTAGCCCATGTGTAAGGTTGTATTGCAAAATTTCCAAGAAAATATAATTTTAAATTAACTAAACCAAAAAGAGAAAAATCGTCGCACCAAATTATTATTAAAAGACATGCTATAAAAGTAGATGGAAGGCATTCATTCATACTTTGCCAAACGGTCCACAATGAAAGGAAAATTCAGAATACAGATCCAAGATATTAACCAAAAACTGTTAATAATAATATCATGAACTACAAAAAGGAAATAGAAGAAAAAATAATATAAATTGCTCTAAACTATGAAATAAGCAAAGCCAGATAGTAGTAAAAATGAAAAAAGGAAAAAAAAAAAATCAAGATTTATACTTGAATCAGAATAGCATAGCATATATGATAGATGGCTTCAGAGCCGGGAAAGTAAAAGGATAAGGTAAGCCATGGAAAATCAGCCAATTAAAAACCAGTATCTCATTGAACTTGAAATTCTCATCCGAGAAAATTAAACCAAGAGAGAATAGAAACTCAGGTGGTGAACGAAACGCTCATAGTCCGGTACAATACCACAAAGATTCGGCATAGAAATTAACAACCTAAGCACAACTCAACTCATATCAAAACCAAATATGTCATCTTCACTACAAAACAGCAGAAAAAAAAAATCTCAAGCCCGTCATTGACGAAAGAAAAAGCTCAAAATATGAAAAGGCTCGAAAGGGAATAAATCAAACATATTTACCTTTAGGGATATAAACATTCCGCTTCCAGTAGTAAATATAGAAGCACCACAAGAACCCAGAAACAAAGTAAAGTAGGACTCCCCCTATGTAGTTGCGCAGCCATGTCTGGAAGAAGCGCGGGAGTGAGAACCACATCCCCTCCGGCAAGAGGTTCCCAAGCACAATGTAGTTGTAGAAGTCGGTATCGTCAACGAAGAGTTGCTGGTAGTCACTTGGGTCGTCCATGGAGGGCGCCAATAGTCGCCAGAGAATACAACGGCGAAGGAAAGCGAAAGAGAGAGAAATGAGTATAAACACTGCTTGTGGGCTGAGCTGGATTTTCGATTATAAATCCAAAAGTTAATAGTTGCCCAAAAAAAAAAGCAACAAAAGGAATATTTATTTACAACTGAAATATAAAAAAACAAAAGGAATATCTACGAGATGTGCGACATCTGTGTCATATTCTAATCGGTCGTACAAGATCCCATTTTCTCGTCTATTTTTGTGCAGAAGTTGTTTTTCTAGTCTATTTTGTGAGAGGTTGTTATTCTCGTTTATTTTGCCTGCAGAAGTTGTTTCTTGTCTCGCTTAAAGTGTCCATGATTGAAGTAAAAATAGAGAATTATTCCCCTCCTATTAATCATCTATTTTTTTGGTAGACGATAGCTATATCCTCACAATGTAACCGACCAAGCCCTTCGAGACAAAAGATCATTTTTCCAGGAGTCCAGAAGGAAATTTTTTTATCTATTGCAGGTAAGGAGATTTTACTTAAGCCTATTGCTCAAGCTATACCGACATATATATAATGAGCTGCTTCAACCTCTCTCTCTCTCTCTCTCTCTCTCTCTCTCTCTCTCTTTGTGCTCCTCTATGGAATCTTTAATGGGTAATTTTTGGTGGAGTCATGAGGAAAATACACAGGCTGTCTTCCAAAAGCCAAAGGTGGGTTGGGGTCAATGACGCCTTCCCTTGGACCTTGGGGCATAATTCATGAAACTAAATGGTGGCCAGAGTTCTGAAATTCGTTATTACTCAAACAAATCCTTTGTAGAAGCCAGTATAGGGCACTTGACGAGCTACACTTGGAGGAGCATTTTGGTTGCAAGATGGTTCACTCGTTGGAAGGGGTAAGCATAGGGTCGGGTGAGTCGGGTTTGAGCCAAAATTCAACCAATTGAACACCGGTTGGGTGACAAAAACATTACCCACAACTGACCAAATTTCTTGGTCATTTGAAATTTTCGAGTGTAATCAACTTAGTTAGATTCATTTGAGTTGTAAACTCATAAACTGACATATATGATTTTAAATGCAAAAATTGATAAAGGAGATTTACAAAAAAAAAAACCAAATCACAAGCAACCAAAAATAAAAAATTACAATATAATTACAACACAAAACCATTGCTTTTTCAACAAAAATCTAGATATTCAAGATGTTTCTACCCAAAATTGCTTGAGTTTTCAATATTTTAGATTTTCACATACAATAGAAGAAAATAAGATGGATAAGCATAAACATCATGAGTGACACCGACTAGAGACTTCCCCCTCTACCTTGGTTAATGGTAGAACTCTTAGGTGAATAAACTGTGAAAGTAAATTGGGAGAGCATGAGTGACGCCACAACGAGGATGGAAGGGTAGAAGACTTGCTGAGGAAAATGAGAAGACTAGGCTCTGTTGTTTTGACACTCTGATCTTTGAACTCAAGAATCAAGATGGAGATGGAGAAGGTTGGATTTGTCAATTTGTCGAAGCAATATTAATAGCCATGAGACGAAAACTCTAAATGATGGAGAACTAGGGATGAAAATGAAAATTTTGAGAGGAAAAAGAGAAATCAATGCTGGTAGGTGGAGTGGGGATGTGGGAAAGAGAAAGCACAACAAAACTCTTAAAAGAAAGGACCACGCATAGGTAAGCACATAAAAAATACATGGGTAATGCCCTCATATAGGCCTCGAGGATGACTTATCCTAGTTCTATGTGGGCCCTACCACATTTTTCTTTGCCAAACAGCTAGCAGAGAAAGGAAAAATATATACTCGATTAGGGAAAATGACAGGTGATTAATGGAACAAAATATATTTAGATTTTGGAGCCTAAAACCCCTAATTAGGCTGAACTAAATTGAGCACTAATGCTTTTAAATTTCGCTCATAAGGTAAATGAGCTATTTAAGTTTAGGTAAGTGTGAGCAACGCCATGACAGGGATGGAAGGGAAGAAGACTTGCTAAGGAAGATGAGAAGACTAGTGTCACATTCCGACATTAAGCGCCATTGACACGATGTGGCGCCCAATCAGCAACTTTGTCATGCAAGCATCTAGAATGTTTTGAAATGCTCTAGAACTTTCTAGACAATTGTTGTACATTCTAAAAGTCTCTAGAATAGAGTAAAATACTCTAGAATCTAGTAGAATACTCTAGAAGTGGAACACTACAGAAGGTGGTGGAATACTCTAGAAGGTAGTAGAAATACTATATCCTAGAATTCTCTAAGAAAGGTGTAAAGAACTCTTGTAAATACTAGTAGGTTAGAACATTCTAGAGAGGTATTGTGAACCGTTGGATCAAATAGATCTTAGCCATTCCTTTTAGGGAGGTGGCTTATATAAACCCCTCACCCCCTCATTTGTAAGTAATTTAAGAATTACAAAGCATTTGAGTGTTAGAGCTTTCAAGCATTATCCAAGTTCTCTTATTCTTTCTCTTGCTTACTTGCTAGCTTTCATCTCTTAATCCTCTTTTGAGAAGAGTGTTGGGAAAGACTGATTTAGTTAGCAATAAAGGAGAGTGTCTTAACTAAGTGTCGCACGACTTATACTCGGGGGAAAAGAGTAAGGTCGTGACAATTGGTATCAGAGGTTTGGTTCATGGCTAACTTGTGACAGATAGCATCATGTCGGACGTGGAGAATACTAGCATGCCTGTGGTTCAAGGTCAAGACCCTTCAAGGGGAAGGGATAACAATCACTCCAAGAGGAACAAGGAGAAGTCGCAGGATGCTTGGCTCGCGCGGGATAATTGTCTCTCCAAGGTAGAGCTTGTTGTCGGAGACACCAAGGAATGCCTTGATGTTCTCGAACAAGAGATGGAGAAACGCGAGGGTGAGCTCCATGAAGCTAAGTTAGGGATTGAAGACTTAGAAAACCGTCTACGCCATGAACAAGCCATTCGTGAGCGGATGACGGAGATCATTGAGGATCTTTGTGGACAAATTGAGGAAATGAGGAAAGATTGAGTCTTTTGCCATGAAGCCATATCCAGTGGTATGGTAGAGGTAAGGCCAACAAGGGTGGAAGTCCCTAAGCCTAAGACTTACAAGGGGCAACCGGGATGCTAAGGAAATAGATAATTTTCTATGGAGAATGGAGCAGTACTTCGAAGATACTCACCTTGATGATGCATGAAAGGTACGAACTGCTTATCTCTATTTCATTGATGATGCTTTGCTTTGGTGGCGCATGTGTCAAAGTGATAGGGAGTAAGGTGGGTTAGCCATTAATACGTGGGAAGACTTTAAGGGCCAACTTAAGCGATATTTCTATCCTGAGGGAGAAAGCTTCCTAGCAAGGAGGAGTCTTAAGCACTTGAAGTATAGTGGCTCCATTTGTGACTATGTCCGCGAGTTTTCGTCACTACGACTTAGACTTTCAGATATGGCACCATCTGAGTTACTATTTAACTTCATGGATAGGCTACAACCTTGGGCCCAACAAGAGCTATGACGTCGGGGTGTACAAGACCTCACATTTGCAATTGCTGCTGTCGAAACTCTTGTCGAATTCACCAAACCTAAGGACTCTGACAAGTCAAAACAAAAAGGGTTCAAGGAGAAAGGTGGTGGAGACAAAGAGTCCAGGCAAGGGACTAAAGGTGAAGACAAGCCTTCTACCAGTAAAGGAGGCAAACAAATAAATAAAGGGGATCGGTGTGATAACTTTAAGCCTAAGAGTAACTATTTCTTGTGCAGGGGAGAACACTGGATGAAAGACTACCTTAAGAGGAATGCTCTTAGCGCAATGATAGAGGATAGGGAAAAGACTGACTCGCTGAGCCAGATGAGAACTCTACAGTTACTAAATGCCCTCAAAGCCTTAACATCTCAAAGTTCCTCTAAACAAAGTCTCATGTATATTGAGATCTCGTTAGCTGGGAAGGCTACGAAAGTGATGGTGGACACAGGTGCTACGCACAAATTCATATATGTGGAGGAAGTCAAAAGACTTGGTCTAAAGGTGACGAAAGAGAGTGGGTGGCTAAAAGTGGTGAATTGTTGGTTTGTAATTCATACAAAGATGAATACAATGTCAGAATGCAAGTGCACGTGTCGTGACCAAGTAATAAAGTGATGAGTGAGTATCGTCCCACGAGGAGTGAACTAAAACTACTTAGAGACTTTTTGCTGTATGAATGCTGTAGCAACGTTAAGATGTTTCACAAGATTGGAATAGAAGTGGAATGAATGACTGTAACTATAACTAAAATAAAGAGTAATAGGAAATAAAAGGGGAAACTAAATTGGGAGAACTAGGGTTGCTCAGGGTTGCCATGGACTATAGCACTTATTTATGCTCTAGGATTTGCTGCAGCAATTGTTCTGAGTGCCAGATTCAGTCCTGAATGGAGTCTTCCTAGACTGCCATTCCTTACAATTCTAAGGTTCAGACACGCATTCCTGCTTCAGTCCTCACCTCCAAATTGTGCATGAAGTTCATTATGGGACTAATGGGGTACCCGTATATCACTACATGAGGTAACCCCTTACATTCAACTTTCTCCTAGCCTCCGTTACCCTTCCAGGTGAATGTTGGCCTTAGTTTTCTTCCTCCAAACTTCCGTTATTAAGGAAAGAAAAACTAACAGGAAACACAATTGAATGGTGAACAACAACTGCAACGAAATGAATTAATAATAAAAATGTGCTTCAGTTCATTACAACCCTTGTGCAACCTTAGCTGGAAACTAGCCAAGCCTCATGGGTACACTGGTTATAAAAATCCCAAAAACACTAGTATGCATCCTAAGTGATTTAAATAAAATTACAAAGTGCAGTTCTTTCTTTTTGATAAAACAGTAATATAACAACAGGGGACAATCCCTTTCTACAAAACTATTCCCTTAATGCTGCACCTCCCGGTGTCAACACATCCTCGGCTATGGTGTTTCCTCCTCCAAGTTCTCCCCTGCTTTCTCTCGTTCCCCTTCGGGCCTCGCAATAGCTGCTTTATGGCCTTTTATAGGCAGCCTTTGTGGTCCCAGTAAAGTGCCCTGGGTTGCTGACATTCCTTCTACTCTACAGCCGGCGCCTTTGTTGTGCAACTTTTTCCTCTCCACTTTCAGTAGTGGAGGCAGTTCTGTACCAGCAGCCTGTAGTGTCCCTACTGCTATCCCATGCTCAATGGTGGCTGCTCCTACTGTGCAGGTCTACCACCTGCACCATATCAAATAGAATCAGTGTATTGCAGGAAAGAGAGAGCAGCTCACCCACTATCACTTGGGGTTCTGCTATTGTTGCCACATATGCTTACTGAAATGCTGCAGCAATGAGGTAGCTGATGTTATATCTAGAAGAGTCATCCTATTTAATTAAATCAGAGGGTAAGAGTGCTTAAAACACCAGAAAAATTCAGTAAACATACATGGACAGCACATAGAAACTATAATGAAATGCAGTTATCAAATCCCCCCAAACTTAAAGGATTGCTTGTCCCCAAGCAACCTACTATGTTTGCTACATTCCTACCACCCAGAAATTCTAGAATTTTCTCATGCATGGATCCATAGTTCTGCTGATAGCTCTCAACTCTCAGGATTGCTTTCATATAAAGGACACCACAATCCTTACTCCCAATCACAGCAAAAACTTTCTTTGAAGTTGTGTGTGTGACATGGACAGTTTCCCTAAGAGCTACTTGGGTCAAAAACAGCCAGAGTTCCTAAGACTTTCATGCTAGTATATCGAGTTTCCTAGGTTAAGTTGGCATTCATCATAGGTGCAGACAGGTCAGCAAATGTGGGGGGAGTGGTAGCTCACTGATTTTCTTTCTTTATTGTTTTTTTTGGCATAGATCTTATTCTAGCAGAGGTCATTACAGCCTTTTGACGCGAATGCCAACATGTTCAATGCAGGCACCTGGTTACTCAGCCTTATCACCCTTAAACCGCTTTCCACTCATACTCTATATCCTTGTTTTACGCAAAGGCACACATGGGGCTCATGCATACCCCTGGTTACTAAGGAACTATAGAGCATTGGAGTGTCCACTCTATGTCCCTGTTTTATGCAAAGGCACACATGGGGCTCATGCATACCCTTGGTTACTAAGGAATTACAAAGCATTAGAGTGTCCATATTTCTTTCTTTATTTCCTACTTTCCCCCCCCCAAATTTAAGCCTTTTTGACCCTATGCGTCTGCCTCTTTTATAATTCTACAGAGAGCTCTCAATACTAGCTCTAAGACTTAGGTCCAATTTCTGAAAGATCACCAAATTTTTCTTTGGCAAACTGCCCATGATCCTATGCTCATTAGAAGAGGGTTCTGTGTGATTGGGTGAGGTTGTAGGTCTCCTATTTTGGTTTCTAGCAAACTACCCAATCCTCCTCATAGAGTATCCCAGAACTTTTAGCAGGCTATGCAAAATGCAGACTTTTATACTATAGCATAAAATCAATGATTTAGCAGATACCATAGCAATGAACAAAACATAAAAAGTGCCACAACAACATTATATTAATCCCAGCAGACATTATATCACACCCCCCAAACTTAAATTAAGCAGTGTCCTCATTGTTGATGCAATGGCCATAAAACAAAAGACACCCAAAAACAGAAACAGAAGCAAAGGAATTCCAAATACAGCAAAGAAGGAAAAAAAGTTGAGGGAACTTCCTGAGGGTGCTAGCAGGTATGCTGCAGCACCCTAGGGGCATTGACCCCCAGAAGACCTTGATGAACTTCTAAACCCACTCCTCCGCTGTGTTGATTGCTCTGGGGCCTTTCTTTTGCGCATCATTGCTGCCCGTTTTGCAATGGGCTCATTGTCATAAGAGGACTCAGTTCCCTCTGGTGTCTGGTGGGGTTCCGGATGGGGTTCCTTGCTGGAGGAGGATCCTTCGGAATCTTTGTGCTGCTCTGTCTGTGGTTCAGGTGCTAGGGCTGACTCCTCGAAAGTGGTATGGAGCAAGTCAGTTGGAAACTCCGAGAATAGGAAGAATTGCTTAAAGTTCTGCTCCAAGGTGGTGTGGAGGGCGAAGTCCCTCTTCTGTTCGTAACGCCAAAAGGTCTGCTGATGCTGCAGCAGCTATGCTTGCTGTATGAGGATTGTAGCTTGTTACTGTAGAATATGCTGAAGGGTCTTGTTAGCTGGCTGAGTGGTAGAGGAAGAAGCAGATGGTCCAGCAGCTTGTGGAGGGTCTCAAGAGGCAGCTGGTGGGTGTGGGACTGCTTTCTCTAGGACAATCCGAGCAATGGTGGTAGTAGTAATGGGGTTGGTGTCCTTTAAGACTTCTTCATCAATAGAGACTGGTACTCCACGATTCTTGCACAGTATGGTGATGAGGGAGGGAAAAAGTAGGCTTCCCTTTTTTCGGCTAGCGCATGCTTGGATTTGGCCACTGATGATGCGGCCAACGTTGAGTGGTCTGCCGAGTATGAGTGCGTCCACCATTGCTACTCTGTCTCGACTCACCATCTGCCCATGGGTGGAAGGTAACAGACGGGTCTTGAGAAAATGATACCAGACTTTCACTGCCAGCACCAGGGAGATCCGATTGATAGTGGTGGAGCCCTGAGGAGATTTATCCCAGGTGGTGCCAGGAAGGCACACCCGAGTGAGCATTACATCCCAGTCTTCGTCCTGCAAAACCATGTAGATAGTCCTCATACTTGTCCTCTTCGTCTGGTAGATTGTAGGCCTTGTTGATTGAAGCTTGTCAAAACACACCTTCGTCTCCCGAATTGTCACCCACTTGTCAGTTTCTGGTGAGAAGTTCGCATAGAATTCCCGAACCAGAGGAATGAGGGCCGTTTGCGGGTGGCTTGCGAAATTTTCCCAACCCCTCTGCTTGACTACTGTGCCAACATACATTGGCATCCCCAGATCTCCAGAGGAGGTGAAGGTGAACCCTTTCTCAACGCAGAAGTTTCGGGGTACGATCTCCTCATCGTGCTTCTGCCAGTTTTCCTCAGAGGTGAATTTCTTAACCTTGCTTGCTTTTTTGGCCACTGTCTTAATTCTGGGCATGATTGGTTCAAGGGTTTGGAGGTAGTGGTTTTCGGAACGAAGGAGGTGAGGAGGTTGTAGGGCTTTGAGAACTCGGGAGAGGTGAAGTGGGAAGGGGAGTTGCAGAGGTGAAAAATGTGGGTGTCTTAACTCGAGGGTGAAGTGGGTTGGAAGTTGCAGAGGTTAAAGACCGTGGGTGTCTTATGGCCTTCTGCCAGTTTTCCCGCCCACTTTAAATTTTTTTTTTTTACGGTTGGGAAACTCCTTCACCTAGGATTGAACGCAATTGCTGCAACAACTATTGCAGCAATACTGCCTTGCCTATGCTTTTGCTGCAGCAGAGGTGGCTTGCCCAAAAATCTTGCTGCAGCAGAGCCAAGCCTACCTCACCCAGTTTTTGCTGCAGCAAAGTGAGAACCTTCCTGCAGCCTGCTATGTTTCCCTACCTGTGTAGCAAACAAAAATGTCATTAAATTCGCAAATCAAACAATCTAAAAACTGCTAACTTTACCAACGACAGATTTAAACATGGGTTGCCTCCCATAAGCACTTATTTTACAGTCTTCAGCCTGACTTCCTTCCTATTCATTCCTCTTGCAGCTGAATGTAGGTATGCTGTCTATCCATATCACCTCCTAGATAGTGCTTGACCCTTTGTCCATTAACCCTGAATGTCCTCCCCTCCTTTTCTTCTTCCAATTCAATTGTCCCAAAGGGGAAGATCTTGCTTATGTGGAAAGGACCAGACCAACGTGATTTCAACTTCCCAGGAAACAAGGTCAGCCTAGAGTTGTACAGTAGTACTCTCTGTCCCACTTCGAAGTTCCTGGGTTGTATCTTCTTGTCATGCCATTGCTTTGCTTTCTCCTTGTATAGTTTGGCATTCTCATAGGCCTGATCACGAAATTCATCCAGCTCGTTTAGCTGCAGCATCCTCTTCTCACCCGCAACTTCTAGGTTCAAGTTTAGCTTCTTCACTGCCCAGTATGCTCGATGTTCCAACTCTACTGGTAGATGACAAGCCTTCCCGAATACCAATCTGTATGGTGACATGCCCAGAGGTGTCTTATAGGCTGTTCTATAAGCCCATAGTGCATCATCCAACCTGGAGGACCAATCCTTCCTCGAGGACCTACTATTTTTTCCAAGATTCTCTTGATATCTCTGTTGGAGACTTCAGCCTGCCCACTTGTTTGTGGTTGATAGGGGGTTTCCACCTTGTGCCTTACTCCATATTTGGCAAGTAATGCCTTAAAATGTCGATTGCAGAAATGGGTCCCTCCATCGCTGATGATGGCTCTGGGGGTTCCAAACCTTGTAATGATGTTTCTCTTCAGAAATCTGGTCACGACTCTGGCTTCATTAGTCTAGGATACACTGGCTTTCACCCACTTTGAGACATAGTCTACAGCTACAAGGATGTATTGATTGCCGAAACTCGAGGGAAATGGTCCCATGAAATCTATTCCCCAGACATCAAATAATTCCACCTCTAAGATGTTGTTCAGTGGCATTTCATGTCTGCGAGATATGTTTCCTGTCCTCTGACACCGGTCACATTGCTTTGCAAAGGAGTGGGAGTCCTTGAATAGGGAGGACCAATAGAACCCTGCCTACAACACCTTATTTACAGTTCTAACTCCTCCAAAATAACCTCCATAAGGGGAAGCATGGCATTGCTGCAGGATTTGCTCCATCTCTTCGCTGGGTATGCATCTCCTAATCATCTGATTAGCACATTGCTTGTAAAGGTATGGTTCATCCCAATAGTATGAGTTTACCTCATGCAGAAATTTTTTCTTCTGCTGCCACGTCAAGTCTGGTGGGAGCATTCCACTCACAAGGTAATTTACATAATTAGCATACCATGGCACATCATCTTGAGTCAGGAGATAGAGTTGTTCGTCTGGAAATCTTTCGTTGATGTCATCTGCTTCAGAGCTGTGCCCTTCCAACTTGGATAGATGGTCTACCACTTGATTTTCAGTTCATTTCCTGTCTCTGATCTCTAGATCGAATTCTTGAAGCAAAAGCACCCACCGAATGAGCCTGGGTTTGGAATCTTTTTTCCTAACCAAGTGTTTGATGGCAGAGTGGTCTGTGTGCACTATCACCTTTGCTCCTACCAGATATGCTCTGAATTTTTCAAAGGCAAACACTACTGCAAGCAATTCCTTCTCTGTCACAGTGTAGTTCAGCTGGGCACCTTACAGCATTTTGCTAGCATAGTAAATAGAATGAAACAGCTTATTTCTGTGCTGCTCGAGGATAGCCCCCAATGCTGTTTCACTAGCATCACACATCAGCTCAAATGGGGAGGTCCAGTCTGGTGCCACGATAACTGGGGCTGTACTCAATTTCTGTTTGAGATCGCAGAATGCTGTCATGCAACTTCCATCAAAACAAAAAGTTCTGTCCTTTTCTAGCAAACTGCATAAAGGTTTGGCAACCTTAGAGAAGTCCTTAATGAACCTCCTATAAAATCCTGCATGTCCCAAGAAGCTTCGAATGCCCTTGACTGAGGTGGGAGGAGGCAGTTTCTCAATGATTTCCACCTTGGCCTTGTCAACCTCAAGTCCTCTTTGAGAAACCTTATGCCCCAGCACAATCCCTTCTTTTACCATAAACTGACACTTGTCCCAGTTTAGCACCAAGTTTGTTTCCTCACACCTTTGCAAGACTTTAGCAAGGTTTCCCAAGCATAGGTAAAAGGAGTCCCTAAAGACTGAGAAATCATCCATGAAGATTTCCACAAACTGCTCAGCCATTTCTGTGAATATTGCCATCATGCATCGCTGGAATGTTGCTGGAGCACTGCACAGCCCAAATGACATCCTTTGAAATGCAAAGGTATCATAAGGACATGTGAATGTGGTCTTATGCTGATCTTCTAGTGCTATAGCAATCTAGTTGTACCCTGAGTACCCATCCAAGAAACAATAGTATTCTCTTCCAGCAAGTCTATCTAACATTTGATCAATGAATGGCAGAGGGAAGTGGTCATTCCTAGTGCTCTTGTTCAGCTTCCTATAGTCCATGCAAATCCTCCAGCCGGTCACAACCTTGGTGGGGATGAGCTCATTGCTATCGGTTTCCACCATAGTAATACCCCCTTTCTTAGGGACACACTGGACCGGACTCACCCAAGAACTATTTGATATTGGGTAGATAATTCCAACATCTAGCCACTTGATAATTTCCTTTTTAACCACCTCTTTCATTATTGGGTTGAGCCTTCGCTGAGGTTCTATGGATCCTTTTTCATTGCTTTCCAAGAGGATCTTATGCATGCAAAATGAGGGGCTGATTCCTTTAATGTTAGCAAGTGTCCAGCCAATGGCCCTTTTGAATTTCTTCAGTGTCAGGACCAATTTCTCCTCTTGTTCCTCTATCAAAAGTGCTGAGATAACCACAGGAAGAGTGGTTGTTTCTCCTAAATATGCATACTTAAGGTGTGCTGGCAGAGGCTTCATCTCCAAGACTGGTGGCTCCTCCACTGATGCTTTCAGCAGCCTTGAATCTGGTGGAGTCACATATAATGGCTCCTTTATTGGCTCCTGCTTCCTAAAGCCTTGCCTGACATCAATCCAAGCCCATTCCTTCTCATCTTCTCCTTCGAAATCTGAGTGGTCTGTCCATGCTGCTACTGGTGGCTCCTTGCAGCATTTTTCCAATTGTTCTGATGCTAATGTGTCTATCATAGACACCATTGCACATTCCTCTTCTTCACTGGCAAACTTCATGGTCTGGAGCACATTGAATGTAACCTGCTCATCCTAGACTCTCATGGTTAATTCACCTTTCTGAACATCAATTAGTGTTCGGCCAGTTGCTAGGAATGGTCTGCCCAATATAATTGGTACCTCTGCATCAGTTTCATAGTCCAGAATTATAAAGTCTACTGGGAAGATGAACTTGTCCACCTTAACCAGGACATCCTCGATCTTTCCTTCTGGGTGTGCTATGGAACTGTCTGCTAGTTGCAGTGAGACTGTGGTAGGCCGAGCTTCTCCAATTCCTAGCTTTTTAAATGTGGTCATTGGCATTAGGTTGATGCTTGCTCCCAAATCACAAAGTGCCTTGCCAAAATACTGGTTCCCGATTGAACAAGGTATGGTGAAACTGCCTGGATCCTTAAGTTTGGGTGGCAACTTATTTTGTAGCACAGCACTGCATTCTCTTGTGAGAGCAACAGTCTCAAACTCACCAAATCTCCTCTTCTTGGTCAGGATGTCCTTCATGAATTTCACATAATTCGGCATATGCTCCAGTGCTTCCACTAGAGGAATGTTGATGTGCAGTTGTTTTAGGACATCTAGGAACCTTCTAAATTGCTGGTCATTCTGCTGCTTCTGAAATCTCTGAGGGAAGGGGGGAGGTAACTTAGCTTGCTGTGGCAAAGTTGCCGAATTCTGCTGTGGCATAGCTGCAGCATTTCCTCCAGAGGTGGTTGCTTCCTCGCTTACCTCCTCTTCTTGCTTCTTTTTGTCTTTTTTCTTCTCCAAAGGTACAGTGGAGTCTGTCTGGTCTTGCCCTCTTACTTTTGGTGCTTCCACCATCTTCCCACTCCTCAGGGCTATAGCCTTGCAATGCTCTTTCCCTTCTCTCCTGGGGACTTCAGTATTACTAGAAAGTGTCCCTGGGGGTCTGCTTTTTAGTTCATTGGCAAGCTGCCCCACTTGAGTTTCCAGATTCTGCAATAAGGCTGCTTGACTCTGGATTAGAGCATCATTCCTTGCCATATATTCCTTCAGCAGGGATTCCAGCGAAGTGGAGGCTTCTTGAGGCTGTTGTCTTTGCTGCTGGAAGCCTGGTGGGCCCTGTGGTCTTTGCGGGGCAGAGTTGCTCCCTTGTCCTGTACCATAGTTACTCCAGGAGAAATTGAGGTGTTGCCTCCATCCTGGGTTATATGTGTTGGAGTAGGGATTGTTATTGCGATTCATATTACCCACGAAACACACTGATTCTGGGTTTGAGGGACAAGCTTCAAATATATGAGGTCCATTACATAGTACACAAGATGGTCCAGTTTCCTGGACTGCATTGGCTGCTTGAAGGCGGGCAATTTGCTAGCTCTTCAAGACATTAACTAGTGAAGCTAGCTGGGCTGTGAGAGAAGTCACTTCACTCACTTTGTGCATGCCTGTTGCTTTCTTTTCAGTTGAAACTCTGTCCATTGGCCATTGATAGTTGTTACTGGCCATCCTTTCAAGTAGCTCATGTGCTTCATTATATGTCTTGGACAAGAGTGCCCCATTAGCTGCTGCATCCATTATGGTACAGGTTTGGGCATTGAGGCCATTGTAAAAGGTCTCCATCTGAATGCAGTAAGGAATTCCATGATGGGGGCATCTCCGTAATAACTCTTTATACCTCTCCCAGGTCTCATACAAAGATTCACCTTCTAATTGCTGGAAAAAGGTGATGTCATTTCTCAATCTGGCATTCTTGGTGGGCGGAAAGTATTTCAGCAGAAATTTTTCTGCCAAATCAATCCAATTAGCGATAGAGTCTGGTGGTAGAGAGTTCAACCATGCTCTTGCTCGGTCTCTTAATGAATAAGGGAACAGCTTTAGCCTGAGCACTTCTTCTGTTACCCCATTCATTTTGAAAGCATCTGTGACTTCCATGAACACTCTTAAGTGAAGGTGAGGGTCTTCTGTTGGCATTCCACTGAATTGCCCTGCAGTTTGCAGCATCTGGAACATTACTGGTTTGAGCTCAAAATGTAGAGCCTTGATCTCTGGTCTCACAATGCTCGGGTTCAACCCATTCAGGTTTGGTTGAACATAAGCATTTAAGACCCTATCTCTATCGTCCATGTTGTCTGCTCCATTCTGATTAGCCATCTCTGTCTACTGCTGGTGTGTTAACTGTCCTCTTCTTCTTCTCAAAAGCGTTCTTTCTATCTCTGGATCTAAAGGCAGAAGTTCTCTGTCAGTTCGGCTCATGCACTGTGTTACCTGCTTAACAAGACACCAGAGTAAAAAGATATACAACAAAATAATACTTCACACAGTTGGGTATCCAAAAACAATTTTTAAGTTGACACTCCCCGGCAACGGTGCCAAAAACTTGTTGGTTTGTAATTCATACAAAGATGAATACAATGTCAGAATGTAAGTGCACGTGTCGTGACCAAGTAATAAAGTGATGAGTGAGTATCGTCCTACGAGGAGTGAACTAAAACTGCTTAGAGACTTTTTGCTGTATGAATGCTGTAGCAACGTTAAGATGTTTCACAAGATTGGAATAGAAGTGGAATGACTGAATGTAACTATAACTAAAATAAAGAGTAATAAGAAATAAAAGGGGAAACTAAATTGGGAGAACTAGGGTTGCTCAGGGTTGCCATGGAATATATCACTCATTTATGCTCTAGGCTTTGCTGCAGCAATTGTTCTGAGTGCCAGATTCAGTCCTAAATGGAGTCTTCCCAGACTGCCATTCCTTACAATTCCAAGGTTCAGACACGCATTCCTGCTTCAGTCCTCACCTCCAAATTGTGCATGAAGTTCATTATGGGACTAATGGGGTACCCGTATATCACTACATGAGGTAACCCCTTACATTCAACTTTCTCCCAGCCTCCGTTACCCTTCCAGGTGAATGTTGGCCTTAGTTTTCTTCCTCCAAACTTCCGTTATTAAGGAAAGAAAAACTAACAGGAAACACAATTGAATGGTGAACAACAACTGCAACGAAATGAATTAATAATAAAAATGTGCTTCAGTTCATTACAACCCTTGTGCAACCCTAGCTGGAAACTAGCCAAGCCTCATGGGTACACTGGTTACAAAAATCCCAAAAACACTAGTATGCATCCTAAGTGATTTAAATAAAATTACAAAGTGCAGTTTTTTCTTTTTGATAATACAGTAATATAACAACAGAGGACAATCCCTTTCTGCAAAACTATTCCCTTAATGCTGCACCTCCCGGTGTCAACACATCCTCGGCTATGGTGTTTCCTCCTCCAAGTTCTCCCCTGCTTTCTCTCGTCCCCCTTCGGGCCTTGCAATAGCTGCTTTATGGCCTTTTATAGGCAGCCCTTGTGGTCCCTATAAAGTGCCCTGGGTTGCTGACATTCCTTCTGCTCTGCAGCCGGCGCCCTTGTTGTGCAGCTTTTTCCTCTCCACTTTCAGTAGTGGAGGCAGTTCTGTACCAGCAGCCTGTAGTGTCCCTGCTGCTATCCCCTGCTCAATGGTGGCTGCTCCTGCTGCGCAGCTCTACCACCTGCACCATATCAAATAGAATCAGTGTATTACAGGAAAGAGAGAGCAGCTCACCCACTATCACCCGGGGTTCTGCTATTGTTGCCCCATATACTTACTGAAATGCTGCAGCAATGAGGTAGCTGATGTTATATCTAAAAGAGTCATCCCATTTAATTAAATCAGGGGGTAAGAGTGCTTAAAACACCAGAAAAATTCAGTAAACATACACGGACAACACATAGAAACTATAATGAAATGTAGTTATCATGAATGCTGTTGCCAAGCATCTTGAGGGAGTAGCGTGGGGAGTGAAGTTGCAGGTTGGAATGTGGGAAGGAATAACAGATATTTCCGTAGTACCTATGAATGATTTTCTAGTAGTGCTTGGTATGGGATTCTTTAATGCGGTTAAAGCTATTCCTATTCTCTTCCTTCGCCCTCTTGCTATATTCGAGAATAAAGCACCTTGCATGGTGCTTATTACTACCAAGCCTTAAGGAGATAAGTGCCTTTTATCTGCTATGCAAGTGGAGAAGGGTGCGAAGAAAGGAGAAATTGTAATAATAGTAAATTTAAGAAAAATTCTAATGAAGAAAAAATTTGAATAAAATAGAGGATTTCAGAAATAGAGATAAGAACCATTGAAAATATGTTTATTTACTATATGGGTTAAATAATTACAAAGAAAATATGAGAATTTACGTTTTGGGGCCAAAATAAAATTTCTTAAAAGTTTCAGGGTCAATATGTAAATAAGGAAAATTAGCAAAGACCTTCCTCTAAAATTGAATATTTACAGAAAGGTCCCCCGAGATATTTTAAGGGTCTCAGCCACTCAAAAGAGGAAAAATATGAAATTTCCTCTCTTTCTCTCCTCAGAATTTTCTCTCTCGAAACCCTCAAACTTCTCTCTAAGATTTCTTCGCTTTCAGACCTCGAATTTCGAAACCACCGCCGCCAATGGACTCAGGACGAAGAGTTCTACAAATCTATCTAATTGATTTTTGGAGAATTGGCCGGAGATTGGCCGAAAAATTGAAGGAAAAATCGCCTAAAATGTAATATCCAAAACTCCTATCTGTGGTTCTCAAATGCAAAAACTAACATCGTAGATCGATCCAAAAGGTGTTGAAACCTTAAAATCTCAAATTTCAAGATCATCCACCACCGCACATGCCCCCACGCTCCGAAACACTCCCGGCAAGCAACGCCTACGCGTAGCTCCCCTGGCGGCACGTGCAACATGTGAAACTGGACCTGTTTGCGTTGACCTGCGTTGATTGAGCTCCTGAAGGCCAAATTTCACAAATCCATAGTCATTTTCTAGGTTTTTGGACCTTTCAGACTCCATTTTAGGGTTTATTTCACCAAATTTGGATCAGAAATGTGGATTTTGGGGTTGTTCAATTTGGTACCCTAATTTTGTGAGTAGATAATTCTTCCTATGAATTGCCCTATACTCTTCTTGATCTTTGAGCATATATATGAATATGTTTATGAGATATTTATACTTTTATATAATTATGAAATGCATTGGAATTATCTGAAATTGTCTACAATTTAAAATATAGTTCAAGAAGAGTATAGTTTTGAAACTAGTTTTCTGAAACCATGGTATAGCTGATTTCTCATATATTTTTCATTGAACGATGAAATGAATACTTATGCATATGGCATTGATTTATAAGTTATATGATTGCCTTGAGAAAGAAATTGCATATGTGACAAACCCTGAATGGGTAATTTATGACAGATGAGCTGTCTTAAAATTGAGATTCTGAAACTTCTGTTTTGAATAATATAGAATATGTGCATATGATAACTTTGTGGAGAAATCCTATTAGAAATATTGTATGCTAACAGCAGGTGATGTTAGCTCTGGTGCACCTTGATAACCCAGCTAGCAGGGGGTGGTGCTAGCCTCGTGTGACGGACAACGCACGGGTATGATATGTAATGGAGAACAAGATGCCTCCTATTTGGGCAAGATGCCATATGAGATGTGATTTGTCTTCCCTTGCTTTGTGCTTGGGGAATAGCCCATATTAGAGTCCTTTTGCATGTCCTCTTGAATGGTAGTAGGGTAAATCTTAGCTGAGATGCTAAGTATAGGTAAATCCTACACCAGCAAAGTACGGAAGGGGTTGAACTCTGATATGGTGGTTCTGATATGGGGTCCTCCTAATATTTTCATGTGAAAGGTTTTGATGCATTACAATATTTGAATAATGATCATACTATATTGAATATGATTTTGAATATCTGAATGTAATATGAACTGAGAATATTTGAAAATGCGGGTCCCATATGGATGCATTTCTGAATTGTAATTTTCTGATATGATAAATTTTAACTAATAAGTACATCCATATGTTGATCTGAGAGGTCATAGGGGGTTTTATTTGCTCACTGAGTTGTCAAACTCACTACACGATATTTTCACCTTTTACAGATAAAGATACAGAGGTTGGCCTTGCATATACGTGATCAGCTAGGTGTTATATTATTTGGGTGAGCCTTCGTTGTTTCTAAGGCTTGAAATGTTTAAATGTTATGTCATTGTAATCTAGAGTATGCTCTGAATGCCACAAGCAGGATCTTTGTTTCCATTGTAATATTGTTAAGTATAGCTTTGGCATGTATAATTAGCTATACTAAAAACATGTATCGTATGATATTTTCTGATTATGTGGTAATGTGAAGCCGTATTCAAATATATAAGAGTAAATTTATCTTTTAATGGTGTTTTCACATTTCATTAAATTGGGGTGTGACAAGTTGGTATCAGAGCATTAGGTTTTTCTGTGGCTATCAGAGTAAAGGATTTGTTAGTAGGACCTTTAGTATGGATATGAGCCAGACATATTTATACTTCAGGTGCTGCTGAGGGATTCTATAGGATATTAACTTCATTTCCATTCCAAATTTGTTAAAGTTCCTAGTATAAGGATTGATTAAATATCTTGGTATCTTAAAAAGGTGTTTTGTTCTGTATAGTCGATGATGCCGCCAAGAACTAAAGCGGTTACTAGAGAAGCTGTAGATTGTGAACCCTCTATAGAAGAGTTTGCACAATCAAAAATTCTAATACAAAGAGGCTGTGGCAGATGTCAACATAGAGGAAGAGGAAAAGGTAGAGGTCGAGGGCGTGCAAGGGGTATAAGAACCCGAGACATGATGAACAGGCCCATGTATCTGATAGAGTTCCTGAGGAGAGAGTGGAACCCCCTCAGGAGCCACATGATAGAACAGTTGATATGATTGCTGGTATACATAGGAGTTTAGAGACATTGGTTGGATTTAGAGTGGAACAGGGCAGAAGGGAAGGCCAGGAACTAGAAAATGCTCCTGAAGCACATGAACTAGGAAGAGCAGCTGAGCAAGAGGACAAGGTTACATGGATTGAGGTGTCATTACTGTAATTTCTTAAGTTAAAACCTCCAAATTTTTCTGGATCAGATGTTTAGGAAGACCCATAGATATTTATTGATGCTGTGGAACGAGTCCTAAGAGCTTTGGGGTGTTCTAGTAGGAGATCTGTTGAATTGGTATATTTTCAACTATTTGATGTGGCTTAAGTTTGGTTTGAGACACTTGTACAAGGACGGACGGTTATTTTACCACCAATGGAATGGAAAGAATTTAAAGAAGCATTTATGAATCATTTTCTGCCAATGAGTGAAAGGGACAAGAGGGCTAGAGAATTTGAAGAACTAAGACAGACACCGAACATGATAGTTTCTGAATATGACATCTATTTTACCTAGTTGTCCAAATATGCACCATATCTGGTTCCTACTAAAAAGGATAGGATTAAGAGGTTTGTTTCAGGATTGATACGCCCATTGTTTAAATCAATGGGTCCTCAGATGAATTATTTTTCAACTGATTCAGCAACTGTGGACTGTGCTAGAATGATAAAAATACGAGAGCAATCAGACATAGAAGGTTTAAAGAGAAGAAAAGGAGAGTGAGATAGTAATGTTCAGACAAGTTATAATCCTAATATTAGAGAATCAAGATTTCAAAATTCACAGCACTTCACTCAAACAGGAACTGGTAGTTCTAACCAGACATACCTATTAGCCAACAAGATTCAAGATCAATTCCACTATGTCCTATTTGTGGCAGGCCTCATATTGGACAGTGTCGTAGAGAACTGGTGCATGTTTTAAGTGTGGACAAATGGGTCGTTTAATGAGAAATTGTCCACAACTACAAAGTTTTAGTCAAGCACCAGTACAACTAGCTTCACCCCCTACATCTGTGCCAGCACGACCAAATAGAGCAGTTTCAGTTCAAGCAAGTAGTGGTGGTACTGGTAGAGGATCAAGAACTCGAGGCCGAGAACAAACCCGGGTTTTTGTCTTGACATGATCGGATGCTCAAGTTTCAAATGCAGTTATGACATGTACATTATCAGTATGTTCCCATAAAGCATATGTCCTGTTCGATCCTGGTTTTACTCATTCTTATATATCACCATGCTTTGCTAAAGAAATTGGATAGAGATCCTGCTAGTTTACATAGTTTTTTCATGGTTGCTACTCCAATGGAAGAATTCCTATTAGTAAATGATGTGTATAAATCATGCAAGATTTCGATAGAAGATAAGGAAACTCTTGTAGATTTGATAATTCTAGATATGGTAGACTTTGATGTTATACTAGGAGTAGATTGGTTGTCATCATGTCATGCCATTCTAAACTGTCATCTTAAGGTGATTAAGTTTAATGTTCGTGGAGAATCTTCCTTCTTAATACAAGGAGATCGTAGTAAGAAGTCTAGTAATTTAATTTCAGCTTTAACAGTTCATAAACTGTTACAATAAGGATGTCAAGGGTATCTAACAGTAGTCAAAGATGTTGATATGAAGTATACCAACATAGAGCAAGTTCTGGTGGTTAGGGAATTTCCTGATGTATTTCCTGATGAGTTGCTAGGGTTATCTCTAGAACGAGAAATTGAGTTCAGTATTGATTTACTTCCTGGAACTCAACCAGTGTCTATACCCCTATATAGAATGGCACCGACTGAGCTCAAGGAGTTGAAAACCCAGTTACAAGACTTGTTAGACAAGAAATTTATACACCCTAGTACTTCTCCTTGGGATGCTCTGGTCCTATTTGTGAAAAAAAAATGGATCGTTACGGTTGTGTATTGATTACTGACAATTGAATAAAGTGACAATACATAATAAGTATCCATTACCTCGTATAGATAATCTATTTGATTAGCTACAACGTGCCCAGTGTTTTTCAAAAATTGATTTGAGATCTGGGTATCATCAATTGAGGATAAAGAAGGAGGATATTCTAAAAAATGCTTTTAGAACTCGATATGGGCATTATGAGTTCTTAGTAATGCCATTTGGTCTAACAAATGTTCCAGTTGCATTCATGGATTTAATGAATAGAGTATTTAAACTTTTTTGGATCAATTCTTCATTGTATTCATAGATGATATTCTAGTATATTCAAAGAGTTCAGAGGAGCAGGAGCGGCATTTAATAATAACATTACAAACTTTAAGAGAACACCAGCTGTATGCCAAGTTTTCAAAATGTGAATTTTGACTTAGTAGTGTTACCTTCCTAGGGCATGTGGTTACTAAAAATGGTATTCAAGTTGATCCTAAAAAGATAGAAACAGTGCAGAAATGGTCACGTCCTACAACAGTTACAGAGATTCATAGTTTTCTTGGTTTAGCAGGATATTACCGTAGATTCGTTAAAGATTTTTCAAAGATAGCTGCTCCTTTGACGAGATTGACAAGAAAGAGAATAAAGTTTGACTGGTAAGATGAATGTGAAAGAAATTTTCAGAAATTCAAAGAATGTTTGACTACGGCGCCAGTATTGGCTATTCCTTTAGGTACCGAAGGATAAATGGTATACTATGATGCATCAAGAATTGGATTAGGATGTGTGTTGATGCAAAATGGTTGAATTATTGCATATGCATATAGATAGCTTAAACCACATGAGCAAAACTATCCGACTCATGATTTGGAGATGGTAGCAGTCGTTTTTGTTCTTAAAATTTGAAGGCATTATCTGTATGGTGAAACATACGAAATTTATACATATCATAAAAGTCTCAAATATATTTTTCAACAAAAAGATCTTAATTTGAGACAAAGACGATGAATGTAATTATTTAAAGATTATGACTGCACAATACTATACCATCCAGTTAAGGCCGATGTTGTGGCTGATGCATTAAGTAGGAAGTCTATGAGTAGTTTGGCTTATATCACAATGGTAAGTAGGTCATTGGTTAAAGAGATGCATAAGCTGGAAAGTGATGGAGTAGTAATGGAAGTAAAGGAACCTGGAATATTGTTAGCTCATATGCAGTCAATCATCCTTGATTGAGCAGGTGAAAAAGGCACAGAAAGAGGATGCCTATTTATGCAAGAAAATTGAAGAGGTGAAGAATGATGGTGAAATTGAATTTACTGTAGACTCCGAAGGGCTTTTGAGATTAGGCAATCGGTTATGTGTACTTGATAAAGAAGAACTTAAGAAAGAAATTTTAGAGGAAGTCCATAGATCTATGTATACGATTCATCTTGGAATAACTAAAATGTATAAGGATCTAAAAGAAATTTATTGGTGGGAAGGTATGAAGAAAGACATAGTGGATTGCATGTCTTGATGTTTAACTTATCAACAGGTGAAAGCAGAACATCAAAGGCTGTAACAACTCCATTTAAGTAACAATTTTTTTTAAATACCATGAAGTTATTACCTCGTTACAACTTAACTCAAAATAACATTTATTTAATTTATACAATACAGAGTTTACATACATATCATTAATCAATAACATCTGTACAAAAGTCTAACACATATATAATTACATCTTATTCATCATTGTTGACCAGTTCCGGAGATACGGGTGAGGGTGGTTGCACCTTCACCGGGATCTTAGTCAACTCGACCATAGACACCATATATCTTACTGGGATCAGCTCCAAATAGAGTAACTCAATCCAACATACGCTAAAAGCCAGTGCCACAGAGAAAATCTACATAATTATTCTTTTAAACATGACATGAAAATATAGTGAGAATTAAATCCCAGTAAGTTCAACAATAAATCATCATCAATATAGCCCATCACGTCATATTCATCTGTATAAACTACAGCAAATATCTTTGATCACATGAATGCATTATATCTATGCACATGAGAATTGTACAATAATGACATGTATGACATGATTAACTATTTTCAGAATATCATATGATGACTATCAATTTATTCTCATATCAAGTTACCCTAGTCAGGGTGAGTATTTTCTACTCTCCGGTATGGGCTTTTCTCGCTCCGTCCGACATGGCCTACTTTCTCTTTCTTTTTTCATTAACATGATCATAACTGTTGGTAGGGCGTCCCCTACTGGTGCACCACACGGATTACCATGTGACTGTACTCATTTCTTTTCCTTTCATAATAATAGCCAAAAATATGATTTCAATAACACGTATGTTTATCAAAATATAATTATTACCAAAAATCATTGGTAATCATGCCATGAACATAACCATTTCAAATATCGCTTTATAAAATATTTTCATGTCAAAATTTCACACTTAAGATGGTAAAAAGTTCATACAATGGCAATGGCTATGGCATATACTAGTCATTTATTATTTTTATTTATAAGATTATTCTTCTTTTTTAAATATTAATTTTATTTTTTTATTTTCTTGATGCAAGTTTTCATCCTATCTGACATTCTCTTACTAATCAGAGCTTAACTCCCTCAATTTAACTCCGATGTAGGTGATCTGGGTGTCAATTTAAAGATAAAACAATTATCTAAAACTATTATGTTGAATATATTAGCGAAATATTAAGAAATAAAGGTGATATGACTCCCTCAATGTATAGGTTATTTATTCTCGGGTAGGTTATGAGCTCTACCTATTAATATGTCCATATCTCCCTCATACGAATTCCAAATTAAGTGATTCCAGTGGCTAAAAATCTATGCCATATATAGCAATAATTTTTATGTTAATCATTTATTTTAATTCCCTACAGAATGTTCCCATAAATTTAAAACACAGAAGCTATCCTAAAATACTCTTCCCTGATTAACCAATTTCTGACCACTGCATACTAATCGGACCATATTTACCTCTATGGACTCCAAATTGAGTGATTCCAGTGACTAAAAATTCATGACACATATATCTATAATTCTTATGTTAACCATTTATTTTAATTCCCTACAGAATGTTTTCAGAAATTAAAACACAGAAGCTATCTCTACATATTCTTCCCTGATTAACCATTTTCTGACCACTGCTTACTAATCGGACCATATCTACCTCATACGAACTCTAAATTGAGTGATTCCAGTGGTTAAATATCCGTGAGACATAGATCTATATTTTTCATGTTAACTATTCCTTTAAATTCCTTACTGATTCTTCCCAAAATTTTAAAAATATAAGCTTAAAAGTTTGCTACCTGTAGCCATACCTATGCAGAACTATCTACACTAGCCTAAGTATTTAAACATACATAATATGTAACATGATATAGCAACATCCATGACCAATCATTAAAGTTCTAAGATCAAAATTCCATATAAATATTATAAGTTGCAAAACTTTTCTTCAAAAAGAAATATTGTTAAACTTACCTTGAACACTTAGTCCTCTAGACTTCTCCTTCCTCTTTCTTCCTTTCTTCCTCTCCTTTCCTCACTGTACCTTGCTTCTATTTTTTCCTCTCCCTCACTTGGACGAAAATTCTAATGTTATAGGAGTAGGTTTTGCTTAAATAGACCACCAAATAATTCAACTTTCATGATCATGGGTCTACCTTATCACAATTAGGATACACTTGGTTGAATTTTTGGAAAACAAAAAACTCATGTTCTTGTCTTCCTCTTCCTTAGTCAAGATATGCATAGGAAAAGGAGATTTGTATTTTGAAAATTATGATAATATGTTCTTAAGATAAGGGACAAGGTCCTTTTGATTTGGGGATTCATTTCCTTTTTCTTTTGTCTTAATCAATTATGATAGGTTTGCCTTTTAGGTGGCAAATTTCTAACCCTTAAATCTCCATTATTTGGTTGAAATTATTTGTGTGGGATAGGAATGTTTTGTCCTAATGTCATGTATTATCATACCATTTGCTAAAATTATGAGTGTAGGATATAGATGTTTTGTCCTAAAGCCTTGTATTATCATACCACTTGCTAAAATGATGAGTGTAGGATATAGATGTTTTGTCCTAAAGCCTTGTATTATCGTACCACTTACTAAATTTTTGTCTTAAAGCCATGTAACCTAATCTTTATTATATTATCACATGATTTATTTTATTTTATTTTTCCTCTTAGATTTAGGCTTATTCCTACCCATTTCCTTTGCTTTGGATAAAATTTTACCTTTCTTGGAGGGCTTGGATATATTTTCATAATTTTTGGGCTATCGGTCCAATTTCTATATCTTAGTCCAAGTCTATGTTTTATTTCTTGTTTGGGTTATCCAGTGGGCTTGCTAGAAACTTATGTGAAGTAGAAAAATTCTATATGAAGTGTCCATAGGTGAAAGTCCAATGTATGGGTGAATATGTTAAACTTAGTAACTCTAGTTCTTGAATTAGGAAAAATTACCCTAATCCAATGTTTTCTTGAAATTTTAAGACCTTTACTTGTTTCCAAAAATTTATCTTCCTTACCCAAGAATTTCACATTTCTTTAGTATATTATTTCTAATTTTTTCCTCTTAGGTTTTCTTTCTTTACCTATTCCATTAATGTTAAAACATTTCTATGCATACACATAAGGTCCAGAATTTCTAAGGATTATATTTCCTTAGATATCTAAAAATTGGCTAATAAATTTTATTTCCTTAATTAAATATTTATGTACCTTAAGGATGTTACTTTGAATATTTTGTATTTTTATTAATTCATGAAACAAAAGTAGGGATGTTACAAAGGCCTACAGGACTACATCAGCAGATAGAGATACCCGAATGGAAATGGGAAAGAATAACTATGGATTTTGTTACGGGGTTACTGAGAACACCAAAAGGGTTTGATTCAATATGGGTGATTATTGATAGGTTGACTAAGTCAGCACATTTCCTACCAGTGAAAACCACATACAATGTAGTTTAGTATGCATGATTATATTTGAATGAAATAGTGAGGTTTCATGGAGTGCTAATATCAATTATTTTTGATCGAGGACCACAATTCACAAATTTTTTTTGGAGAGCTTTCCAAGAAGCTTTGGACACGATGTTGAATGTTATTACTGCATTCCATCCTCAAACAGATGAGAAATCTGAGTGAACCATTCAAATATTGGAAGACATGCTTCGAGCTTGTGTTTTAGATTTTTAGGGTAGTTGGGAAAGATTTCTACCCTTAGCTAAATTTGATTACAACAATAGTTATCAATCCAATATACAAATGGCTCCTTTTGAGGCATTATATGGTAGGCGTTGCCGTTCCCCGATCGGATGGTTTGAGATGGGCGAAGCAAAGGTTTTAAGGCTTGATATGGTACAAGATGCATTGGTCAATGTAAAATTAATTAAGGAAAGGTTATTAGCAGCTCAGAGTAGGCAGAAGGCCTATATTGATAATAGACGTCGACCATTGGAATTTGCCATAGGTGAACATGTTTTTCTGAAAATATCTCCTATGAAAGGAGTAGTGAGATTTAGGAAGAAAGGGAAGTTAAACCCTTGGTATATAAGACAATTTGAAATTGTTGATAGAATCGGTCCAATATCTTATCGTTTGACTTTACCTCCTGAATTGGGTAATGTCCATCCAATTTTTCATGTGTCTATGCTACGAAAATATTTACTAGATCCTACACATGTTATACAGTGTCCATAGATTCAGTTACATGAAGATTTAACCTATGAGGAATAACCTTTAGCGATAGTGGACAAACAAGTAAAGAAGTTGCGGTCAAAGGAAATACCTAAAGTGAAAGTGATATGGAAAAATCACTTTTCTAAGGAAGCTACTTGGGAAAAAGAGGATGATATACGTGCCAGATATCCGCGTTTTTTTGAACAATGAGGTTAGTTTTTATCTGCAACTATGGTGATGAAATTCAGGGAACAAATTTCTTTAAGGGGGAATAATGTAATAATCGTAAATTTAAGAAAAATTCTAATGAAGAAATTTTTTGAATAAAATAGAGGATTTCAGAAATGGATATAAGAACCGTTGAAAATATATTTATTTACTACATGGATTAAAGAATTACAAAAAATATATGAGAATTTACGTTTTGGGATCAAAATGCAATTTCTTAAAAGTTTCAGGGTCAATATGTAAATAAGGAAAATTAGCAAGGACCTCCCTCTAAAATTAAATTTTTGCAAAAAGGTCCCTCGAGATATTTTAAGGGCCTCAGCCACTCAAAGGAGGAAAAAACTGAAATTTCCTCTCTCTCCTCAGAATTTTCTCTCATGAACCCTCAAACTTCTCTATAAGATTTATTCACTTCCGGACCTCGGATTTCAACACCACCACCGTCAATGGACTTAGGATGAAGAGTTCTACAAATCTATCTGATTGGTTTCTGGAGAATTGGATAGAGATTGGCCAAAAAATTGAAGAAAAGATTTCCTAAAAAGGTAATATCCGAAACTCCTATCTGTGGTTCTCAAATGCAAAAAATAAGACCGTAGATCAATCCAAAAGGTGTCGAAACTTTAGGATCTCAAATTTCAGGATCTTCCACCGCCGCACACGCCCCCACACGTCGAAACACTCTCGGCGAGTGACGCCCACGTGCAGCTCCCCTAGCGGCGCGTGAAACCGGACCTGTTTGCGTTGACCTGCATTGACCAAGCTCCTGAAGGCCAAATTTTGTCAATCTGGAGTTATTTTTAAGGATTTTGGACCTTCCGAACTCAATTTTGGGGTTTATTTTGCCAAATTCGGATAAAAAACGTGGATTTTAGGGTTGTCCAACTTGGTTCCCTAATTTTGTGAGTAGATAATTCTTCCTATGACTTGTCCTATACTCTTCTTGATCTTTTAGCATGTATATGAATATATATATATATATATATATATATATATATATATATATATATATATATATATATATATATATATATATATATATATATATATATATATATATATATATATATGAGATATTTATACTTTTATATTATTATGAAATGCATTGGAATTATTTGAAATTTTCAACAATTTGAAATATAGTTTAAGAAGAGTATAGTTTTGAAACTAGTTTTCTGAAACCATGGTATAACTGATTTCTCATATATTTTTCATTGAACAATGAAATGAATACTTATGTATATGACATTGATTTATAATTTATATGATTGCCTTGAGAAAGAGCTTGCATATGTGACAAACCTTGAATGAGTAATTTATAACAAATGAGTTGTCTTGAAATTGAGATTCTGAAAGTTCTGTTTTGAATAATATAGAATATGTGCATATGATAACTTTGTGGAGGAATTCTATTAGAAACACTTTCTGCTAACAACAAGTGATGTTAGCCCTGGTGCACCTTGATAACCCAACTAGCAGGGGGTGGTGCTAGCCTCCTGTGAGGGCCAACACACGGGATATAATATGTGATGGAGAGTGAGATGCCTCCTATTTGGGCAAGATGCCATATGAGATGTGATTTGCATTCCCTTGCTTTGTGCTTGGGGAATAGCAAATATGAGAGTTCCTTTGTGTGTCCTCTTGAATGGTGATAGGGCAAACCTTGGCTGAGATACTAAGTATAGGCAAATCCTACACCAGCAAAGTACGGAAGAGGTTGTACTCTGATATGGTAGTTCTGATATGGGGTCCTCCTTATGGTTTCATGTGAAAGGTTTTGATGCATTACAATATTTGAATAATGATTATACCGTATTGCATATGATTTTGAATATCTGAATGTAATATGAACTGAGAATATTTAAAAATGCGGGTCCCATATGGATGCATTTTTGAACTGTAATTTTCTGATATGATAAATTTTAACTAATAAGTACATCCATATGTTGATTTGAGAGGTCATAGGAGGTTTTATTTGCTCACTGAGTTGTCAAACTCACTACATGATATTTCCACCTTTTACAGATAAAGATACAGAGGTTGGCCCTGCATATACGTGATCAGCTAGGTGTTATATTATCTGAGTGAGCCTTCATTATTTCCAAGACTTGAAATGTTTAAATTTTATATCATTGTAATCTAGAGTATGCTCAAAACGCCACAGACAGGATCTTTACTTCCGTTGTAATATTGTTAAGTGTAGCTTGGGTATGTATAATTATCTATACTGAAAACTTGTATCGTATGATATTTTCCCATTATGTGGTAATGTGAAGCTGTATTCAAATATATAAAGGTAAATTTATCTTTTAATGGTGTTTTCAAGTTTCATTAAATTGTGGTGTGACAAGAAATCACTTATCTTGTGGCTCTTAAAGAAGAAGGCCCAAGAAAGGATGAAGCAGAAGTGCCTAAAGAAATAGGCAAAGTTCTTGAGGAGTTTGGCAATGTAATGCCATATGAATGCCCAAGAAGTTACCACCATGAAAAGAGGTGGATCACGAGATCGAATTGGAACCAGGTGCATAGCCTCCTACTATGATACCTTACCGCCTGGCACCACTAGAGTTAGAGGAGTTAAGAAAGCAACTCAAGGAGTTGTTGGATGTCGGGTTCATCCATCCGTTAAAGGCCCCTTTTGGCGCCCCAGTTTTGTTCTAGAAGAAGAAAGATGGGTCGCTAAGGATGTGCTTTGACTATAGGGCATTTAACAAAGTCACTATTAAAAAAAAGTATCCAATTCCCTTGATAGCAGACCTTTGTGATCAGCTAGGAAATGTAAGGTACTTCACTAACTTGGACCTACGATCGAGGTATTATCAAGTCTGGATTGATGAGGGAAAGACTACATGTGTGACACGGTATGGTTCCTACGAGTTCTTTGTTATGCCTTTCGGTCTAACCAACGCTCCTACTACTTTCTGCACTTTAAAGAACAAGGTTTTTCATCCTTACTTGGACAAGTTCATAATTGTCTATTTAGACGACATTGTTGTTTATAGCAATACTTTGGAGGAACATATTGAGCATATGCAAACTGTGTTCAAGGTCTTAAGGGATAATCAACTCTATGTCAAGAAAGAGAAATATTCGTTTGCTGCCTTAGAAGTGCACTTTCTTGGCCACATCATCAAAGATGAGAAATTGATGATGGATAAGAGTAAAATTCAAGCTATAGAGGAGTGGGAACCCCCTACCAAGGTAGCAGAATTAAGATCTTTCCTTGGTTTAGTCAACTATTACTGACGCTTTATCAAGGGATACTCAGAAAGAGCGGCATCACTCACTGACCTTCTCAAGAAAGATAGGGCATAGAAGTGGGATGCCCGTTGCCAACAAGCCTTTGAGGACCTAAAAAAGGCTGTTGTGGAGGAGCCAGTCTTAGCATTGGCAAATGTGGCGAAGCCCTTTGAGCTGCATACTGATGCATCAGACTTTGCCATTGGAGGAGTACTCATGCAAGATGGTTATCCCATAGCCTACGAGAGTAGGAAGCTGAACGATACTGAGTGGTGGTATACGGTTCAGGAAAAAGAAATAACTATCATCATCCACTACTTGAGGGTGTGGCAGCACTACTTGCTGGGGGAAAAATTTGTCATCATAACAAATAATGTGGCCACTAGTTATTTTCAAACGTAAAAGAAACTCACTCCGAAGCAAGCTAGGTGGCAGGATTTCTTAGTAGAATTCAATTATGAGTTAGAGTACAAGCCTGGAAGAATTAACCATGTGGTCGATGCCTTAAGTCGAAAGGTTGAACTAACTTCTATGACCAAACTAGGAGGCGATATTCTGAGGTGAGTCAAAGAAGGACTCCTGCAAGACTCCACTGCCAAGGCGATCCTCAACCTGGCCAATGAGGGAAAGACCAAGAGATTTTGGGTAGAGGACCAGATACTCTACACAAAGGGGAGGCGCGTTTATGTGTCGAAGTGGAATAACTTGAGGATGAAGCTCATAAAGAAGTGTCACGATACAAAATGGGTGGGCCATCTAGGTTAGAGACGTACTCGAGCTCTGCTAGAAACCATTTACTACTGGCCACAAATGCGAGATGATGTCGAGTCTTATGTGCGCACTTGTTTGATATGCCAACAAGACAAGCTGGAGCAACAATGTCCTGTAGGATTGCTTGAGCCATTTTCCATTCCTGAGCGATCATAGGAAAGTGTCTCTATGGACTTCATAATGGCCTTACCCTTGTCTGAGAGGTTTGGCTCTATAATGGTGGTTGTTGATTGGTTCTCAAAATATAGAACTTTTGTCCCAGCGCCAGGGACTGCATCACAGAACAAGCCGCCAGATTGTTTCTCAAGGGCATAGTAAAGTATTAGGGTGTGCCAAGGAGTATCATCTCTGATCGAGACCTGCGCTTTACAACCAAATTTTGGGCTGAGTTATTTCGGATGCTGGGGTCTGAATTATGCTATTCTACTAGATTTAACCCACAAACAAATGAAAAAACAGAGCGGGTGAATAAACTACTAGAGATGTATCTACGACACTTTGTGAGTGTTAACCAAAAGGATTAGGCCAAGTTGATGGATGTGGCTCAGTTCTCTTACAATCTTCAAAGGAGTGAGTTTACAGGGAAAAGCCCATTTGAAGTGGTCATGGAACAACAACCACTCACTCCGGTCACGCTAGAAACCATATACAAAGGTGTTAGCCCTTTGGCTTTCAAGGTCGTAAAAGAATGGAAAGAGCAAGCTGATATAGTCAGAACTCATTTGGACAAGACTACCAAAAAGATGAAGAAGTGGGCAGACAAGGGTCATCGCCATGTAAAGTTCAAAAAAGGAGACTTAGTGATGGTTTGACTCTTGCCTCAACAATTCAAAGTCTTCCGTCCCTTACACAAGGGCTTGCTACAGAAGTATGAAGGACCTTTCCTTATCCTCAACAAAGCCAGAAAAGTGTCATATCGTTTGGAGCTGCCATCCAAGTTGAAGATACATCCAGTTTTCCACGCAAGCATGCTAAAACCATATCATGCTGATGAGGATGATCCAGACATGGAAGAATCTCATTGAGCCCCCACGGCTGTAGTACAATCTTATGACAAGGAGGTGAAAGCTATATTAGCTGATCGCGTCATATGTAAAAGAGGAGTACGTCCAAGTCGTGACTACTTGGTGCATTGGAAAGGAATTCCTGAACAGGAAGCAACATGGGAGCTAGAAGAAACATTATGGCAGTTCAAGGACTTGATCCAAAACTTCCATGACACTGGGACAGGGACGTCTTCAGTATAGGTGGGGGAAAATATCACATTTCGACACATAAGCGCCACGCAGGCATGACATGGACACAATGTGGCGCCAAATCAGCAACTTTGCCATGTAAGCATCTAAAAGGTTATGAAATTCTCTAGAATTTTCTAGACAATTCTTGTACATTTTGAAAGTCTCTAGAATAGAGTAGAATACTCCAGAATCTAGTAGAATACTCTAGAAGGTAGTGGAACATTATAGAAGATGGTGAAATACTCTAAAAGATAGTAGAAACACTATGTCTTAGAATTATCTAGTAAGGTGTAAAGAACTTTTGTAAATACTAGTAGGCTAGAACATTCTAGAGAGGCATTGTGAATCGTTAGATCAATTAGATCTTAGCCATTCATTCAAGGGGAGGTGGCTTATATAAACCCCTCACCCCCTCATTTGTAAGCAATCTAAGAATTACAAAGCATTTGAATGTTAGAGCTTTCAAGCATTATCCAAGTTCTCTTATTCTTTCTCTTGCTCACTGGCTAGCTTTCATCTCTTAATCCTCTTCTGAGAGGTGTGTCGGGAAAGGCTGACTTAGTTAGCAACAAAGGGGAGTGTCCTAACTAAGTTTCGCACGACTCATACTTGGGGGAAAAGGGTAAGGTCATGACACTAGGCTCTATTGCTTTGATGCTATAATCTTTGAACTTAAGAATCAAGATGGAGATGGAAAATGTTGGATTTGCTAATTTGGAGAAGCAATATCAGCAACCACAAGACTAACACTCTAAAAGGTGGAAAATGAATAGTTTAGGAGGAAAGAGAGAAGTCAATGGTAGTAGGTTGAGTAGTGATACGAGAAAGGGAAAGAACATAAAAAATCTTGGAAAGGGAGAACCACACATGGATAATTCCCCCACATAGGCCTCTAGGATGACTTATCCATTGGTTTTGTGTGAGCCTAACCATATCTTTCTTTGTCAAACAACTAGCAAAGAAAGAGAAAATATTTACTCGATCTTCCTTTGCATAAACGAATAGCACAAGGAGATGCTTTTTCATACCTTCGGTTGGTTGGGGTTACATTAAGGTTGTGTGTTCTGAACCTAATTCAACCAAAAAAACTTGAATTTTTTTTAAAAATTTACTTGTAAATACGTTAACGCGATCTAATCCATTTGAAGTATTTTTTTTGTTAGGTTCAGGCAAATGTATTTGAGCTGGACAGGTTATGCTTATCCTGACTTGTTGGAGAGTTAAATATAGTAAAAACATAAATATTTGGGGAGACAAGTGATTGGCAGAATAAAATGGATTTAAAGTTTGGAGCCCAAAACCCCCTAATTAGGCTGAAATAAAATGAGCTTTAATGATTTTAAATTTTGTTTGAGATAAATAAACTATTTAAGTTCGGTTAATTAAATTAAATGAATTAAAAAATAAGATCAAGCACAGTTCTTTTATTTAAATAAAAACTCCAATTCAATTCGTTTAAACTCATTTAAATAAAAAAATATTTTTAATGAATTAAATGTGCTTATTTAAACTTGACAAATAAACTAAAGAATATTAAATAAACTATATATATACACACACACACACACACACACACACAAATATTTTTAATGATTTAAATGTGCTTATTTAAACTTGATAAATAAACTAAAGAAGATTAAATAAACTATATATATATACACACACACACACACACACACACACACACAACTATATATAGCATACGAATATTTATAAAAATATATATTATTTTATCTTTTAACGAGCAATTCGAAAATTAAATGAGTCAAGTATTAAATTTTTAAACTCAAATTTTTTAATTAAACTAGTCTAATGTACTGAGTGGAGCTTTTGTACAAACTAAATTCAGAATTGTTTATGAACATCTCAGTAAATAAATTTCAATATATAATATATACAATTGTACATAGTAAAAATATATATTATTTTATTTTAAATGAGCTATTCATGAATTAAATGTATTGAGTATTAAATCTTTATTTAAATCAACCTAATATTATGCTTAAACTTGTTTATTTAATAAATGAATTGAACTGGTATAGTTCGAGTATCTTCCCTCATATACAATGATAATAGATCATGGAAGGGTGGTTTGATTGACAAAGTATTTGTTCCTTTTGAGGCATACCAAATTAAACGTATACCATCCTCCTTTATTAATGTGGGAGATAAGTTGATATGGCTTTAGGAGAGGCATAACAGCTTTAGTGTCAGATCTGCGTACCATTTGATACAAGCCTATGATGCTAAGAGTCATGAGAATTCTCCTTCTTCCTCTATTTGTTCGACCCCATGGAAAAGTTATAAAGGTTTCATGTACCATCAAAAGATAAGTTTTACTTTTTCGGGCATGTCTGTCATGATGCCATCCCTACACTACAAGAAAGGCGGAAAATAATGACAGTCAACAAAAACTGTCGTTAAATCAAAGTTTAACGACGGTTCAGTTCAAACTGTTGTTATATAAAGATGGTTTTAACTGAACCATCGTTATATAACAACAATTTTGTTAAAACTATCATTATAAAACGACGGTTTGAATTGAACCGTCGTAGATTTGTAACATTCAGAATTTTGACTGTTTATCAGGATAAGTGTGGTTTAACAACAGTTTGAGAAAAATCGTCGTTGAACTTAAGCATAACGACGGTTATAGATCAAAATTGTCGTTATGTTGGTTTCACGACAGTTAGTTAACCGTCGTTGATGGGTTTAACGACGGTTTTAAAACCGTCATTAAACCACGCTTCCTTCTATAAATCCGTTTTCTCCTTTCATTTTCATTATGAACAATTTAACTTACAGTCTTTGCTTATAAAATACATCAGTTGATGTACTGTGGTGTGCTTTGTGAGTTTTTTTTTATCTTACTCAAGGTATGTCATGTAATGATATAATTATATCTGAGTATTTTTTTAAATATTATATGTTCAAAAAAATTTGCTATATTAATTTTTATTTGTTTTTGTGAAGAACTTGTGGTAACCTATCGACTTTTGCGCATTGTTTCTTTGGAATCACTTTGAAGGTATACAATTTAATTATTTTTATTTTAGAAAAATTTATTTTAATATATTGTATGTTAAAATGCGATAATAATAGATATTTTATGTACTTCATATTTATTTTAAAAAATATAGTTTACATTGTGATATACATATATGAATAAAATTTAAAATTTGTGTCACTTTTGCAATGTTTATAATGTTTAATATTATAATATATTATGTGCGTTGAAAATATTTAGGAGGTAATTTTTTTAGAGTAATGTTGAAATATTGGATTTAATTATTTATGAAGTAAAACATATGTAATTAGTATTAGAAAGAATATATATAAATGAAAAATATAGGACTTGAGGCGGAGTTAATAAAATAAAATGATAAAATTACTAAATACACGTAGTTAAAAATAAAATTTGTTATTAAAAAATACAAGTAGCTTTTAAAAAAATGAAAACAAATATATATAATAACATTAATTTAGTAGATGAATTGAAGTGCAATTGATGAGGTAAAATAATAAATTTTAGTAAATAGACAAAGTTAGCATTAGGAATTATTTTAAAAAAATCATAACACTAATTTAAAAATATACGTAGGTTTTAAAAATTGAAAACAAATATATATAATAACATAAATTTAGTAGAAAATAATAGTGAATTTAGTTTTAAATATAAGTTAATTAGTGTTAAAAAATTATAATTAAAATTGATCCAGAAGAATTGAAAATAATTATTATATTGATAAACATGTTTAAATAATATACATAAATTAATAATAGTAGAGTTGAAGTACAGTTGATGCGGTGAAACAAGAAAGCTACTAAATATATTTAGTTAGTATTCTAGAATGTTTCTAAAAAATTAAAATATTAGAGCAGTTGATTAGGTAAAATAATAAATTTTAGTAAATAGATGGAATTAGTATTAGAATTTTTTTTTTAAAATTAAAACACTATATCCATGATTCCATGACGGTTTTTTTGACCGTCGTTATACCCATGATTTGAAGTGTTTTATTACTAAAACATTTCTCAATGGCATTGTTGAAAATGTTAGAATTTTTCTTCTTGGATTCTTAGACATTTTTCAAGTGTTTTATTTCATATTATACAAGCCAATGACATCATTTATCCCATTTTCATAAGGTGCGACAAGTTTTGCCGATGAAATCTATAACTTTTATGTATCTAAGTTTGCATCATAAGCTTTTTAAGATCAAGTAACTATCTCATTTCTCTATTTTTAACTCTCTCTTCAATATCTCTCTCAAGCTCTTTAAGATCAGGATTCTTTATTTATATTGAACCAATGAGGAGGTGTTGACAGCAAATGCTATAATTTTACGATTATTTTTTGCTTCATTGAATGTCAATGATCACTTTCCATCATAAAGTGTGTTAAATATTTTTTTTCACTTAATGCAAGTTAAAGCTCTTCAAAATGTGACATGGTTTAGGCACAATCAACTGCAAATGTCTTCCCATGCAAAATAGTAGTGTTTTCAGTTTAGAGTAAGAGTTATTTAGGTTAATTGTTATTTAAATTCGTAATAGTTTCAGATATGGATAAGTCTTGGATCCATAAACCTTGACAATTAATAGAGTACCTGAATGGTTTAGATGGCTTTTTAGAATTTTCAAATGCCAACTCTGGTGTCGAAGGAAGAATAATATGCCCATGCCCAAAGTGTAGATTCAAGAAATAGCAACTCATAAAGGTCGTGCGCCAACACTTGATCGTCAAACCATTTTCAGAGGGATACAATTTTTGGAGTTTGTATGGAGATATGATTACAAAAGATCCTACTACAGGACATCATATAATGCTAATAGAGATCGCAGAACCCATTGTTCGGGATGACCTTGTGTAGGACATAGTCCATGATGCATTCGGGGTTAATCGCGAAAATGAAAGCATCGATTCTATGGATATGCCTGTTCCACCTTCAGCAGAAAGGATGGATGATAATCTAAAAGATTTTTATGAATTACTGAAAGATGGTCAACAACCACTATACGAAGGGTGTGAGAAATATTCCAAATTATCTTTCTTGGTGAAGTTGTATCACATCAAGTGTTTGTGCAAGATAAACGACAAGGCCATGTTGATGATACTTGAATTGCTTGTTGATGTATTCCCAGATGCGAAGCTTCCACCTTCATTCTATGAGGCTAAATAATTCATTAAT
Organism: Gleditsia sinensis; assembly: GCA_037074535.1. NCBI lineage: Eukaryota > Viridiplantae > Streptophyta > Magnoliopsida > Fabales > Fabaceae > Gleditsia > Gleditsia sinensis. The sequence goes on along the minus strand of CM073463.1, from coordinate 16,878,029 downwards.
AAGTTGGGGTTGAATTATAAAAAAAATTCATGCATGTCAGAATGATTGAATGTTATATTGGGTTGAGCATAAAAGTAGAGAAACTTGTAGTAAGTGTTCCGCACCAAGGTGGAAACCGAAACAGAGGGGGGGAAGCGGAAAAAGGTGCCTAATAAAATTCTCAGATACTTTTCACTTAAGATAAGATTGCAGAAGTTGTTCATGTCTTCTAATACTGCTAAATTTATGAGATGGCATTTTGAAGACAAGATTTCTGACGGCATGATGAGGCATGGAAGAGATTTGATCTTCTGAATCCTTATTTTGCATCGAATTCGAGAAATGTTCGTTTGGAGTTTGCAACTGATGGTTTCAATCCATTTGGAAACCTATATACAAGTTACAGTATATGGCCAATTGTGCTGATTTCGTATAATCTCCCTCCTTGGATGTCTATGAAATAGAGTTCATTCATGTTGTCAATGATAATTTCAGGGAGAAAAGTACCGGAGAATGATATAGATGTATTTTTACAACCACTAATTAAGGAGTTGAAGGAGTTATGGGTTGAAGGTGTTAAGACGTACGATGTTTTCAGCAAAGAAATGTTCAATATGCATGTAGCTCTTTTGTGGACAATCAGTGATTTCACTGGCCTTGGATGTTTATTAGGATGGAATACTCATACTGAATTAGCCTGTTTGCAATGCAACTTTGACTCAACTCTAGGCGTCTCCCTCACAGTCGAAATTGTTGTTTTATGGGACATCGTCGTTTTCTATCTCCGGGTCATAAATTTAGGATGGCCCATAATAGGTTTGAGGGGAAAGTGGAAAGAAGAAACCCTCATTTGCAACTAAATGGCGTAGACATTTTAAGACAAGTCGAGGATATTGCAGTTATATTCGGGAAAAATGTGGAAACTGATGTTGGAACTCACCAACGGCAAACCCAAGTTCACGGTATGGTTGATGCTGGGACTCAACAATGGTGAAAGAAAAATATATTTTTCAAACTTCCGTATAAGTCGAATAATATGTTGCGTCATAATCTTGACGTCATTCATATTGAGAAATTTTTTTGCGACAACATCATTTACACTTTACTTAATGATTTTGGCAGTTCAAAGGACCACATAAATGCGCGAAGAGACTTATAGGAGTTTGGTGTGAGGTCAGAGCTGTGGCTAGATGATGACAGTAAATATTCATCTGCTTTGTTTACATTGACAAATGCAGGCAAGGAAGTCTTTCTCAAAACACTTAAGAATGTATTTGTACCTGATGGTTATTCCAGTAATATCTCCAGATGCATTGACGTAAGACAGTGTAAGATTAGGGGACTAAAAGGTTATGACTGTCACATCCTTATAGAACAACTGTTACCATTACCTATAAGGAAGACACTTCTTAAGCCGGTGTCTGCAGTTTTGATCGAGTTTTTTTCATTCTTTTGACAACTTTGTTTTAGAGTTTTGAATGTCAATGAACTTGAACAACTTTAGAATCGTATCATTATGATGCTGTGCCATCTAGAGATGTTATTCCTACTATTTTTCTTTATAGTCATAGTGCACTTGACTATACATTTGGTTATAGAAGCCAAGTTAGGAGGACCAGTCCAATATCGTTAGATGTATCCCATTGAAAGGTAAAAAATAAAAAACACCCAATTAAGATTTCTTTCATTATTGTTAATCCAATTTTATTAAGCTAATCTATGTTATGTAGATACTTAGGTAAGCTTAAGTCTTTCGTTCAGAATAGAGCAAGGCTAGAAGACATAATAACAGAGTCGTACATTGCAGGAAAAGTTTTAGTGTTTTGTTCAAGGTACATAGATGGTGTTGAGACTGTCTTCAATCATCCTACTCATGTTAATGATCGACTTGATGTTAGGACGTCTGACAGGGGTTTGTTCCCACCAATAGGAAGACTAGTTGGTGGGTTTGAATATTTCACGCTTTCTCCCCAGCAAAAGCTGTAGGCCCATCAACATGTTTTAACAAACTACAAGGAAGTTAATCCTTACCTATAGTAAGTTAACTCATACTTAGCTACATTTGCATACAATTTTGAATGCTATGTAGCATTAAGTGTATCTACATTTTTTACATAACAGGGAATTTAGAGACTATGTATGGCATAGTTTAAGAAGTCAGACGCGATTATCTTCCGAGATAATTAAAAACGTCCACGGAGAATTTGTCTCTTAGTTTTTGCGTTGTGTAAGTATTTCGACGTGGTCACATTTCATTCATATGTCAAATATGAGAATAACTCATCCCTTATTCTTTTTACAGATCGTAGTTGATGACGATGTATCGTAATGTACTGATTTAAAAGTTTTTGCACTTGGTCCACTAGATAAAGCACGTCGATACAGTACTTACAATATAAATGAATTCAAATTTTGAACTTTAGAGCAAGACCAAGGGATGACAACTCAAAATAGTGGAGTTTACGGTACTTTCGGGACGAAGAGTTATGTAAGTAGTAGTGGCAGGAACATGTAATTTGGTGGCGTCCCGTATTATGAAACACTATTGGATATTATTAAGTTAAACTACGATGGGCATTTCATAGTCACATTATTTAAGTGTATGTGGGTCAACACAACTTCAACGAGGGAAATTGCAACTGATGACTTCGAGGTGACATCAGTTGACTTTTCTCGGTTGATTCACACTAGTGAAAATGACGATGACGAGCCATACATCTAGGCATCTGAGGCTCATTAAGTGTATTATGTACAAGATGAGCTGGACAAGAAATGGAATATAGTGATGTATTTGAAACCCCGTGACTTATACGAGATGGGGGAGGAAGATAAAAATCTTATATACGAGAGTGATCCGTTACACGTGTAAAATTTAGAAAGATTGTTTTCAAAAGGAGAAGTTAATTTATGCTTGTTAGGTTTAGATGTTACTGCCTATTTAAATATATTTTTTCTCTACTTACAATTAATTTACTGTTTTTTTTATATTTTTATAAATTTTATTAAGCAAAGTTCAGTTTGAAATGTTTTATGCGAGGACTTATGTTGCTAATTTCATTTTGACAAGAGCGGTGACGATGAGGAAGGTTAGATAACTCTACACGGGTAAGGCAGGCGCGTCCAATTCATATACTCCTACGGACCGCCCAGTTATCTGTGAGGGCGGATAACCCACCGTGGAGTCAGAGATAATTCCATCTACACTTCTTCATCCTTACTCTCGGGCAGTAGAGTCGGAGGCTGTCGCATCACCAGTACTTGTTAGCGACTCGCAGACACTGGATTCACAAGATGTCCCATCCACACTCCCCTTGTCTGACGCTCAGGCACTAGACGAAGATTTTGATCTTGATATAGACGAGCTTTTTACTGGCGTGGAGGAGGAGCATCAGGCCGCACATCAGGAGCGCAAATGCAGGAGGAGTTAGACAGTTGACGTCGTTGTTGAGTTTCGTAAAAATCTTATGTGCTTAATAATTTTGTTATAGTAACATAACAGAATATATATGTTTATATTATGACAGATGGGACCGGGTAGGTGATGTTCAGGCAGTTGACTGTCCATGATGTATGGGTGCTCCCTTAGGGGTTGAAGTTGGTTGTCCAGTTCAACGACAACCACCAGCTTATCGAAGACAGTGGTGGTTTGCTCGATGTCTTTCTCGGCACAATCGAGGATAATTTTCGTATTTTCTCGATCTCCTACAGGGATTGGAGGAGCATTCCTCGGCAGTATAAGATGAATATGTTCATAAATAACATTTAGGTATGAAAATACATAATTTTTGTAACTAATTTTATTTATTTATTATTTATGTGTAACTAAATTTTTTATTTTTGTTTGTAGACACACTTTAATGTGTTGGACGTACATCAGAAATTGATCATGTAGTTGCTGGGAGCGAAGTAGAGAGATGCACGGTATAATTTATTCCGACTGGCGTATGATGGTAGGAAGATTGGAGATCAGTTGCAGAATGAATCCCCAGCTGGCATCTCACCTGATCAGTGGGTGACTTTTATAGATTATTGCCTTGACACGAAGTCTAGGGTAAATTAATTATATTAATATGTTTATATTTTTTAATTTTTACATATTGTGACTAATTAATTTCTCTATACAATTAATTAGGATGTGGCTGTGAAGAATAGACGGAATAAAAGACGTCAGACAATGCTACACACCACTGGCTCTAAGAGCCCTGCGCCTAAAAAGGCTGAGATGGTCAATTTAAATCCATAAATATCTTCTTTTAATTTTAAGAATACATTAATTTATATAATTAAAAATTGATTAATTATTTCAAATTTTAGGAGGCTGAGGTTGGCGGTCCAGTGACTCGCGGTGATGTATGGACGGCAACTCATAAAAGAGTTGATGTATTATACATCAACGACGAAGCTCGAGCAATTGCGGTAAGTATAAAATTTTTATCAATCATACATTGGTAATTATTTGATTTTTGGATAATGTTTAATATTATTAATTGTCTGTTATTTGATTTTGTAGGAAAAAAATACTTTTATCTAACAAGAGGACAACTCGTCCCAAGAGCTCTCGACGGTTGATTCACTTGCGAGAGCTCTAGGTACTAAGGAGCACTCCAGTCGCGTTAAAGGATTTGGGTTGGCTATTTGCCCAACCTAAGTCTTCAATCGTGGCTCGACTGGGTCTAGCTCACAGTCTGGGCTGTCATACCATGAGTTACAGACTGAGGTTGAGCGCCTAAAAGCAGTTATAGAGGAGCAGGACGTCGATCAGCAGTGACGAGAGGCTAAACGTGTAGGGCATGATGCTGATATTGCAGTATGGCAGTGATAGATGGAGGCTGCTATGGCGTTCCTGCTACAAAAAATTTAGGGTCAGCTTCCACCTGAGATAACACTTCTTCATAGTCAGAGCCTAGGGTAATTTCTCAATACATAACAACAACATAATATTACACAAAATTGTTGGTATAATTTTATTTATTTTGAAAACGCTCAAAACTCTAACCCAATTTTTTTTTTAGGACCCTAGTGATCGTAGTAGTGGGCATCAGCCTGATGAGCACCTGCAAGGCCTGGGAACATGATTTGATTATTTATAATTATATAGTTTGTACAATGTAATTTTATTTTTCTCGTGACTATTAATTGTTGTGTAAATATTTTTCATTGATATATATATATATCATTTGCATTCAATAATTTACGTATATTCAACTTGTAGTTAAATATCGATAATTGTTAAATAAAAAAAATTAATCCGAATTAGTCTTATGAATAACAAAAATATAAAATTCAACATTAAAAAAATAAAAAAAAATTTGTCTCCATTTTAACGATGGTTTCAAAACCATAGTTAAACACATTCTAACGACTGTTTGAAAACTGTCGTTAAGAATCGTATAACGACGGTTATGAAACCGTCATTAAAATAGTCCTAACGATAGTTTTCGAACCATCTTTATGGTGAGTCTTAATGACGGTTTTGAAACCGTTGTTACGACTCGTCCTAACGGCGGTTTTAAAACCGCCGTTAAGATGAGTCCTAATGACGACTTTTCCACGATTGACCTGAATCGTCGTTATACCCATGATTCCACGACGGTTTTTTTGATCGTCGTTAAATATTTTAGCGACAGTTAAAATAGTCGCTAAAGCCACTTAAAAACCGCTGCTAAATACCATTTTTGTTGTAGTGCTACAAGAACAAACCTGGTGTAGCGAGGCATTGAAGGCCTTCCCATTTATCTCAGATGTAGCGAGGGAGAGGAAAGTCTCAACCATATTTTCATGCAGTGTTTGTGGGTTAAGAAAGTATGGTGGGCTACTTCTTTCGGCGCTCGATTTGAGAACCAAGAGCTTAGATGTTTTAGAAGCTAGTGCTGGGAGACGTTCGAAGAACAAGATGAGGATCTTATTTGTGGGATCGTAATGCTTTGTCGGGGCATTTGGACTTCAAGAAATAATCTCTTATTTCAGAAGAAGCAAGTCCTTTTCATAGAAGTTGTTGGTGGTACATTAAATTTACTAAATGATTATCAAATAGATAACAAGAGGGAGTACTTTGAAGTCCCATACCTCATGACTAGGCGTTGTTTTTCAGGATAGTAAGGGTACATTAATTGTAACTATTGCCTTGTCTAATAGTGGCGAATTTTAAAAATTGCTATAGAAAGATATGCTTTTAGTGGCGACCTATTAGGGTCGCCACTAAAAATTATACCCATTTGCTTTCAGTGGCAACCTGAATGTAAAATGCAAAAAAAGAAAAAATTCAATACATTAGGTTTTTTTTCTAGATAATGGCCATCACACATGAATCTTAGATTTTTTAAATGCATATTTGTGTTATATTTAAATTGTTTTCTTTTATATTTATATTTTTAATTTGTTTTAAATAATTTTAATAATATTTGGTTTAATTTAATTATCAAAATCCTTCAAAATGCAAAACTTAAAAATAGAAGAATCTATTGTTATTTTGATATTTAAAATATATATTTTTAATTTGATTTTTGTAAAGTTTAATTTTTTATATATATTACTTAAAAAATTATTTTCTCTTTAAAATATTTTTATATTAACTCTATTAATAGAAATTTAATAAGTATTTTAATTAATTAAATTATATCTTCACTTAAATTATGTAACTCTTGATTCTTACAGTTAAAATAATGTGTTAAATATTTATAAATAAAATAAATCTAAAAGTATTATTTAAAATAAAATTAACCTTTAAACAATAAGTTGGTAAAGTGAAATTTCAAAAAATAAAACTAAAAATTAATATGTATTTGAAAAGTCAAAACAAGTGAGAAAAAAATTCATTGTTATCAAAATAATTAAAAATATATAAAAAAGAAAAAAAATATAAATCACACAGTGAAAGGGTTGTATTTTTGGAAGCCTAGCACCCTGATCCATGTAAGTGTGGAAAAAATTGAACTTTAAAAATAAATTTTAAAAGAAAAGCCTCTGCTTCTCGTTGAAAGCTTCATTCACATAGCCAAGCAGAGAAAGTTTCTTCACACAAAAAAACAAAATATTTTTGCTACTTCGCATCGAAAGAGAGCCAACACTAACCTCCATCATCCGGTTAATCCACTCCAAGAGGCACCTCGTCGAGCAGCCCACCCCTACCTCGATGGTCAGCCACCTCTAGATTTGTTTTTCTTTCCTCTCTCCCACTCTCCTTCTCTTTCTAGTTTTCATTCTTATTCTCCAGATGTGAAGAAAAGGATTTGGTTTTTTATTTATTTATTACTTTCAGCAAAAGAGTATGGGATTTTTGGGATAAATTCCTGCATTTTTTGGTTGTTGGTAATTTCTGACTCTATATGCCGAATGTAACAATTCTAGTAAGGGGATTTGGCTTCTTTTTAGTTTTCTGGGTATTCTTTGAAACCCATTCTGATTCTAGATGCCGAGGATGTAATGTGCTTTTCCTATTTTTACTTCATTTCTGCCTTGAATATTTGAGTCCCTGTTTGACAAATTTTAGTCATGCTTCTTGTTGACTTTTGTTTGTTTTGCTAATGAGTATTTAGTTTTAATTCCATATTATTTTGGTTTGGTTTTGTTCTTAGATAACTTTGGCTTCCTTTTTTGCTTTGTTTGATTTTGGATTGAAAAAAAAAAGATTCGGTTTCCATGTTAAGCGACTTGAATTGAACAATCATAGGAAGCCTTTCAAAATGGAAGTGATACTTGCATTCTATTTGGTTTTCTCAAATGAAAGTGAAGATGCAAAAGAAGCATAGAAAGACGATGACATTTTACACTACTTACTTTGGTTTTTGGAAGCCTTTCAAAATTCTATGTGATGAAACTTTGTGTGTACGTGAAGATGTATATTTGATTGATTCTGTAAAACTGACAACAACTTCTTTTAAGGAATAGAAAGAAGAGATTAAGAATTAAATACTTTTTCCTTCTAGCCTTTAACTCTTTATTATACAAAAAATGTATATCATATGATTGTCTGTTTGCATCACAATCAGGAGTAACAGAGAGTGTAACAAACACATTTCTTTTAAGGAAAGTGTGGCTTGAGCATTGGTGCTGGTTAATGTAACTTTTCCTTTTTATTTCGACTTGGTGTATTATCGTTACTTTTTCTTAAGAATGTCCATCTTGAATAAGCTAAATTGTCTTACGTACATGGTTTAGCGTTTAATGAATCAGCTGGTTTATGTCAACCATGAGTTCTGGTTCTCGCTCTACTTCTATTCTTCTACAGTAATCAATTATTTACTCTCTGTAGAAATTAATTTATAATCTATTGATTCAGATATTTTTACCAACTACCACCAAGCCAGCTAAACCATACATATGGAGGAGCAAATATTTGGGCTGATGTTAGTAATAGCAAAGAAATATTTTGTCTAGTAGGATCATATTGTCCAACAACCACCAAAAAAATTCCTTGTAGTAGTGGATATTACTCTTTTTCTATATACTTGGTTACTTTTTATTGGAAAATTTGGTTGACATTTGCAATCACAGACATTTTAGGGAAGAAATTTGGACCAGAATGCAGAATCCTTTCACATGGAGATTTTTTTTACATGTTATTTAAACTACTATTAGCTTTGATGATTGCTTATTACATTTTTTGCCTTCATTTTTATTAGTCTGATGTCTTTCATACTTTTCCATGATATATCAAACTGTTTTGTTCTTTATATACTATGTGGAGATGCAGATCAGGGAGATGAAACAAGTAAACACTGTCAGCCTTTATACAGTCTTTGTTATATGTCCTTTTCAATTTATTCTGCTTATTGATACTTATTGGAAATGTCATGTCATTAGGATGAATGATCTTAGCCTACAACATTTTCTAGTTTGTCCACGTTAATATTTGTGTTAATAAGAGGATTACCACATTATCAACAGCCCATCTTGGCAAAGCTAATAACTCACTGGATAATGTCTAGCTTTGAATGCTAATGGACTCACATAGAATTTTCCTCTTATCTTGTTCTTTTGCAGGGGAGGTTTTCGTTTTTGTCTTAGCATGTTAGCAGAGGTGTCAGGACATGTCGGCAGGGTGCCAGGGCATGTCAGTGGGGGTACCCATAATGCTTGGTGGAGTGCCTGAGCATATCGGTGGGGGTGCCAAGGCATGTCGGTGGGCTGCCCATGGTGCCTGGCGGGGTGCTTGAGCATGTTAGCGGACTGCCTACGTATTCCTTTATTTAGATCCATATTCTATTCCTTTATTTAGAATGCCAACATTAGGATAATACTACAATTTCATTTCTAAGTTTTAATTATTTGTTAATCCATATTTTCCTCCATAGGTGCATTATAACTCATATTTTGCGAACCTTAAAATTTTAGTTTTGTTTGAGTTACTGTTTTGATTGAATTAACTATTTTGGTTATAGATTAAATTCTTGGACTGTTTGGTTGGTGTTTTTGCAATTGTTATTTGTTTGTTTCTCATTATTAGTTTTTCCTCTTGTAGGGATTACTTGTGCTTAATATTCATTTTGCTAACTATTGGTTGTGCTTTTTGGGTTCATTTGGAGTGGTTTTATTTTAAGGGATATTTTTTCAACTTTTCTCAAATTCAATTTAGATTGGTTATCCACATTTTAAATCTCACATTATATTTGTCACTCTTTGAGTTTTTGGTTCCCAAAAATTATATTTTAAAAATGAATATGAATTTGATCAAAGTTTTCTTCACTCCCATAAATGAGTTTACTTTTCAATTGATGCTACTAATTTGAATGTACAAAAGACTTACGAAATTAATTTTTTCTTTCCTTTTACTCCCTCATTTTTGTTAGCTAGGTTTTGGAATTCTTTTTTGGTACTTGCTATTTCATAAATATGTGTATGTATGTGCACATAGGACAAGTGGAACTTGAACTTTTCTCATTTCCTATGAAGTCCATATATGCTAGTTTAAATTCATTAATATGTAATATAAGTGGAGTTTTAATCTAAGAAATATTGAGTTTAAAAAGTTTATCTCCTTTAATATGTTTCTTTTTTATTCTTATCAAACATGATATTATGAAAAGATACTATCGTTGGGTTATGGTGTATCTAGCGTGGAGATTATATATATGGATGCACAAAAAGCACATATGGTGGATTTTCATTGTGTTAGGATTACTTAGTTTTATTTATAATTAGTTATTTTTTTGGAAATGTAACTAGTTACATTACCTTAAAAATTTGTATTTGAATTAAAGTTTAAATAATGATATTTTTTATTATGATTTTGGCCATATAACTAATTTTTCAATTACTTTTTTATTTTTTTAACTATTATATTCGTAGTTAAATATACAATTATTAACAACAAAGAAATAAATATAAAAAAAATTATATATTAGAGTTTTAGTGGCGACTAAGCCATTGAAAGTGATTAAATACACATATGTTAGGTTTTGGTGGCGTTAAAGTTATCACTAAAAGTTTACTTTTAGTGGCGACCTTAAAAAGTTGCCACCAAAAGTAAATTCAGTGGTGACAAAAGTTACCATTGAAAGTCGACTTTTAGTGGCGATATGATAAAGTCGCCACTAAAAGTAGATTTTTTACGGCGACTTTTATTGTTTTCAATGGCGATTTTAGTCGTCATTAAAATTTAATTTTCAAATGTGACTATTAAAATCGACATAAAACACTTTTAGCATCTGAATTATCAGTCACGATTTGGTGGCGACTAAAAGTTGTCACCGAAAATCTTTAGTGGTGATTTTAAGACTTTTGGTGGCGACTTTAGTGGCCACCGAAAGTCTATTTTCTTGTAGTGACTATAATTAAATAAGTGAACTATAAAAATTTTCTTTATTAGTTTACTGATATATTCAATTTTTAAGACATTGTTAAAATCTTCAAATATGTCGGTCGTGATATTTATGTCTGGAACTTTTCAGTTTCCCATTTCATTGTCATCCACTGTACAAATTGATGTTGTTCGTTTTCAACTAATTAATGCATGGACTGATTATGCCTTTAAGAAAGAAAAAGTTCTTTATAATACATATTTTTAATAATAGAAAATTAAATATTTATTTTATTTGTAAATTAAAAATTAATAAAAATAATGAAAAATTATAAACTATTAATAACTATTCTCTTAAACTAACTACAACAAATTCGATCTCCCAAATCATGTATATTAATATTAGTATATACAATAAATATTTGCTATTGAACGCCAAAAAAAGAAAATAAGATAAAGACTTGTTTTATCAATCCTAGTAACATTAAATAATTATTTTAAGGATAAACTCTATCTTAGACTTTTAAATTTACTTAAAATTTAAGTTTGATCCCTTAAGTATTAATTTTTTTGTTATTAATTTACTTTTCTTTTTGGACAAGTGTTATTAATTTACTTAAAATCTTAGTAACATGAGTTGTCAACATGGGCCTGAGTAGCAAAATGAATTATTGTGTCAATGGACTTGATGATGAGAATGCAATTGACAAGGTTAGCACATCTAATATCTCCCTTCACAAACCTAAAATTGGGAGATGCGTTTGAAGGATGGAGGTTGTTCAACTAGGATGCCATAATGCAACATTTCCAGAAACACACAATGAGCAACTCAAGAGTTGATTATTTTGTAAGGTTTTGAGGGAGAAGCTTCCCGAAAAAGAGACAACAAAAATGATATTACTAGGATCAAATGCCCGGATAGCATTCAATAATGGTGAATTAGCATAAAAATCAACTTCCCTAAAAATCAGCAGATTAAGGAAGAAAGATGTAAGACAGGAATTAACATCAATGAGGATGAAGACATCACCATCGACATTAGAGGATTGAAAATTTTTGGGAGATTTTCATTAGTTTAAAGATTATACACTTGGAAACCTTTCATGGCAAAGTGGAAACCAAGAAAGATGTAAGTATTTTCCCTGCAGTCAAGCTTATTTCTATGATGAACTAATGTAGGCACATAACATAAACAACAAAAAACTCAAAGGTGAGTGAAGGAAGGAGGATGACCATAAAAAAGTGGAAACGGAGTGTGAATGGAAATGTTGGTTATGGGACCTGATTTATTAGGTAGACAACATAAAAAGCATAGTAACTCTAGAAAGTAGATGGTAACCCAACTTAGAATCTTAAAGATCTAGCCATATTCAAGATATGCTGATGCTGTCTTTCAACTAGGGAATTCTGCAATAGTGTGTAGATAAATGAGGTATGGTGGACAATGCCTCTCCAGGAGTAAAAGCTAGGCATATTGAATTCAAAAGCATTTTTAGATTGGATGCATTTGATTTTAGTGGCAAATTGGGTTTCAAAAAAATAACAAAAGTGTTATAAAAGTTTTCTTGCCTCAGCCTTTGATTTCATAAGAAAAACTGAACAAAATTGACTTTTATCATCCACAATTGATAGAAAATTGTGATGCCCTACACTCTTAATAGATGTTGCTTTGCTTTTTGAATGGATTACTAAGTGAATTGATGTCTATAATTGGTTATATGACTTATTTTAGGTGGTTGAATGCATGTTTGGAATGATTTTGGAAGGAAAAAGAAGAAGCTGTCCAGAATGGCCACTGTTGTGATGGTAAGATTTCTAAAAAAATTGGACTAGAAACAAAATACTCATCATTGCAAAGCGAAATCTTCCCCATGACGATGACAATGGCCTAGAAAATTAGTTCCAAATCCAGAATGCTTATTGTCGCGATGCCATTTAGCTACTATCGTGATGCTACTCGAGAACTTGACAATCCTATTTTCCAAAAGGCTCACTATTGCAATGCTAAGTTCTTCTCATTGCGATAGCAGGTCAAATTCCTAAAATACTGTCATGCCCCCAATTTAAGAGAATGTGATTGTCACGAGTAGCAGATAACTTTAGCCTTATTCTATTGTATATTTGCTTTAAGTATATCACATATTAGGAATAATAACATATGTTTACAAGTTCTCTAATATAACCAAATATACAGGCCAAATCTTTATACACATATTATAGTAGAAGCAGGAATCATGTCTGTGGCATTCAGAGTATACCCTAGATTATAAATACATAATAATTTAAACATTGTGAGCATTGGAAACAATGTAGGCTCACCTAGAGAGTATGACACCTAGTTGATCAAATAGCTGTAGGACCAAACTTTGTATCTTTATTTGAAAAAAATATAAATATTGTGTACTGAGTTTGACAACCCAATAAGTAGATAATATCTCCTATGACCTCTTAGGTCAACATATGGATGTATACATATTTTAAAATTTATCACATAAAAAAGTACAGTTCGAAAGTACATCCATATGGGACCTGCATTTCAAATATTCTCAATTCAAATCACATTCATATATCTGAAACCATATGCAGTACAATATGATCATTAATCAAATATTGTTATGCATCAAAATATTTCTCTTGGAAATATTAGGAGGATCCCATATCAGAACCACCATATTAGAGTTCAAGCCCTTTCGTACTTTGGTAGCGTAAGATTTGCCTAAACTCAGTATCTTAGCTAAGATTTGTTCTACCACCATTCAAGAGGACATGCAAAGAGACTCTAATATGGGCAATTTCTCAAACACACAGCAAGGGAGGGAAAATCACATATCATATAGTCAGCATCTTGCCCAGATATGAGGCATCCCACTCTTCTTCATATATCATATCCTGTGTGTTGGTCGTCACACGAGGCTAGCACTACCCCTGGTAACTGAAGTGTCAAGGTGCACCAAGGCTAACATCACCTGCTATCAGCAAACAGTATTTTCAGTAGGATTCCTCCACAGAAATCATTATTTACACATATGCCATATAGTTCAAAACAGAGGTTTCATTATAAATTCAAAATTTTCAGTTTCAGTACAATTCTTCTGTCAAAAAATTCTCAATCAGGGAAATCACATATACATGCTTTTTTCAGGGTAATCTTATAGCTTTACATATCAATGCCACATGCACAATATATTTTCTTTACCATATGATGAGAAATACATTTAAAATCACATATTCAATGAGTTCAGAAATTCATTTTCAAAACCATACTCTTGAACTATATACCATATTGTAAACAATTCAAGTAATTTAATCTATTTCAGAGACATATAAAAGTATAAATAACTTATAAACAGAATCAATTATACATTTAAAGTTCAAGAAGAGCATAGAGTAAGTCATAGAAAGAATTATCTACTCATTAAACTAAGGTTTCAAGTTGGATATCCCTAAATGTATTTTTTCAAGGCAAATCTGATCAAATGGACCTAAAAAATGAGTAAGGAGGGTTTGGAAACCTAGGAAATGACTTTGAAATAACGAAATTTGGCTTCCGGGAGTTTGGTCAACGCTGGTCAACTTTTTAGTATTGTTCACGGTCGGAATCACTATTCATGCCAGTCGGATTTACTGTTCACGATGCATAAAAATTTATTAGATGGCTGAAAAGTTTCATATCTTAAGGTTTTTTCACCTACTGAATCCATCTATGGTGTCAAATTTTCAATTCAAAGACTCTAAGTATAAATTTTAGAACTTACCTTTATAGAGTTTCTCCTCCACTTTTCGGCCAATCTCTGGCCAAAACTCCAAAAACCAATTGGACGAATTTGTAGTTCTTGTTGTTCTGAATCCGTAGGTAGTGGTGGTGTCGAAATCTGAGGTTCAAAAGAGTTATAAATCTAGAAAGAAGTTTTAGGGTTATTTTAGAGAGAGAAATAGGGAGAGAGAGATATGTTATAGAAATTTCACACACTTTGCTTTAGATTTCCTTAAAAATAATTTGAGGGACCTATTAGCAAAATTTCAATTGTTGAGGGATGTCCTTGAAATTTTTGTTATTTACCCGAATTTCACATCCATATTTACAAATAAAACTAACCTCATGATTAAACAAAAATGCAGGTATCTGACGTGCATATCCTCCTCTCTTTCCCAAGTAGCTTCCTTCGAAGAATGATTTTGCCACATCACTTTCATTGTGGGTATTTTCTTTGAACGTAGCTTCTTCGCTTATCTATCTACAATAGCCATTGATTTTTCCTCATATGACAAATCTTTGTCTACATGAATCTCCTAACACTGAATAACATGCGTTGGGTCTGGTAGATAATTTCGTAGCATAAACACGTGGAAGACTAGATGGACATTACTCAATTCAAGTGGCAGAGCCAAACGATAATCTACTGGGCCGATCTTATCAAAAATTTCAAATGGACCTATATACCGTGGACTTCTCTTTTTTCCCAAATCTTACTACACCTTTCATAGGAGATATCTTCAAGAAAACATGTTCACCTATGACAAATTCCAATGGTCGATGTCTATTATCAACATAAGTTTTCTGTCTACTCTGGACTACTAATAACCTTTCTTTAATTAAATTTACCTTGTCAAGTATATCTTGTATTAAATCAGGCCTTAAAATCTTACTTTGCCCATCTCAAACCCTTCGATCGAAGAACAGCAACGTCTACCATATAATGCCTTAAAAGGGGCCATTTGTATACTGGATTGATAGCTATTATTATAAGAAAATTTAGCAAGGGGAAAGAATCTTTCCCAACTACCTTGAAAATCTAACACACATGTCGGAAGCATGTCTTCCAATATTTGGATGGTTCACTTAGACTGTCCATCTATTTAAGGATAGAAAGTAATACTGAGATTTAACTT
The DNA here is from genome assembly GCA_037074535.1 of Gleditsia sinensis. Lineage (NCBI taxonomy): Eukaryota > Viridiplantae > Streptophyta > Magnoliopsida > Fabales > Fabaceae > Gleditsia > Gleditsia sinensis. The sequence goes on along the minus strand of CM073463.1, from coordinate 16,862,422 downwards.
CTTACCCAAAACTTCTTGGAAGGCACTCTAAAAATGAGCTGTGAATTGTGGTCCTCGATAAAAAATAATCGATATTGGCACTCCATGAAGCCTCACTATCTTATTCAAATACAGATTTGCATATTGAGCTACGTTGTATGTGATTTTCACTAGTAGAAAATGTGCTGATTTAGTTAACTTATCGTTGGTCACCCGTATTGAATCAAACCCTTTTGGTGCCTGCAGTAGCCCTGTAACAAAATCTTTAGTTATTCTTTCCCATTTCCATTCAGGAATCTCTGTCTGTTAATGTAATCCTACAGGCCTTTGATATTCTACTTTTACCTGCTAGCAAGTTAAGCATCGAGAGACATAATCAACTATATCTTTCTTTATATCGTCCTACTAATAAATTTCTTTTAGGTCTTTATACATTTTAGTTACCCCAGGATGAATGATATATGTGGATCTATGGGCTTTCTCTAAAATCTCTTTCTTGAGTTGTTCTTTATTAGGTACACACAACCGCTTGCCCAATCTCAGAATTCTCTCAGAGTCTATAGTAAATTCAACATCATTGCCATTCTTCACATCTTCAATTTTCTTACATAAATAAGCATCCTCTTCGTATTTCTTTTTCACCTGCTCAACCAAAGACGATTGAAACTGTATATGGACCAATAGTATCTCAGGCTCCTTTACTTCTAATACTACTCCATGAATTTTCAACTTATTCATTTCTTTAACCAACGGCCTCTTTACCACCATGATATGAGCCAAACTACTCATAGATTTCATACTTAATGCAGCAGCCACTACATTGGTCTTACCTGAATGAGATAGTATTGTACAGTCATAATATTTAAATAATTTCATCCATCGTCTTTGTCTCAAATTAAGATATTTTTGTTGAAAAATGTATTTGAGGCTTTTATGATCTGTATAGATTTCGCATGTCTCACTATACAGATAATGCGTCCAAATTTTGAAAGCAAAAATAACTGCTGCTATCTTCAAGTCATGAGTCGGATAATTTTGCTTTTGTGGCTTAAGCTGTCTAGATGCATATGCAATGACTCAACTATGTTGAATCAACACACACCCTAATCTAATTCTCGATGCATCATAGTATACCGTATATTCTCCGGTACTTGAAGGAATAGACAATACTGGCGCCGTAGTCAAACATTCCTTGAGTTTCTGGAAACTTCTTTCACATTCATCTGACTAGTTAAACTTTATTCCCTTCCTTGTCAACCTCGTCAAAAGAGCAACTATTTTTGAAAAATATTTAACGAAACTATGGTAATAGCCTGCTAAATCAAGAAAACTACGAATCTATATAATTATGGTAGGGCGTGGTCATTGCTCCACCCCTTCTACCTTTTTAAAATTAACTTGAATACCATTTTTGGTAACCACATGCCCTAGGAAAGTAACACTACTAAGCCAAAATTTACATTTTAAAAACTTAGCATATAGCTGGTGTTCTCTTAGAGTTTGCAAAGGTATCCTTAAATGTCGCTAATGCTCCTCTGAACTCCTTAAATATACAAGGATATCATCTATAAATACAATAACAAACTGGTCTAAGAAATGTTTAAATACTCTATTCATTAAATCCATGAATGCAACTGGGGCATTTGTTAAACCAAATGGTATTACTAAGAACTCAAAGTGCCTATACCGAGTCTTGAAAGTAGTTTTCGGAAGATCCTCCTTCCTTATCCGTAATTGATGATACCTAAATCTCAAATCAATTTTTGAAAAACATTGGGCACCCTGTATCTGGTTAAATAAATAATCTATATGAATTAATGGATACTTATTACGTACTATCACCTTATTCAACTATCTGTAATCAATACACAACCGTAGTGATCCATCTTTCTTTTTCACAAATAGGATTGGATTACCCCAAGGAGAAGTACTAGGACATATAAATCCCTTGTCTAACAAGTTTTGTAACTAATTTTTCATTTCTTTAAGTTTGGTCGATGCCATTCTATATGGAGGTATAGACATTGGTTGGGTTCTCGGAAGTAAATCAATACCGAACTCAATTTCTCATTTTGGGGGTAACCCTAGCAATTCTTTGAGAAACACATTAGAAAATTCCCTAACCACTGGAACCTGCTCTACATTGGTGTACTTCATATGAACATCTTTGACCACTGTTAAATACCCTTGGCATCCTTTTTGTAATAGTTTATGAGTTGTTAGAGAAGAGATTAAATTACTGTGTACCTCACTACGATCTCTTTGTATCAAGAAGGAAGATTCTATGGGAATATTAAACTTAATCACCTTAAAGTGACAGTCTAAAATAACATGACATGATGGCAACCAGTCCATTTTCAGTATCACATCAAATTCTACCATATTTAGAACTATCAAATCTACAAAAGTCTCTTTATCTTCTATCGAAATCTCACATGATTTATACATATCATTTACCAATAAGAATTCTCCCAATAGAGTAGCAACCATAAAAGAACAATGTAAACTAGTAGGATCTCTACCTAATTTTTTAGCAAAGTAGGGTGATATATAAGAATGAGTAGAACTAAGATCGAACAATACATATGCTCTATAGGAACATACTGATAATGTACCTGTTATCTTTGTATTTAAGGCCTGAGCATCTTGTCGTGTCAAGGCAAATACTCAGCCTTGTTTTTAGTCTCAACTTCCTGATCCTCTACCAGTACCACCACTACTTGCTTGAACTAAAGCTTCTTTATTTGGTTGTGTTGGTACAAATTCAGGGGGTGAAGCTGGTTATATTGATACTTGAGTCAAATTTTGTAACTGTGGATAATTTCTCATCAAATAAACTACTTGTCCACACTTAAAACATGCACCAATTTCTCTACGACACTGTCTAGTATTAAGCTTGCTACAAATGGGACATAGTGGAATCGATCTTGAATCTTGTTAACTAGTGGGTCTTATATCTCTTTGAATCATTCTTTACTATTTATATTGACTGATGTCTGACTAGAGCTACTAGATCCTACTTGAGTTAAATGCTGTGGATTCTGAAATTTTGGTCCTTTTACATTAAGATTATAACTATCTGGATATTACTATCTTGATCTCTTTTTCTTCTTTTTAGACATTCTATGTATGCTAGCTTTCGTGTTTTCATCATTCTTGCACAATCCACAACCGCTGAATAAGTTAGGAAATGGTTCATCTAGAGACCCACCAATTTAAATAATGGACGTATCAACCCTGAAACAAATATCTTAATTCTAATTTTTTCATTAGGAACCAAATATAGTGCATATCTAGACAATCGAGTAAAACAGATGTCATATTCAGAAACTGTCATGTTCGGTGTTTTTCTTAATTCTTCAAATTCCCTGATCCTCTTGTCTCTTTCACTCATTAGTAAGAAATGATTCATAAATGCTTCCTTAGATTCATACCACTTTAATGGTTGTAAAGTAACTGCTCTTACTTGTACTAGAGTCTCAAACCAAACTTAGGCCACATTTGATAGTTGAAAAGACATTAGTTTAATAGATCTTCTAGTGGAACACCCCAAAGCTCTGAGAACTCGTTCCACAGCATCAATGAATATCTGTAGGTCCTCCTGAATATCTGATCCAGAAAAATTCGAGAGCTTCAGCTTAAAGATTTTTGGTAATGTCACCTTAATTGCTGTAAACTTATTCTTTTGTTCAGCTGGTCTTTCTAGTTCTTGCACTTTAGGAGCATTTTCTAGTGGCTGGCCATCTTTCATATCTTGTTTACTATAAATCTAGCCAATGTCTCTAAGCTTTTGTGTATGCCAGCAATCATATCAGTTGTTCTATCATGTGACTCCTAAGGGGGTTCTACTCTCTCCTCAGGGACTCTATCAGATACATAGACCTATTCTTCATGTCTTGGGGTTCTTGTACCCCATGCATGTCCTCTACCCCTTCCTCTAGGTCGGCCTCTTTGTACTAGAATTATATATTGTGCATACTCTTCTATAGAGGGTGCACGATCTACAGTTTCTTTAGCGACCACTTTAAATCTTGGTGGCATCATAGGCTATACAAAAAAAAATACCATAATATTTAGTCAGCCTTATACTAGGAATTTTAACAAACTTGGAATGGAAAAAAAATTGAAATCTTATAGAATCCCTCAGCAACACCTAAAGTATAAATATGTTCGTCTCATATCCATACTAAAGGTCTTACTAAAGAATCCTTTGGTCTGACAGCCACAAAAAAACCTAATATTCTGATACCAACTTGTGACGCCCCTAATTTAGGGGAACACGATTGTCACGAGTAGCAGATAACTTTAACCCTATTCTATTACATACTTGCTTCAAGTATATCACATATCAGAAATAATAACATACGTTTACAAGTTCTCCAATATAATCAAATATATAGGCCAAGTCTTTATACACATATTAAAGTGGAAGTAGATACCTTGCTTGTGGCATTCAGAGCATACTCTAGATTACAAATACATAATAATTTAAACATTGTGAGCCTTGGAAGCAACATAGGCTCACCCAGAGAGTATGAAATCTAGTTGATCACGTAGCTGCAGGACCAAACTCTATATACTTATATGAAAGAAATGTAAATATCATGTAATGAGTTTGAAAACTCAGTGAGCAGATAATACCTCCTATGACCTCTTAGGTCAACATATGGCTGTACTTTTGAATTGTAATTTTCTACGTGATAAATTTTAAAATAAGAGTACATCTATATGTTGACCTAAGTGGTCATATGAGGTGTTATTTGCTCACTGAGTTGTCAAACTCACTACATGATATTTATATTTTTTTTTAAGATAAGGATATAGAGTTTGGTCTTATAACTACGTGATCAACTAGGTGTCATACTCTCTGGATGAACATACGTTGCTTCCAAAGCTCATAATGTTTAAATTATTATGTATTTGTAATCTAGAGTATGCTCTGAATGCTACAGGTAGGATCCTTACTTCTGCTGTAATATATGTATAAAGATTTGACCTGTATATTTGGTTATATTAAAGAACTTGTAAACGTATGTTATTATTCCTGATATGTAATATACTTGAAGCAAGTATGCAATAGAATAAGGTTAAAGTTATCTGCTACTCGTGACAACCGCGTTCCCTTAAATTAGGGGCGTGACAAATACCCCTTTTTTTCTTAAAATATATAGTTGTGGACTCTTTTTCCCTAGGCCTACATTTTTCCTTTTCTTTCTTTCTCTCTCTCTCTCTAAAACCATTTTTTTCTCTCTTTGTCTTTCTAAAATATCTTCATTTCTAGATCCCTGATTGCAAAACCAAAATTACCTTTAAACTCATGGTGAAGAGAGGAACGTTTTGTATCGATTATTTTCCCCCAAAAGGTTGCTAGAAAGTTACCAAAGAATTTGAAGGAATAGATTTAGGAAGGTAAGTTTTGAAAAAGCATACTTAGAAACCTCAAATGAGAAAAATAACATCGTAAATAATCTTAGAATTTTTTATATTGCAAGGGTTAGAAGTTTCATAACCATTGGAAAACATTTTGGCCAGCGTTAACATTGTTTACAACTGGTATAAATAGTATATTCAAAATTTTGTATGGAAATTGATCTTGCGAAACTATTTTCTAGTTTATTGAACCTTCCAAATACAAGATTGCAACTCGATTGGTCTAAAGTGGCCTTGAAAGTTAGCTAAGAATCACCCACCTTCGAAATCTTGTTTTGTGAGTAGAAAATGTATGTTATCCTGTGTTTTTTATGCCTTTAAAGTATTATTATTATGTTCTATATACATATTTTTGTTAGCCATTTATGATATTAGAAATGATAGTTGAGTTTTAAATTCTATTGATGCTATATTGGTATATGTATGGCAGAACTTCTGATATTGATATATTGATTTAAACAACTGAGAAAATTGAAGAGGTATAGAGTGATATTTGAATTGAGATTGGTTACTAATAATTGTTTTGGATTCATTTGATATGTCAAAATATATGATATGAATAGAGTTCAGTTATTAAATTCAATTTCCAATATAATTTGTTTGTTGATTTAACAATACACTCAATTAGCTATGGTTGAACTTTTGTTAGGAGGATACACTTTTGAAAGCACTGTATGTTAACAATAGTATATGTTAGCTATGGTATATCTCAAAAAACTTATCTAACAAGCATGTTGCTAGCCTTGTGCGTTGGCCAACACATAAGATTTGATAAAAGAGTGGCTAGTATGCCTCCTTATATATATATATATATATATCAAAATATACATGAAGGATGATTTACCCTCCCTTGTTTTGTGCTTAGGATGAATGTTTGGTTCCAATTGTAGAATCCTTATACTATTCAATATAACTTATTTCGTTTAAATCTATGAAAGTTATTGGTTTTAAAAATTGATTTGTTCCTTTTTTCAAAGGTTTGTATTCTGATATTGTTCTAATGAACTATAGCATATATTTTTTATTCATTGAGTTTCCACACTGACTTCTTTCCTTCATAAACATTTCAAATAGTAGCAAGGATCTTAAACTAGCTCATCTAACATAGTAGCTAGAAGATTAAGTGGTGAGCCTGACTTGATTCTAGAGGCTCCCTTTTTATTTTTGGTAGCCTTGTATTTTTGTATTCTAGATAAGCTTTATGAATCATAGGCAGGCTCTATATGCTCTATTATATTTTGATATCTGAAATGGATTGTAAACATATATATATATATATATATATATATACATGGAATTTTACGTTGTTTAATAAGAATATTTGTGGATGGGACTATGAGTTAGTTCAATATGTGAATTTGATATTATTTGGTGTTATCTATTCAATCTATTTTGTTGGAGGCTTATGACTTAAAGTCAATCCCTTACCTATGCCAGTCATTTACTCCTTTAACGGAGACCATGACAAAGTTGGTCTTGGAGCCTTAGGTTTTTATGTGACTTAATGGAGCCAAGGATTCCTTAGTAGGACTTTGAATATAGGCATGAGTTGGACATAACTATAATCAAGGTACTGTTGAAGGATTCTATAGAGTGTTGTCTTTCTTTCCATTCTGAGTCAATTTCCTTTGTTATGTTAAAAGATCTATGTTGATAATGTCCCTTGTAATGTGGTTTTATAGATATAATGTTACCAAAAACAAGAATGCCAGCTAGAAGAGCTATTGAACAAGAGCTATCCACTCAAGCATCCATTTGGTCTATAATTCAAGTTTTGAGAGGTTAGGGCTAAAGCCAATCTGGTCAGGGAACCAAGAGATGTGGCCATGGTGATAGGGTCACTGAAGCTCTTAGATAAGAGGAGCAGGATGATGTACAGAGTACAACTCATGAGGAGGAAATGACACCTCCACATGAGAGGGTTATGGCTGAAATACTTGTTAAGATCCAAGGAATTTAGATAACTATAGAAAGTTTAACTAAACTTATGATGGGTCAAAATAGAAGAAAGCAAGCACATCCAAATCCTATTGTTGGAACACGAGGTCAAACCAAGTTGGTAGAACTAGAAGGCAAGACACAAGTAATAACTATTAAAGTGACTTTATCCCAGGTTCTGAAATTGAGACCACTTATCTTTTTAGGATTTGAAATTAATGATGATCCATAACGTTTCATAAATAAGGTAAAAAATATTTGTAGAACTTAGGGTTGTTTAGTATAAGAACGATAGAGATAGTGTTATTCCAATTATTTGACGTGGCTCAAGTATGGTTTAACACAATCTTAAGAAGGAGAGATGTGGCTGCTCCTTCAATGGAGTAAAAGGAGTTTTTTAAAAATCTTTATAGGGTGTTTTTTGTTTGAGAGCATGAGGGATACTCATGTTAGAGAGTTTAAGGAGTTAAGGGAGGTGCCTAACATGGTCATCATTAAGTGCGACATCTAATTCACTTAATTGTTAGAGTACGTCCTTCATCTGATTCTTAAGGAAAGAGAGGATTAAGAGATTTGTTGCGGGACTAGTATTTTTGTTGTTTAGGTTCATGGCACCCATGACACAATAGCTTTCTTCTTATGTGATTGTTGTAGATTGTGCCACGATGATAGAAACCAAGGAGTTAGCATAAATTGAAAATCAGAAAAAGAGAAAAATAGATCTTAGGGGCAATTTTCACAGTGGACAACATCCAGTGAGAAAGGGAATCAGATTTCAAAGTTCAACACAATCATAACCAGATGATTCTAGGACTTCAAGTTGAGCATCATTTATTGTTAATAAACAGAAGGGAGTCCATAAAGAGATAAGGTAGTTTAGTCATTAGAGCTTGAGGCAAGCGTATCAAGTTGAATCCCAATGTTCATGAAATTTATTAGTTTTAAAAACTGATTTGTTCCTCTTTTCGAAGGTTCATATTCTGATATTTTTCTAATGCACTATAGCATATATTTTTGTATTCACTAAGTTTCAAAACTCACTTCTTTCATTCCTAAACATTTCATATAGTAGCAAGGATCTTGAACTGGCTCTTCTAACATAATAGCTAGAAGATATGGTGGTGAGCTTGACTTGATTCTAGGGGCTCCCTTTTAGTTGTTGGTTGCCTTGTATTTTTATATTCTAGATAAGCTTCATAAATCACAGGCAAGGTTCATAGCTTCTATTGTATTTTGATATTTGAAATGGATTATAAACATATGTATATACATGGACTTTTACATTGTTGAATAAGAATCTTTATGGATAGGACTATGATTAGTTGCATATATAAACTTGAGAGTATTGGGTGCTATTTGTTTATTCTATTTTATTGAAAGCTTATAGATTATGGTTAATCCCTTACTCACATCGGTCATGTTCTCCTTCAACAAGGGCTGTGAAAATCATATTTGTGGCTATATATGGGAATAACAGGGGAAGGCCTTCATATATCAATATGTTTTAGGGCAAAACAAGAATTAGAAATAGAAAGACGAATAGGAAACAGAGTTTTCTTTTGCTTTGCATAGTGACACACATCACAATGATCTAAAGTAGGGATGGTTATAAAATGATCAATTTGTTTTAGCAACCAAAATCTAGGGGTAGAAAAATGTCCTAATCTAAAGTGCCATACATCATGAGAAATGTTATTAATTATAGAAATGATGAAAGAAGCTAGAACTTGAGGCTAAGAAATATTGATAGCAGAAGTAGTAGAAGAAATAGAAGTTGAAAATAATGTGATGCCAAGCTAATGAAGGCCATGATAGATCCTGAATGAGACAAAATGCTTATGACAGGCAATCCAACAAGGATAGGCAGCAATGAGTTTGTTAATGAAGATTACATTAATGTTAAACTCAAGTACATAAAGAATATCATACAAAATGAAGTGAGAGGTAAAAATGATAGTGCCAATATGAGTGAATCTCCCTTTTTGGCCATTTAAAAAATTGACAAAAACATTTTATATGGATTTATAGGATGAGAAGGCATTGAAATAGCATGTTATATGTAACATCCCGTAATTTTTATTTCTAACTAATAATGTTTTGCTATAAAAAAATATATTTTTATTTGTTTAAAAATGATTGTGTTCTGTTAAAAGCAAGTATACTTTTAATTAAAGTAATTATTGCTTTGCTTAAAATAATTATATTGGCCTTTAATAAATGTTTGTTGTATTTTTAAAAATATTCTTTCTTTTATTATGTATAAAGATATTTATTTTTTAATTTTTTTATTAAGATTTTTATCAAGAAAATTTATGATTTAAGAGTTTAACTAAAAGTTTATGAGAATGTAAAATTTTTGAAATTTTAGGGATGTTTTAGGATGAAAAACAGAATTTATATGAGTATATATAAAATAAAATCATATTATTACATTATTAAATAATAATAATAATTATTATAAAATAAATAAAAGAGAAAAGGGAAAGGGGGAGATAGAACGGAGACAAAATCGAGAGTTATAGAATTTCGATACATAGTGTGAATAGTAACTTTCATTTTTTTCTCGAGATCTAGAGTGTCTATAGGCCTTTGATCTCTAAATTAAGGGTACCACTGGATTCAGGACGGAGAATACTACGATTTTGACCGAACAATTTCTCAAATCAGTTGTAGATTGGAAATAAAAAATCTCAGAAAAAGGTAAATTCTAAAACTTACTTAGAAACCTTAAATTGAAAATTTGACACCGTAGATAGATTCATGAGTTAGATAAACCTTAAGATATGAAATTTTTTTAACTATCTGACAACTTTTTATTATTGGTGAATAGTATTTTCTGGCGATAAATAGTGTTTTCCAGCAGTGAATAGTGATCAAGTTCTCCGAAGTCATTTTCTTGATTTTTGGACCCTCCGGACACGTTTTTGAAGTCTGTTTAGTCAAATGTGAATTGGAAAAGTGCATTTTGGGGCTGTCCAATCTAGAACCCTTACCTTATGAGTAGATAATTCTTTTTGACTTACCCCATACTCTTCTTGAACTATAAATGTATAATTATTTATGTTTACAATTATTTATGCTATCATAAATTTTTAAAATATGTTAAAATATTTATTTTGCTTACGAATTGGCACATAGTTCAAGAAGAGTATGGTTTTAGAAATAGATTTTGGAACTCATTGAGTATGTGGTTCTAAATGTATTTATCATTATTTGATAAAGTGAATATTATGTGCACGATGCATTGATTTGTAAAGCTATATACTTGTAAAAATGATGCATGTCATATTATAAATGGGATTGAATGGCAAGCGTAAAGTTCATGGCGAGTTGTTTGGTAATTATGGCAAGCGTAAAGCTTATGGCGAGTTACTTGATAAATATGACCAGGGACGGATCTACGTGCACACTTGTAGGGGCAATTGCCCCCACAAAGTTTTTTTTTTCAATTAATGTATGTGATAATTTCTTTTTGTTTTTACAAAAATTTACATATTGCCCCCACAAAAATATTTATAAATTACTTGTTATCCCCATTGCCCCCACTGACTAAAATTTCTAGATTTGCCCCTGAATATGACAAGCGTAAAGCTCATGGCGAGTTGCTTGATAATTTTACATGTATTTATATGTATGGATGAATATCAACGGATTGTATGGCTTGTGACAGTATCGAATAGTGGACGCCCTATTAGCCTGAGTGAGTCGAGAGAGGGCCGCTCCAACCAGGTGACAGTGGTAATATGGGGAGGGAGGAGCAGGAGGGTGATGTACTCACATTCCCTGATCACTTATTATGACTATAGTCGATCAATCAATATGCGTATAGCAAATGGGTTATGTTTTCATTGCATTGACCAAATTGCCAAGTGAGGCAGGTGCATTAAAAGTGATGATTTTATCTCTAAATCTTAATATTTTACTATAGCTTATACAGCTAAGCATAACAACATTTTTTTAATGATCATATCGTGTTGCATATGGTTTTGGATATCTGAATATTCTTTGAATTGAGAATATTTGAAATATGGGTCTCATATGAATGTACTTCTGAACGGTATTATCTATGTGACAAATTTTAAAATATAAGTACATCCATATGCTGACCTAAGAGGTTATAGGAGGTATTATTTACTCACTGAGTTGTCAAACTCACTACACGATATTTTCATATTTTTCAAATAAGAATACAGATTCTGATCCTGCAGATAAGTGATCAGTTAGGTGACATATTCTGTGGGTGAGTCTACGTTGCCTCTAAGGCTCACGATTTTTGAATTATACTGTGTTTGTATTCTAGAGTGCTCTGAACGCTACAGGCAAGACCCCTGTTTCTACTGTACTTTGAAGTTTATAGACTTGGTCTATATATTGTGTATACATGAGAGAAAGGACAAAGAATTGAATTGTGCATCTTTATGGAGAATATCTGATTACGGAAAAAAATGTTTATTTTACGTAACGTAAATTGGGGGCGTTATATTATAAGTTATGTAGCTTCTATCTCAAGGATCCAATTCATACGTGAGGGCATATTGATATCTGTTGTTGTTTTAATTAAAACTCGCAAGTGCACGAATCTATTGGAGTAGAGATTTAGTGGTATGCAAGGTCGATCCCACAGATATTGCCAATTGAGAGAAAATTCTAATATAGATCCGAAATAAATACTTCTAACCTAGTTCTCGATGTCTTGTTTTGTGAGAGGAATATTGAACAAATTACACAAAAAACTAATTTACTGAAATTAAATGAAGATGTATTCAAAGTAAAGAAGCATGCTAAGGTTAGGGGATCCACTCTTGGTATATCGAATAAAGATAAATTTAACTCTTTTGTTACTCAATTAGAATCCTTACACGAATGTAGTTCTAATCGGATGATATGTTAATTTAAGCTCAACTTTGTTTATACATGAATTATATTTACCTCCTCACTAATAATTTAAACATTTTTGTAAAATGGATTCAAGTATATATTGTGCCAATTGTCATGTTGTCTATAATATATCAAGATTCACACTTCGCAAGATTAAAAATACCAAGATACAAAAGATAACTTGTACTTAAAGTCGAGCGTACATTGGGCCAATCTGATGAGGGATCACCTACACTTTAAGTTCCTACATTTGAAGGTCCTATCACTAGGGTAAGGGCTAAGGAGATCCAACAAGAATTGGACAAGGTGATGACCTTCTTCTTGTCCAAAGAGCCTTCCATGTTAGCAGCCTTCTTCGAGCCATCTATCAAGGATCTGTCCATCAAGTCTATGGTGTCCATTGCAGCTCGTAAAGACCCTAGGGGTGAAGAGAAGACTCCATGAAGTAATTGGACGTTTTGTTTTTAGTCTTTTGTGTTTTAAGACAATTTCCTTATTTAATTTTTAGTATTTCATTTTTTAGAAAGGGGGGCCAGCTCTAGGACTATAAAAGCCCTCTTTAGCATGTTTTTAGAGATTAGACATTTTTGTAACTCAAAAACTGATTTCTCTTCTATCAAAAGAGTGCTTTTGAGAGAAGAGAGCATTGTTGATTGATCTTGCTTAGTTGTTCTTGTGTGTGTCAATCTCTCTAGAGATTGGTGTTTTCAAGCCTCCATAAGCCTCCTCCTTGTGCTTGGCTGCCATGGCCATTGTGTAAAGTTGTACTGGTAGGGTTTCTTCATCATTTGGTTCAGTTCTTAATTCATAGAACAATGGTTGTTCCATTGTGTGAATTGGTTCTACTTCTATTCCTTTTATTTATGTTTTCTTCCATTTTCAGATTTAACCTCCATTGTTGTCTTCTTTGAGTTGTGTCAAGGTTTGGTATCTAGATCGAGAGTTTGTGGCTTACCCCACATCAAATTGGTATCAGAGCAAGGTGACACCTTACCGCCACCACATCACCACCAAAGCACTGCCGCTAGTTTGCTTTGTTCATTTGGAGTCTTTGCCATTTCAGTTTTCAGTCATTTTCGTTTTTGAGTCATTTCAGGTCTTCAGTTGTTGTGCTTTGTTTGAATTGCTTGTGATTTTGGAGATTTGAACACATTCCCTCACCTACCTCATCGTGAACCACCATCAAACACTTGCTGCAGCCTTGTTCAACCACCAACCACCATTCCTACCCTTCACCATCCAGAAAAACGTTCATCCCTTGCTGCAACAGCCAAGTTTGATTTCTAAGGCTGAACATTAGCTGCTCCCTACAAATCGGGCTCCATTTCCTTGCTGCAACAACCAGGTTTGACTTCCAAGGCTGAGCATTAATTGCTCCTAAACATCAGGGATTTGTTTTTGTAGCTGTTATAATTACTCCTTAAAATAAGGGAGATTTGATTTCCAGCTATTATAATTGCTCCTAAAATCAGGGGATTTGATTTGCAGCTGTTATATTTGTTCCTCAAATCAGGGAGATTTGATTTGCAACTGTTATAATTGCTCCTTAAAATCAAGGGATTTGATTTACAGCTGTTATACTTGTTCCTTAAAATCAGGGAGATTAAGTCCAATCTGTTATTAGAAGTCATTTTCAAAATTTAAATTGAAATTACAGGTGTTAATTTCTTATTTTTGATATTCCAAGTTTCATTTCTGTATTTTATTTATTACTGAGACAAAAAGAAAAAAAAGAAAAAGAAATTCAAGTCTCATTTCAGCATTTCATTTGTATTTCATACTATCCTAAGTTGTAATCATTTCATAAAAGTAGTTTGTACTTAGTCATTTCTCAAGTGAAGTTCAAAGGGATTGCCAAGAGCCCTCAGATACACCAAGGAGTCCTACAAGCTCTAGCCGTACCCTAGCCTTGTCCCACACTTAGCCAGATTTCGAACTTTACCCTTCTAATCTCCATTGGTACAAGTTGAGACAAGTAAGGTTCAATTCTTCCTTATTGAGTTCAGATCGATTGAGTATACTTCGTCTATCTGCATTACATTCTTGCAATTGTCTTCTCAAATCTTGTTTTCTTTCTTTTACTGAGTCATTTGCTTTTTTAATTCTCTGCCGAGCTTATCCTTTTTATAACTCAACATTTATTGGCGATTGTTGGCTTAGAACACCCTGCTCACGTGGGTTATTTGGTCCATACAAGACAATTAAAAAAAAATGTGCATCAACAACAATTGGGATAGAGAGATCAAACACAAGAGTGAAACACTAGTGAGGTGATTTTGATTTCTCTAATCTAATTTGTTTAGGTGTTAGTCTTCTTTTGAACATGTCTAGGTCACCAAGTCCTCCACACTCAAGGAGTTCCTCACCAATACCGCCTGAGATGTTCAACATGCTCAAGACCATGTCGGACAACTTAGACCGCTTGACCGCTCAGATGGTTGTTTTGGAGTCAAGGCCAGCACCACCCGCCCTCGTCCCTCTAGGCACCTATGCTGAGGATGGAGGCCCTTCTAATGTGGCCCCAAGAGCGCCCCTACTAGATCAAAGGAGTGCCTATGATGCCGCTCGAGGTGCGCACCATCAAGTCCCACCAGGCACCGCTTCTCACCTTGGAAGATCACAAGGCGCCGCCCCATACCTTGGCACTCCAGTCCATGCTCACAATGAGCAACTCTCTGTCCATAACTCTCCTTTACATAGACAAAATCATTATGCACCTAATCGTTTTAATGCATTTCAGGGTTATCAAGATGAGGAGTTGGAGTATGAAGGCTGGCAAGATGAGCCTCCTAGGGGCTACCAAGCTAGGAGAGGACGTGAGTCAGAGCAAGATGGCATTGGGAAGATCGAAGTGAAGATCCCAAGTTTTGAAGGCAAGTGTGATCCAGATGTATACATGGAGTGGGAGACCAAGATATAACAAATTTGGTCATGTCACAACTTTGCCGAGCATAAAAAGGTTCAGTTAGCTGTATTGGAGTTCAATGGCTATGCCCTCATATGGTGGGACAACTTGGTCAAGGAAAGAAGAAGAGTACTTGATCCAGATGTGGCCACATGGGAGCAAATGAAAGCTTTAATGAGGGTTAGATTTGTGCCTCAACATCATACAAGGGACCTAAGGCAAAGATTGGAGAATTTGAGACAAGGGTCAATGAGTGCAGAAGAGACCTATAATGCCATGCAAGTGGCAATGGTAAAAGCCAATGTAACTGAAGATGAAGAGACAACCATGGCAAGGTATCTTAGAATTCTCAATTCATTTTTGGCTAATGAAGTCGACTTGTATCCATACAGCTCTATGACAGAATTGCTACACTTAGCAATCAAAGTAGAGAGAAAGACAAGGGCTAGGAACCAAGGAAACAAGAGCTCAAGTGGAACATCCAACACTTGGCGAAACCAGCAAGGACGTAGCTCTCAATCCTATGGCTGGGAGTCTTCACAAAGAGAGCCATACTTGGAACAAGTCAGACAGAAAAGAAGTGCACCACCTAGTGCCACACCTTACCCTCCACGAGCCGCAACTGGTTCCTCTAATGGACCCAAAGGGAGTACCTCTAACCCTACTCTTAGAACTAGGGACATTGAATGCTTTAAATGTAGGGGAAGAGTTCATATGATGAAGGACTGTCCTAATAGAAAAACGCTCATAATTAACCACTTAGGGCAATATGAATATGAAAGTGAAAAAGAAGATAATGAAGAGTGTGTTAATGAGGTGAATGAGCATGAATCTGGTTTTGATAATGAGGATGAGATTGAGTATGAGCATGGAGAGTCTTTAATTTGTAAGAGAACATTGCATGTACAACCTGCCCCTTGTGAGGATAATCAAAGGAAAAACTTGTTTCATACTAGATGCTTAGTTAAGGAAAGGTGTGCAACATGATATTTGATAGAGGTAGTTGTTGCAATATTGTTAGTACTGAATTGATTTCTAAATTGCATATTACTACATTTTATCACCCTATGCCTTACAAACTGCATTGGAGGAATGATTGTGGAGAATTGAAAGTGAATAAGCAAGTTAAAGTTACTATCACATTAGGTCACTATGAGGATACAATTCTGTGTGATGTTGTTCCTATGCAAGCTTGTCACCTCTTGTTAGGTAGACCATGGCAATATGATAGAAGAGTCATGCATGATGGTCACACTAATAGGCATTCATTTACATTTAATGGCAAGAATGTTGTCTTAAAATCTATGTCTCCTACGCAGATTGCCGAGGCTTATGAAAAGAAGAAGGAAAAGGACAAGGAGCAAGGAGAGGAGAAGAAGCAAGGAAAGAGCACAACTCGACAGCAAGTAGGCACCCCCCTCAAAGCCAAGCCAAGCCTTAGCAATCCAGCCTTCTAGTGTCTTATTAGCATCCAAAAGTGAGGCTCTACCCCTAGAAACCACCCTCATGCTTTTGTGCAAGAAACTAGCCTTGCTAAGTGAAGAAACTAAGGCTGCCCTAGCCCCTCCTATCCAAGCCCTTTTAAAAGAGTTTAAGGATGTTTTCTCGGATGAGATACCCCCTGGCCTACCCCCTTTGAGAGGCATAGAGCACCAAATAGATCTTATTCCTGGAGCCACCTTACCAAATAGGCCAGCTTATAGAATGAACCCTAAGGAGAGACAAGAAATCCAGACCCAAGTACAAGAGCTCCTAGACAAGGGTTATGTGAGAGAGAGCCTATCCCCTTGTACCGTGCCAGTCCTACTTGTGCCAAAGAAGGACAACACATGGAGGATGTGTGTTGACTGTAGAGCCATCAACAACATCACCGTCAAGTACCGCCATCCAATTCCAAGGCTAGACGACATGTTGGACGAGCTCTATGGTGCCACCACCTTCACAAAGATTGATCTAAGGAGTGGATATCATCAGATTAGGATGAAAGAAGGAGACGAATGGAAGACTGCATTCGAGACCAAGTTTGGTCTCTATGAATGGCTTATAATGCCATTTGGTTTGACAAATGCTCCTTCTACTTTTATGAGATTGATGAACTATGTTTTGAGGAACTTTATAGGGAAATTTGTTGTAGTATACTTTGATGATATACTTATCTATAGCAGGTCTCTAAAGGAGTACGAAGGACACTTAAGGGAAGTTTTTTCTACCCTTAGAGTAGAGCACTTGTATGCCAATTTAAAAAAGTGTGATTTCTACACTAATAAATTCACATTTCTTGGTTTTGTAGTGAGTACACAAGGGCTGCAAGTGGATGAAGAGAAGATAAGAGCCATTCAAGATTTGCCAACTCCAACTTCAATTGGACAAGTGAGGAGCTTTCATGGACTAACCAGCTTCTATAGGCGCTTTGTCAAGGATTTTAGCACCATTGCTGCACCCTTGACTGAGATCACCAAGAAGCATGCTCCATTCGTGTGGGGAGAGGCACAAGAGAGGGCCTTCAACAATCTAAAGTAAAGGCTCACCAAGGCGCCACTCCTAGTGCTCCCAAATTTCACTCGGCCATTTGAAGTAGAGTGTGATGCTTCTGGAATTGGCATTGGAGGTGTACTCATGCAAGAAGGTAAGCCTATTGCCTTCTTCTCTGAAAAATTGAAAGGTGCATGTCTTAGCTACTCTACTTATGACAAGGAGTTATATGCTTTATATAGAGTGCTTAAGACTTGGCAACATTACTTATGGCCTAGAGAGTTTATTTTGCATATTGATCATGAGTCCTTAAAGCATTTTAGGAGTCAAGATAAACTTGATAGGAGGCATGGTAGATGGATGGAATTCATTGAAACATTTCCATATGTCATTAAGTATAAAAAGGGAAAAGATAATGTTGTTGCTGACGCACTTTCTAGGAGACATGTTTTGTTAACCACATTAGACTCTAAGGTGTTAGGATTCACTTACATTAAAGAGTTATATGCGGATGACATTGATTTTGGTGCTACTTATAAGCATTGTGTGCAGAAAGGTTCTTTAGATAAGTTTTACTTGTTTGAGGGATTTTTGTTCAGAATTGATAAGGTGTGCATTTCTAGGTGTTCCTTGAGGATGTTACTTGTCGAGGAAGCCCATAAGGGAGGCTTAATGGGACACTTTGGTAGGGATAAGACATATCATATGCTGCATACACATTTCTTTTGGCCACACATGCTTAGGGACGTAGAACACTTAGTGAAGAGATGTTTAGAGTGCCTAAAAGCCAAGTCTAGAGTTAAGCCACATGGTTTGTATACTCCTTTACCTATTCCTATAGCCCCTTGGGAAGATATTAGTATGGATTTCATTTTAGGGTTGCTTAGGACTAAGAAGGGGAGAGATTCTATATTTGTGGTTGTTGATAGATTTTCTAAGATGGCTCATTTAATTGCTTTCCATAAGACTGATGATGCTTCTAATGTAGCTAACTTGTTCTTTAGGGAAATAGTTAGGTTACATGGAGTGCCTAAGACTATTGTGAGTGATAGGGATGTGAAGTTCCTTAGCTATTTTTGGAAAACTATTTGAGGAAAACTAGGGACTAGATTGTTATTTTCTACTTCTAGTCATCCACAAACTGACGGTCAAACTGAAGCGACCAATAGGACTCTCACAACCATCTTAAGGGCTATCATTAGAAAGAATCTGAAGGCTTAGGAAGATGCATTACCTCATGTAGAATTTGCATATAATAGGGCTGTTCATTCTTCTACTTCTCTGAGTCCTTTTGAGTGTGTTTATGGTATGAATCCCTTAACCCCACTTGATCTTATGCCGTTGCCTATGAAGGAACGACCAGATTTCAATGCAGGAAAACAGGTGGAGTTCATTCGGGAGATGCATGAAAGGACTAGGGAAAAACTGCAACAAAAGGGAGAGTACAATGCTGCCAAGGCAAACCAAGGAAGAAGGAGAGTGATCTTCAAACCGGGGGATCTTGTTTGGGTTCATTTGAGGAAGGAGCATTTTCCTGAAAAACGCAAGTCCAAGCTTTCACCAAGAGGAGATGGTCCATTCAAGGTTCTGAAAAGAGCTGGAGATTCACACTTCGCAAGATTAAAAATACCAGGATACAAAAGATAACTTGTACTTAAAGTCGAGCGTACATTGGGCCAATCTGATGAGGGATCACCTACACCTCAAGTTCCTACATTTGAAGGTCCTATCACTAGGGCAAGGGTTAAGGAGATCCAATAAGAATTGGACAAGGTGATGACCTTCTTCTTGTCCAAAGAGCCTTCCATGTTAGCAGCCTTCTTCGAGCCTCTATCAAGGATATGTCCATCAAGTCTATGGTGGCCATTGCAGCTCGTGAAGACCCTAGGGGTGAAGAGAAGACTCCATGAAGTAATTGGACATTTTGCTTTTAGTCTTTTGTGTTTTAAGACAATTTCCTTATTTAATTTTTAATATTTCATTTTTTAGAAAGGGGGGCCAGCTCTAGGACTATAAAAGCCCTCTTTAGCATGTTTTTAGAGATTAGACATTTTTGTAACTCAAAAATTGATTTCCCTTCTATCAAAAGATTGCTTTTGAGAGAAGAGAGCATTGTTGATTGATCTTGCTTAGTTGATCTTGTGTGTGTCAATCTCCTTAGAGATTGGTGTTCTCAAGCCTCCATAAGCCTCCTACTTGTGTTTGGCTGCCATGGCCATTGTGTAAGGTTGTACTGGTAGGGTTTCTTCATCATTTGGTTCAGTTCTTGATTCATAGAACAAGGGTTGTTCCATTGTGTGAATTGGTTCTACTTCTATTTCTTTTATTTCTGTTTTCTTCCATTTTCAGATTTAACCTCCATTGTTGTCTTCTTTGAGTTGTGTCAAGGTTTGGTGTCTAGATCGAGAGTTTGTGGCTTACCCCACATCACAATCATTATATTGTCTACAATAAATCAAGATTGATTCAAGCATTCATTGTGCCAAAGATTGTCTACAATGTATCAAGATTCCAAGTTTAAAAGATTAGAATGAAAAGAGGTAAGAAGAAGAAACATAACAAGAGATAGGTGGCAAAGCCAATCATAAAAATAATAAGAGATAGGCAGTATGATAAAACCAGCCAATAAACTAACAAGAAATCGGTGGTAAGATAAAATCAGTCATTAAGAAATAAGAAGGTAAATACAATATCAAAGATAAACATTAAGATTAAGAGTTAGATAAATTATTATTCTCATACCAAGAGTTTCACCCTTTCACCTTAGCATTAGGAGATTAGTTCTCCATAATTAAAGCGAGAAAGTAAAATGATAGATGAAGGAACATGATAATATTACAGAAGAAAATGAAAAATACAAAATGTCTAAAGAGAGAATAACATTACAAGTACGTAGAATTCCAACAAAGCTTTCCCAAGCTCTTTCCAAAAGCTCCCTAATTCACCCCTTAAACCCTCTATTTATAGAAACAATTAGGTGTGATAGGTGTGGTAATTGTTAAAATTGTTAGGTAGGAAGTTGTACAAAGTTGACAATTTGGATTCCATCATGTGCACTGAACTTGAACCTTGAATATCATCTTGAAATCCGCCGAATTTGCTGACTCCATCAACACGAAAGTTGTAGATAATTTCATTAGCTTTCCGTCAAGACAAATGGTGGACAAATTGGATACGCAATGTGTGACTTATGGTCAAAATATTAGAGCAAAGTCGGGCTGGACTGTAGCAGTAGTCAGATTCTCTTCTAGCCCACTTTTGGCCCTTTTAATGTCCGAATTTTCTGACCACTTGAACATGAAAGTTGTACCCAATTGTGACAGATACTTACCTACCAAATTGTATACATATTGGATATGTATGTTTGGAGATATGGTCCAATTACTACAGTAAGGTTGGACTGGACTGCAAACAGCAAACATATTCTCAACATTGGGTGCTTTGCCATGAATCTTTATGTTTTAATTCTTTTGAAAATGTGATCATAAATCAAGAATAAATTTGTGCATATCTCCATTAGGATGCGTCTCAAGAGTCAATATGATAATGCTCCTTACTCAGCCATCCTTAATGAATTTGTTTTATCTGCTTGATTTATAGACATCATTCCCAAAGAACCACAATTTAGCTCTGATTCCTCCAATTAAGTCCATTTTCTACTCTTCTCTCCATCTGTAAGAAATACACAAACTAAAGACAAGTAAGGGAGATTTATGCTTAATTATGGCAAAAATATAAGATGAAAATATTTAATTTATGAGTATAAAACTCACTCATCAATATCAATGCAGGAAAAGGATATGATGCATTCAACAGCAGCTATTGGAATAAAGTTAGATGAAAGTTGGTTAATTTGAGGTGCAGCTATAGAAGACTTATCAGTAGATGTAGCTTATTGCGATAAATTCACCAAATGCTGATATTGAGCTTAAGCAATTGATGTTTCTTATGTTGTGGAGTCAGCATTGATAGGAACCTTAAACTAGCACTTACCATTGTTAGAAGATGCATAACTAAAATTAAAGGATTCAACTCCACAATTTTCTTTAACATAATTAGAAAAGCTGACTTGGTTGGCCTTAGGATTACTTAATCTACCTCTGCCTCTATATCTGATAGGGTAACCGTGTTTTCTATAACATGTATCCATTATATGGCCTATATTGATACAAAAATTATAAGTAGGTATATTTCCAATATTATTGTAAAATCTCCTCAAAATTCCACCTCTTTAAGATTGATACTGATTAGGAAAGGTAGAATTGTTATACCTTTTGGTTTGTGAAAACTGAGAATTTTGTGAGTTATCAAACTATCCTTGAGCAACAAAAATTGTTTGCTATACTAAAACTGCAATAAAACTATAGTGCTATCTTTAATGTTGGATCACAAGTGAGAATAGCTTGTTAATATTAGGTTGAGACTCCATCACCAAAATTTGAGATCTAATGGTTGAAAAATTCTCCTTTAGACCTTTTAAAAACCTAAAACAATAGTCATCTTGCTATTGCTTCTTTATGTTCTTAAATGCCTCACATCTATATTGAGGATCACAAGTATAAATTGGAATTAGTCTAACGTTACAAAATTCATCCAAAAAAATCATCAGTTAAGTGAAATAATTAGTGACATTTAATGAATTTTGCTTAAAAGAATATATTTCTTCTTATAAGTCTACAACTCTAATGGTGTCACCTTGAGAGAAATGATGTGAGAGGTCTTTCTAAACATTTACATCACTATCTAACCATAGGATACTCTTTGCTATCGATGATGAAATTGACGAACTAGCCACGAATAAACCATAGTGTTGCATCTTTCCCAGAATGAGTATATTCTTTGAAAGTAGTGCTACCATCTACAAATCTAAGTTTATTCTTTGAAAGTAGTGCCATCCACATTGATCTATATAAGGAGTGATATTTCAATTCAAAAAGTGTTGGAGAAACAAGGATCAAGGATAGATTCTAATTAGGATGAAGGTAATATGGACTTAAAGGAATATCTTTAGGCTTGAAAATAGCCGGTGGAACCCGCTGCCTCTAATTGTTCAACACCTAAGAATACAACATTCCCAAAATATGAATGATTGCAATCATTGTAAAGGAAATGATCAAAATGAAAAGATTATTAGACTAGAAATGTGCTTGGTTCTTGAGAAAATTGGAAGAACGTAGCGAGAAATGCTTCTTTGATACCATATCGAAGAAATGGGAGAAAGAGAATTCAACTAAATATTATTAACTTCAAAATTTATCAGTACAAGTAGAATGGCTTCTATTGATACAAAGCCATTAAGCTAACTAACTTTACTAATACTAGTCAATAGCTAACTTCCCCTTAATCCACTTAACAACCTCTAACTCAATTCAAAAAGTGCTGGAGAAACAAGGATCAAGGACGGATTCTAATTAGGATGAAGGTAATATGGACTTAAAGGAATATCTTCAGGCCTGAAAATAGCTGGTGAAACCCGCTGCCTCTGATTGTTCAACACCTCAGAATACGACACTCCCAAAATATGAATGATTGCAATCATTGTAAAGGAAATAATCAAAATGAGAAGATTATTAAACTAGAAATGTGCTTGGTTCTTGAGAAAATTGGAAGAACGTAGCGAGAAATGCTTCTCTGATACCATATTTAAGAAATGGAAGAAAAAGAATTCAACTAAATATTATTAACTTCAAAATTTATCAGTACAAGTAGAATGGCTTCTATTTATACAGAGCCATTAAGCTAACTAACTTTAGTAATACTAGTCAAATAGCTAACTGCCGCTTAACCCACTTAACAACCTCTAACTCATACAAAATAATGCTAGAGTAAAAATACTCTAATAATTTGGTTACCACAAATTGGATAAACCTTTCTTGTATCAACTATTTTTTCCAATTCTTCAATTTTTTTTTGTTTTTTAGTTCCATGAGCATATTGATTTGCACACTCTTGAGTGACCATATGCAATGTAAATATTGGTGAAGAGTTTTGCGATAAATTACTGTAACATATACCTTTAGTATTTTTCATGTTTGATAATTTCTCGTCCAATTTTGCCTTTTCTAAAACCATGTTTGCCTCCTCCATTGCTGCCATGGCTGTTTCTAGCTCCTTCTCGTTAATCACAGTCGTTACTTTGCCAATTTCATCCACCTTTGTTGTGGCATTATCTACCTATGTTGTCACTTGTTTGTCATTACAGGGATGAAAATCATTGACCATTTAGGAAGCTTATTGATTGGGATTGCCAAATTTGTAAGTATATTTGCAAAATTTTGATTGAGATGATCATGAAGCATTCTTTAAGGCACATCTTTCACATTTTTCATCATACTCAGAATATTTGTGAATCAATTGTCAATTCTCTCATTCAATGCTTTGAATTTTGTTGCATAATCTTGCCGAGTTCATTCTACCATGGACTGATGCAAAGAGAATGAAAGCACTGATATATGATAGAGCTTGGATTGTCAGAGAAATAAAAAAGAATGGAATTTAATAAAAAATGAGAGAAAATGCAATATAAATATTTAACTCTGCTTGAGGCAGAGTTACCCAAATAGATAAATGGTTTCCAAAATACAATTCATAATTCCCTTCGTGGCTTCACCTTCTTATTTATAACACTTTCCTCATCTAACTAACTATCAATCTTGTTATAACTCTCAGAAACACATATTAATACCTCATATAGACACTAATATAGCTCATAACCTTCTCTTCTTACACTATATTTTCTTCTTCTCATGAATCATCTATGTCACATGTACTACTATTTAATAACAATGTCTTTTTATTCATACTACTATATGAATATATTACCCTAATACAAGATTTTTTTTTACTTGAACTAACATAAAATTGGATAATCCTTGATTTTTGTTTTGATTAACATTTATACTTTTATGAGTTATTAGAATATAACTAATGGGATATCAAATTTGAACAACTATGCTATAGCATTCACGATAACTAGAGAATACAATTTGAAAAAGATTAGAACAAGTAAGGCCTACTAAACTTTAGGTAACGTTTGGTATACGGTTATTCAAATTTTATATGTACTTAAAAATTTATATATAAAATTAGCACAAGTGAGGTCTATTAAACTTTAGGTCATGAATAAAAAAATGATTTTTTTATATTGTTTAGATCAAATATAATATATAAATTTTAAAATTTTTATATTTACTAAACTCAAATATCTTAAAAATAAATTCTAAGTGTAAAAATTAAAATCTCCTTATACCAAACACCACCTATGAATCTAGTGAAGACATTGAAAATGAGTAAATTAATAATTTTGCTTTCGAATAACTTTAGCTCTCAAATTTTTTTGAATATATGAGTTAGTTTTTGAAAATATTAAACTCGTTGCATATTAGCTCCACTAGTTAACAAAATAACTAACATGTAAATAATTGATAATTTCAGGAACAAAATTATATACTTAAGAAACTTTAGAGATTAAAACTAAATGAATTTACAAATTCAGTAATCAAATTGTTAGTTTACTCCATTGAAATGTGATCTACATTCTAACTTTTTTCGGTAAATTACATTGACCTTCCATGAGGTTTGGTTAAATTTCACTTGGCTCCCCTTTTGTTTCAAAAATAACAATATGCCCTCTGAACTTTGAAATTATATTGCATATACCTCCATTGACTTATTTTTTGCAAATTTTAAAAGACCAATGTGCTAATTTGGTGATGTAAAAAACTTCCCACAAACTTTTTGACTTCTGCATATCTCTACTAGACAAAAAATGGAATTAGCAAACAAACTATAAACGCATATTAAAGTAAATTACATATATTGAAATTTTATTGGGTTCTTGTATAAATCTAAATTTAATCATGTTAAATTTTAAAATTTCTTTAATCTGACATAAATATTTGTCAATTTAAATTTTGACCAAAAACTATGACAAGAAAATGTTAATATTGAGTACAGTAGAGTTTTGAGTTTTCTAACAAATTAGATGAATCTGTCCAACGCTATGAACATAGGGAAAGTAAGAAACATTTAAAAGCTTCTTGATCAAAGGATAAGATTTTTTTTTTTTTTGAAACAAGAGGGGAGTGAAGTGTAATTTTCAAAATAAGAGGAGAGCTAAAAGTAATTTAACCAAATTTCAAGAGAGGTTAGTGTAATTTACCCATCTTTTTTTATTTTATTAATTGCTTGGTTGTAGAAATGTCAGCATAAGCATTTTCTAATTATCAGTTTCATTCCATGGATCTAGCATGATTTCTTACGTCCCTCTAGAATCTCATAGGGTCTGTCTAAGATAGATAAATAGTGTTAAGGCACATACATTGGTTAGTCTTTATGATTGCCATTTTGACCATAAAAGAGTTATAGTTTGAATTAGCGTCGGCAAGAATGCTCAAGTAGTGTAAAACACATAAATTTTTCTATGTTCCTTTGTTTCTTTACTATATGGGGGTCATGAATGTCAAAATAAACTTTCTTTGCAACGTCCAATGATGATCTTACTTGTAATTAATGCCTTGTTTGAATTGGGGAATTCACTGACAAAGTAGATAAATACAGTCGTATACATCCTATTCATTCTTTTTTTTCCCCAATATTTGCCACTTTGCACGATTTTGTATGGCCCCTTATTTTAGGGCTTCTAAAGTTACCATTTAAGTATTTGCCGATCAAATTTCTCATTTGTAGTTTTTGTTGATTGGACTGTAAAGGCAATTATTTTACGATAGAAGTTCAAGTGTGATATTGAGTTATAATCAAAATTTGATGTTTGGATTAATAGTAAAGTTGAGTAGAAAGACTTACACCCTGATTAATAACTATGACTTTTAGTCTAATAGTAAGTGCTCAATCCAATAGTTCTTTTATATCATTTTAACCCATATTTCAGTGAATTAGATCCTAAGTTTAAAATAGAAATTGAAAGAACAATTATTAGCATTAATACATAGTATTAGGGACAACTTTTTGTAGATAAAATGTACCAGTAATCTATTTAGTTGGGATTATAATCCATTGTTAGATGAATCTTTTACGTCTTTATCTAATAGTCAATATCATTGTCAACTAAGTAGAATAGCAGCATATTATGGATGCCATATAATTTTCCTAGTGTTAGAGATTTGTACGAGAACTTTTAGGTTGTCAAGATTGAAAGCTTAATTGAAATTGATTAAGAGGATAAAGTGACGGAGTCTATGATAAGAAGAGTATTAGAAAATACATTAAAGAAATGTAACAATTAAAATATACATATACATATATAAAAGGTACAAATAAGCATAATACAACCTAAATTATGTAACACTCAAACAGTATACAATTTAAATAAATAAGACCTAAAACAAGATAATAGTGAAGGAAAAATCAGAGCCAAATTGCACTTGCTGTTAGCTTTAAAAACCTCCCATTTCCTAATCAACGAACCCCTTGCGATAGTTAAAATATTCATTCTTCAAGACAAAGATAATTGGTGCTTGAGATCTCATCATCTGCCACCAAATGAACATGAAGGTTGAACAACTTGGGGGTGGGGAGGTTGTAAATGTGTAGTATCATTAATTTGAGACTAGTTTAATAATATTTGAGTAAATTAACAATTTGGTCTTTAAATTTATAAAATCATTTAAATTTGGTCTCTGAATTTTTTTAGCGTATAAATTAATCAATGAAATTATCAACTCATAACATGTTAGTTATTTTGTTAGTATATCAAAATATCAAAACTTGTTGCATATTCGATCTTGGACTAATTTGCAAATGAGTTTGATATTTTTATGGAGTAACTTGTGTACTTTAAAAAAATTAGAGATTAAAGTTAAAGGAATCTATAAATTGAAAAACACTACAAGAAACGCGGGTGATGGGGATGGACACATAACGATGGTCAATAAAAACCGTCATTAAATCAAGGTTTAACGACGGTTTCAGAACCGTCGTTAAAATTTCGGGTTTAAAGACGGTTAAAGAGAAACCGTCGTTAAATAGAGATGGTTTAGCTCTAACAATTGTAGTATGTCGCGGATTTCAAAGGTTATTAAAAATTGTGAAGTTTTAGGATGGTTTCTATCAAACCGTCGTTAAGTAACGACGGTTTGGGTTAAATCATCGTTAAATAACGACGGTTTTTAGGGAACCGCCGTTAAATAACGACGATTTAATTAAAACCGTTGTGGATGTAACGTTCAGAATTTGAACCGTTACTGGTGATATGTGTGGTTTAATGATGATCTTACTAAAACCGTTGTGAAACCTATGTATAAAGACGGTTTTAATGAAAACCGTTGTTATACCAGTTTAACGACGGTTATATAACCATCGTAAATGTGTTTAACAATGGTTATAGAACCGTCGTTAAACCATGCAGTCATCTATAAATTTTTTTCTCTCTTCATTTTCATTACGAACACTTTAAATTATAGTTTTTTTCGTATAAAATACACCAGCTGAGTTACTTGAGTGTGTTTTACGAGTTGAGGTATTTAGGTGTGCTTTGTGAGTTGTGATATTTTGGTGTACTTTGCGAGTTTTCTCTTGCTCAAGGTATGTCATATAATGATATAATTTATTTGACTATTTTGTTTAAATATTGTATGTTAAAAATATTTTGCTATATTAATTTTTGTTTGCTTTTGTGAAGATCTTGTGGCAATACTCGGACTTTTGTGCGTTATTTATTTGGAATCACTTTGAAGGTATGCAATCTAATTATTTTTATTTTAGATAAATTTATTTCAAAATATTGTATGTTAAAATGCGACAATAATAGATATTTTATGTAGTTTATATTTATTTAAAAAATATAGTTTATATTGTGATGTACATGTATGAATAAATTTTAAAATTTGTGTTACTTTTTCAATGTTTACGATATTTAATATTTTAATATATTATGTCCATTGAAAATATGTAAGAGATAATCTTTTTTTAGTAATGCTAAAATATTGGATTTAATTATTTTTGAAGTTAAATATATGTAATTAATATTAGAAAGAATTTATAAAAATTAAAAATAGAGATCTTGAGGCGGGGTTGATGGAATAATATGATAAAATTATTAAATACACGTAGTTAAAAATAAAATTTATTAATAAAAAATACAAGTAGGTTTTAAAAAATGAAAACAAATATATATAATAACATAAATTTAGTAGATGAATTGAAGTGTAGTTGATGAGGTAAAATAATACATTTTAATAAATGGATATAGTTAGTATTAAAAAAAATTTAAAAAAAACTGTGACAGTACTTTCAAAATATACGTATAGTTTAATGTAAGTTTAACAAATGTATATAATAATATAAATTTAGTATAAACTGATAGTGAATTCAGTTTTAAATATAAGCTATTTAGTGTTAAAAGAATATAATTAAAATTGAGGCAGATAAATTGAAAATAGTTATTATATTGATAAACGTATTTAAATAATATACATAAGTTAGTAATAGTAAAGTTTAAGTACAATTGATTCTAAAATATTAAAATATTTGCACATGGAATGAGGTAAAATAATAAATGTTAGTAAATAGACGAAAAATTAGTATTAGGAATTGTTTTAAAAAATTTAAAACACTAATTTAAAAATACCTGTAGTTTTAAAAAAATGAAAACAAATATATATAATAACATAAATTTAATAAAAAAATAATAGTAAAGTTAGTTTTAATGCACTATATTCTTACACTAGATTCTCTATTAACTAGCAATGTTTTAGGTGTAATTGAATATAACTATCCTTGAATATATGGCCCTTATATGGGCCACTGCTATTACTTTTTCATATAGGGAATTGAAATTTCAATCCTTATCTGAATTCCTTAGAAATTTTACCATATAAATACTATAATTGAAATCATAGCGACAGATTCAAAATCATAATTCAATTTTTTTGCTGGTAATGGCTGTCTTTGCCAAGACGACGTGATCTATCAGATTCGATCATGAAACTCATCCTTTAAATTAATGACATTAGGAGAATGAAATAAATTTGGCATATGCCCAATAACTTTCTCAATGGCATTATTTCAGAAGTTAGAATTTTTTTTCTTCGATTCGTAGAGATTTTTCAAGTGTTTTATTTCATATTATGCAAGCTAATGATATCATTTATCCCACTTTCATAAGGTGCGACAAGTCTTGCCAATGAAATGTATAACTTTTATTCATCTAAGTTTGTATCATAAGCTTCTTAAGATCAAGTATGTACCTTATTTCTCTATTTTTAACTCTCTTTACAATATCTCTCTTAAACTCTTTATGATCAGGATTCTTTATTTATATCGAACCAATGACGAAGATTCTTTATTTGTTGCTTCATTGAATGTCAATGATCATAATGTGTTGTGTTTTATGCACAATTAATTGCAAATGCCTTCCCATGCAAATAGTCACGTTTTCAGTTTAGAGAAAGAGTTATTTAGGTTCATTGTTATCTAAATTCATAATTATTTCAGATATGGATAAATCTTGGATCAATAAACCTCGACAATCAATAGAGTACCTTAATGGTTTAGACGGATTTTTAGAATTTGCAAATGCCAACTCTGGTGTCGAAGGTAGAATAATATGCCCATGCCCAAAGTGTAGATTCAAGAAATGACAACTCATCAAGGTCGTGCACCAACACTTGATCATCAAACCATTTTTGGAGGGATACAATTTCTGGAGTTTGTACGGAGAAATGATTACAGAAGATCCTACTGTAGGACATGCTATAATGCCAATTGAGGTCGCCAAACCCATTGGTCGAGATGACCCTATACAGGACATGGTCCGTGATGCATTCGGGGTTCACCCCAAAAATGAGAGTATGGATTTTGTGGATATGCTTGTTCTACAGTCAACAGAAATGACGGATGATAGTGTCAAAGATTTTTATGAGTTACTGAAATATGGTCAACAACCACTCTATGAAGGGTGCAAGAAGTATTCTGAATTGTCTTTCTTGGTGAAGTTGTATCACATCAAGTGTTTGTGCTGGATAAGCGACAAAACAATGTCGATGAATTCCCAGATGCCAAGATTCCGCCTTTATTTTACGAGACTAAAAAAATTATTAATAATTGGGGTTGAATTACAAGAAAATTCATGCATGTCAGAATGATTGTATGCTATACTGGGGTGAGCATGAAAGTAGAGAAACTTGTAGTAAGTGCTCTGCACTAAGGTAGAAACCGAAACAAAAGGGGGAGAAGCGAAAAAAGGTGCATAATAAAAATTTTAGATACTTTCCAGTTAAGTCAAGGTTGCAGAGGTTGTTCATGTCTTTTAAGACTGCTGAATTTATGAGATCACATTCTGAAGACAAAATTTCTGACGGCATCATGAGGCATCCGAAGGATTCTGAGGCATGGAAGAGATTTAATCTTCTGAATCCTCAATTTGCATTAGATCCAAGGAATGTTCGTTTGGGCCTTGCAACGGATGGTTTCAATCCATTTGGAAACCTATCTATAAGTTACAACATATTGCCAGTTGTGCTGATTCCATATAATCTTCCTCCTTGGATGTCTATGAAACAGAGTTCATTCATGTTGTCAATGATAATTCTAGGGAGAAAAGCACCGGGGAATGATATAGATGTATTTTTACAACCACTAATTGGGGAGTTGAAGGAGTTATGGGTTGAATGTGTTAAGACGTACGATGCCTTTAGCAAAAAAATGTTCAATATGCATGTAACTCTTTTGTGGAAAATCAGTGATTTCCCTAGCCTTGGATATTTATCAGGCTAGAACACTCATACTGGATTAGCCTATCCAGACTGTAATTTTGACTCCACTCTAGTGCGTCTCCCTCACAGTCGGAAGTGATGTTTCATGGGACATCGCTGCTTTCTATCTCCGAGTCATAAATTTATGATGGCCTGTAATAGGTTTGACGGAAAAGAGGAAAGAAGAAACCTTCCTCTGCAACTGATTGGCGTAGACATTTTAAGACAGGTCGAAGATATTGAAGTTGTCTTCGGGGAAAATGTGGAAACTGATGCTGGGACTCAACAACGGTGTACCTGAGGTCAGGGTTTGGTTAATGCTGGGACTCAACAATGGCGTAAGAAAATTATATTTTTCAAATTTTTGTATTAGGCGAATAATATGGTGCATCATAATCTTGACGTTATGCATATTGAGAAAAATGTCTGCGACAACATCATTTACACTTTACTTAATGATTCTGGCCGTTCAAAGGACCACGTAAATTAGCAAAAAGACTTAAAGGAGTTTGGTGTGAGATCTGAGCTGTGGCTAAATGATGACGGTCAATATCCACCTGCTTTGTTCACATTGTCAAATGTAGGGAATGAATTCTTTCTCAAAACACTTAAGAATGTATCTATACCCGACGGTTATTCCAGTAATATCTCCAGATGCATTGACATAAGACAGCGTAAGATTAGATGACTAAAATGTCACGACTGTCACATCCTTATGGAATAACTGTTACCGTTAGCCATAAGAAAGACACTTCCCAAGCCGATGGCCACAGTTCTGATCAAGTTCTATTCATTCTTCTGACAACTTTGTTCTAAAGTTTTGAATGTTAATGAATTTGATCAACTTCAAAATCGTATCATTATGACTCTGTGCCATCTCGAAATGTTATTCCCACCGTCTTTTTTTATAGTCATGGTGCAT
Source organism: Gleditsia sinensis (assembly GCA_037074535.1). Lineage (NCBI taxonomy): Eukaryota > Viridiplantae > Streptophyta > Magnoliopsida > Fabales > Fabaceae > Gleditsia > Gleditsia sinensis. The sequence continues at coordinate 16,830,186 of CM073463.1, read as the reverse complement.
TTGACTGTACATTTGGTCATGGAAGTGAAGTTAGGAGGACCAGTCCAATATCGTTTGATATATTCCATCGAAAGGTAAAAAATGAAGAACACATAATTCATATTTCTTTCATTATTATTAATCCAATTTTATTTATTTAATCTATGTTGTCTAGATACTTGGACAAGTTTAAATCTTTCGTGGGGAGAGCAAGACCAGAAGGCTCAATAGCAAAGTCGTACGTTGCAGGAGAAGTTTTATTATTCTGTTCTAGGTACATAGATGGTGTTGACACTGTCTTCAATCGTCCTCCTCGTGTGGATGATCGACTTGATGTTGGGACGTCTGACAGGGGTTTGTTTCCACCAATAGGAAGACCAGTTGGTGGGTTTGAATATTTCACGTTTTCTCCCCGACAAAAATTGCAGTCCCATCAGCATGTCTTAACAAACTGCAAGGAAGTTGATCCTTACTTACAGTAAGTTAACTCACACTTAACTACATTTGCAAACAATTTTTTGTCCTGTGTATCATTAACTGTACATAAAATGTTTAGTCAATAGGGAATTTAGAGACTATGTACGGCATAGTTTAAGAAGTCGAACACGAACATCTACCGAGATAGATAAAAAAGTCCACACAGAATTTGTTTCTTGGTTTTCGCGTCGTGTAAGTATTTCAACGTGGTCACATTTCATTCATATGTCAAATATGAGTACAACTCATCATTTATTCTTTTTACATATCGCAATTGATGACGATGGATCACAGTGTGCTGATTTAAAATTTCTTGCACTTGGTCCATTAGATAGAGCACACCGATACAGTGCTTACAATGTCAATGGATTCAAATTTCGAACTTTAGAGCGAGACCAAGGGATGACATCTCAAAATAATGGAGTTTACGGTACTTTCGGGATGAGGAGTTATGCAAGTAGTAGTGATAGGAACATACAATTTGGTGGCATCCCGTATTACGAAAAACTATTGGACATTATTGAGCTAAACTACCACGGGCATTTTACAATCATATTATTTAAGTGTATGTGGGCTAACATAACTACAACGAGGGGAATTGCAATTGATGACTTCGGGGTGACATCAGTTGATTTTTCTCGATTGATTCACACTGGTGAAAATGATGATGACGAGCCATATATCTAGGCATTTGAGGCTCATCAAGTGTACTATGTACAAGATGAGCTGGATAAGAACTGGAGTGTAGTGATGCATTTGAAATCCCGTGACTTATACGAGATGGGCGACGAATATGAAAATTTTATATACGAGAGCGATCCGTTACACACACAAAATTTAGAAAGTTTGTTTCCAGAAGGAGAAGTTAATTTATGCTTGTTACGGTATTTGTTTTGTTGTTGCTGCCTATTTACATATATTTTGGATTACTTACAATTATTGTACTATTTTATTTATTTTTATAACTTTTATTAGGCAAAGTTCATTTTGTAATTGTTTTATGCGGTGACTAATCTTATTAATTTCATTTTGGCAGGAGCGGTGACGATAAAGAAGGCTAGATCACTCTACATGGACATGGTAGGCGCGTCCAGTTCTCACATTCCTACACCCCACGTGGCGATCAGTGAGGGCGAATAGCCCACTATGGAGTCAGACATTGTTCTATCCACTCTTCCTCACCTTTACTCTCAGGGAGCAGAGTCAGAGGCTGTCGTGTCATCAGTCCCTGCTAGCAACTCCCGTCCACTAGATTCACAGGACGTCCCATGCACACTCCCCCCACCCGACGCTCAAGCACCGGACAACGATTATGCCTTTGATTTTGACGCGATTTTTTCTAGTGTGGAGGAGGAGCATCAGCTCGGTGAGTAGGAGCATAGACGCAGGAAGAGTTGGACAGTTGATATTGTCAGTGAGTATTGTATGTAAAACCTTTATGCGCTTAATAATTTTGTCATAGTAACATAATATATAATTGTTTATATTATAACAGACGGGACCGGACAGGTCACGTCTAGGCAGTTGACTGTCCACGACGTATGGGCCCTATCTCAGGGGTCGAAGGTGGTTGTCTAATTCAACGACAACCACCAGCCTATCGGAGACAGTGGTGGTTTGCTCGGTGTCTTCCTCGGCACCATCGGGGATAATTTTTGGTTATTCCCAATCTCCTACTGGGACTGGAGGAGCATTCCTCAGTAATCGAAGACGAACGTCTTCGTAAACAACATTCAAGTATGAAAACATGTATCTTTTGTAACTAATTATATTTAGTTATTATTTATGTGCAATTTATGTGTAACAAATTTTTTACTTTCGTTTGCAGACACATTTTAATGTGATGGGGCTACATAAGAAACTGATCATGCAATCGCTAGGAGCGAAGTGGAGAGCCACACAGTAAAATTTATTCTGGCTGGCGTATGATGGTACGAAGACTAGAAATCAGTAGCAGAGTGAAGTCTCGACAGGCATCCCACCTGATAAGTGGGCAACTTTCATAGACTATCGCCTTGAAGCGAAGTCTAGGGTAAGTTGTGTATATTAATATATTTATTCAATTTAAATTTTAAATATTGTGACTAATTAATTTCTCTATTTAATTAGGATGTGGCTGCGAAGAATAAAGGGAATAGACGATGTCTGACAATGTCACACACCACTGGATCCAAGAGCCTTGTGCGAAGAAAGGCGAAGATGGTAAGTTTAAATCCATAAATATCTTTTTTTAAATGTTAAGAAGACTATAATTTATATAATCATAAGTTGATTAATTATTATAAATTTCAGGAGGCTGATCTTTGCGGACCAGTGACTCGCGGTGATGTATGGACGACAGCTTATAAAAGAGCTGACGAATCATACATCAACGATGAAGCTCAGGCTGTTACGGTAAGTAATAAAATTTAATCATCCATACATTGGTAATTATTTGATTTTTAGATAATGTTTAATATTATTAATTGGCTGTTATTGAATTTTGCAAGAAAAAATTGCTTCGATCCAGCAGGAGGACAACTCGTCCCAAGAGCTCTTGACGGCTGATTTACTTGCAAGAGCTCTTGGCACTAGGGAGCACTCCAATCATGTTCGAGGATTTAGGTTGGGTGTTTGCTCAACGCAAGTCTTCGGTCATGGCTCGACTGGGTCGAGCTCACATTTGGGCCGTCATACCACGAGTTACAGACTGAGGTGGAGCGCTTGAAAGTAGCTATACATGAGCGGGACGTCGAGGAGCAACGACAAGATGCTGAGCTCGTAGCACGACAGCAACAAATAGAGGCTACTATGACGCTCCTGCTACAAAAATTTCAGGGTTAGCTGCCACCTGAGATAGCAGGACTTCATAGTCCCAGGCCCAGGGTGATTTTTTAATACATAAAAATTATTGGTATAATTTTTTTTACTTTGAAAATGATAAAAATTCTAACAAAAAAATTTTATTTTTCAAGACCCCAGTGATCGTGGCAGTGGGTATCAGCCTGATCAGCATTCGCAGGGTTCGGGAACATGATTTAATTATTATAGTCTATATATATGATTATGTAATTCTCGTGACTAATAATTTTTGTGTACATATTTTTCATTTATAAATATATTCATTATAATTCAATAATTTACGTATATCTAATATGTAGTTAAATATCAATAAATTTTAAAATAAAATTTTAAATTATTAAATAATTCCCTCGCTTAATTATTATATAATAAATAAAAATGTATCTAAATTAATTTGTTGAATATTAAAAATATAAATTAATTTTTATGCATGATGGTTTAATAATAAAAAAATGTAATATGAATTAGTTTTTATGAATAACAAAAAATATTAAATTTCAAATTTAAAAAAATTTTGTTTTAAAAAAGCTAAATTAATTTTTACGTATAGTTGATAAATAATAATAAAAATTCTCAGTTCGTTATAATGACAATTTTGAAAAACCGTTGTTATCTCCTATCATAACGACGCCGTTCCCACGATTGACTAAAACTGTCACGATGCTCATGAATCTACGATGATTTCTTGACCGTTGTTAAATGCCTTAGGGATGGTTAAAACCGTCGCTATATCCACACAAAAACCACCGCTAAAACCCGTGTTTTTTGTGGTGAAACTAAATTTGGGAATTGTTAGTTTATTGGATTTTCTTTTTATCCCACTCTACCCAAGAGGTTAGAAACCTAGAAAAAGAAAAGAAAATGCCTCAAATCTAAAATGTCACAATATTTGTAAGATCTTAATATTTAAATTGAGACAAAATAGAGATCCAAGAATATTTAAATCTTAAATAAGATATGGATTTATGGGATTAATATTTGGGAAAGTAAGATATAAAGATTTATATCAAGATCTTGAGAGCAAAGGATTAATCAAACCAAAAAAAGTGTGTCATGCAAATGGATCCTCTATAATATTAAACTCGATGTAGTTGGAGAGATAAAAAGAATCAATAGGTGGTGGGTACTATCTACCTATGGTAGTAAGGGTAAATGTTAATCCTACATAGACTAGTATTACCTTTTATGAAATAAAAAGGTGGTTTGAGTGCTATAAGTAAATTATCAAAGCAAAAGAGAATAATTACAGTTAGCAAAATACAAGAGTGTAATTAATGATGAAAGAGTTGGTTTTGATTGATATCCACTATCAATGAATCATATTGATCATTGACAGTATAATCAATTCTATATTGAGTATCTAACATTGGGATGTTATCCATGTTCTTCATTAGGTTTAGTTAATTGATGACGATAGTCTCAACTAACCCTAATTAACAAGCAAACTTAGCCAATCAATAAAATTTAACTTATTAACTGCATAAAGAATTAAAGAAACTGATGTAGCTAAACAATACAGACACATCGACTGTATTCAATCTAGTTAGTCATTTACCATAGGTTAATAATTCATAATCATACAATTATTAATCCTATTTTGTCTATTAAATCATAGTGATGAAAACTTTGTTCAAAATATGATTTAGCAGTAGATTAAAATAAACAATATACTAGTAGGCCTCCTAGCAATTGTAGATGATGTTTTTTTACTTGTTTTTCCTTTTATTTATAGATTAGAGAGTCTTAAATGAAGTAGGATTGCTTCTAGGTCTATTTCCAACCCATCAGGCTTCGTTTTAGGTCAAAATAGAACTTTTTTACAGCTAAATTTACCTTCTACAAAGGTTAGCACAACGGCAATAAGGACAAATTTGTCAATAACTTACACTATGTCACAACGTTGAATTTTGGGCACCACAGTGCTCTGATTTTTCTAGAATATGTAAAAGTAGTCAACATGAAAGTTGTATTTCTATCTCTTATCTTTTCATAACTATTGAAATCAACTTAATTGGAGCTCATATGAGAGAGATATACTTCAATTAGTGATGAAATATTAGGATTCACCTTGTTGCTCTATAGTTTTGAATTTCGAGCACCTTAACATAGATTTTAGATTATTGTCTTATATTTCCACGTGCACTTTTATCACTTCAAATAGAGTTTGTATGAGGGATTTATGATTTGATTAGTGCTGAAAGGTCTAAAATCACTACAATTCAATATTTTTTATGAATTTCTTCTTGTTTTCTCTTCTTTTCTTCTTCCTTTTCTCCTACAATACAAAACACAAAATTAAGATAATTTTTAATCATATTATACTTAATTCAAATAAAATGTAAGGTTAAATGTATTAAAATCATGCTTAATTATGCACACATTAGTGTAGCCAAAGATTCCTACTTAAGGGAGCCTTACACATTTATTTCAGTTTCTCTCATTTTGCAATGTTTGTTTGTATGGAAGAAAATCTCGACCTATCAGTGAATTCCATAGCTTGACACACTTTAAAGCATTTTAATTATCCTCTTACACCTAAGATTGAAAGGGAAACATTTAAGAATGTCACACTATAATTAGAAACTGAATTAAATGCACCGTTTTCACTTAGTTTATATATGCACATTGATTTTAATTTGTAAAATGTACCGATGAGCCCTAATAGGTAATAGTTGGTTAGCCATATAGATGGGAAGTAGTGATAGCCATTAGTTTCATTAGTTAGGGGTAGGCTTAGTAATTGATATTCGAGTTCAGGAGGAAAGGGGCATTCATTCGGTAGATTATTGTGTACTTTATACTTGGGGTCCATATTGGATTTCCCTTAAGCAACAAGAGATAATCCATTACTGTCGATCTTAGTTTTTTTGACCCATTGAATTCTTATGCTTTAGTGGTAATAGAGCTAGTTGTCGGTCTAAGAATGGGCTAAAAGGTGATGGTAAAAAACATTTAGCAAAATATATTAGAGTTAGAGAAGAGGCTTAATGATGTTAATGGAAAGGTGGATAGTTTAGGAGAAGATCTTAGAGAAATCAAGCAAATTACAATTAAAGAATAACCAAAAAATATGAAGAAGATTTTAATGTTGATGGGGGAATTCTTGAGTTAGAGGCATTCCAGCTTAAAAGAGAATTCCAGGGAAGAAAGAGCCAACTTAGGCATTAATACAATTCAAGAATAGTTAAAGTTGTCATTTTTGAGCTTTAATGACAATGGTAACTTGGTGTGGAGAGATAAGTGTGAGCAATTCTTTGTATTGGAAGATGTTGCTTAATAACAAAAGTTGAAGTTACTATTAATAGCCATGGAGGGAAAGGTGTTTGCATGGAAATTGCACTATATGCAATCATTAGGCATGAATTACCTTAATTGAAAAGTCTTTCTTGATGTTATGAGAGTTAGATTTAATACTTTTTGTTTTGATGATCTAATGTCCAAATTGGTAAATCTAAAGTAAACGGGTAGTTTAATTAAATATATGTAGGCATTTGATGAGTTAATTGCTAGAGTAATTGTGGATGATCATATAGCTTTAAGCTATTTTTTAGGGGGTTTGAAAGGTCCTTTAGAAAAGGTCTTGAGGTTGTAGAAGCTAAAGAATGTGGATGAGGGCATAGGGATGGCAAGAATTCAAGAAGAGTTGTTGGAACTTAGCATCCAACCTTACCACTTGGCTCAGGAAAAGCCCAATTCCTATAATAACCCTAGTAATAACTTATATACCAATAGGTATAAATTAGCTACGAGTGCTAGTTGTAACATCCCTAATTTCATTTTTTTATTGATAAAAGTACATAAATATTTAATTAAGGAAATAAAATTTATTAGACAATATTTTAGATATCTAAGGAAATATAATCCTTAGAAATTCTTCATCTTATATATATGCATAGAAAATGTTTCTAACATTAAGAGAACAAATAAAGAGGGAAAACCTAATAGGAAAAACAATTAGAAATAACATACTAAAGAGATGCAAAATTCTTGGATAAGGAAGATAAATTTTTAGAAACAAGTAAATGTCTTAAAATTTCAAGAACATTGGATTAGGGTAATTTTTTCTAATTCAAGAATTAGAGTTACAAAGTTTAAAATCTTTACCCATACATTGGGCTTTTACCTATGGACACTTCATATAGAGTTTTTCCACCTCACATAAGTTTCTAGCAAGCCCATTGGATAACCTAAACAAGAAATAAAACATAGACTTGGACTAGGATATAGTAATTGGACCAATAGCCTAAAAATTATGAAAATGTGACCAAGCCCTCCAAGAAAGATAGAATTTTATCCAAAGCAAAGAAAATGGGTAGGAATAAGCCCATAATAGGTAGAAATAAGCCCAAATCCAAGAGAAAAAATAAAATAAAATAAATTAGGTGATGATATAATAATGTAATAATAATAAAGATTAGGTTACATGGCATTAAGACAAAAATTTAGCAAGTGGTGTGATTCTACATTCATAATTTTGGCAAGTGGCATGATAATACAAGGCTTTAGGACAAAAACATCTATATCCTACACTCATAATTTTAGCAAGTGGTATGATAATACATGGCATTAGGACAAAACATTCCTATCCCACACAAATAATATCAACCAAATAATGGAGATTCAAGGGCTAGAAATTTGCCACCTAAAAAGGCAAACATATCATACTTGTTTAAGACAAAAGAAAATGGAAATGAATCCTTAAATCAAAGGGACCTTGTCCCATATCTTAAGAACATATTATCATAATTTTCAAAATACAAATATTCTTTTCCTATGCATATATTAACTAAGGAAGAGGAAGACAAGAACATAAGTTGTTTGTTTTTCAAAAATTCAACCAAGTGTAATCTAATTGTGATAAGGTAGACCCATGATCATGAAAGGTGAATTATTTGGTGGTCTATATAAGAAAACCCACCCTTACAACATTATAATTTAGTCCAAGTGAGGGAGAGAAAAAATAGAAGCAAGGTAGAGTGAGGAAAGGAGAGGAAGAAAGGAAGAAAGAGGAAGGAGAAGTCTAGGGGACTAAGTGCTCCAGGTAAGTTTAACAATATTTCTTTTTGAAGAAAACTTTTGAAACTTATAATATTTATATGAGATTTTGATCTTAGAACTTTGATGATTGGTCATGATGTTGCTATATCATGTTACATATTGATCTTGCATGTGATGTATTTTGAATACATAGACTGGTATAGAAAATTCTGCATAGGTATGGCTATGGGTGGCAAACTTTTTAGCTTCTGTGTTTTAATTTCTAGGAATTATCTATAGGGAATTAAAATAAATGGTTCACATAAGAATTAAAGATATATGTGTCACGGATTTTTAGCCACTGGAATCTCTCAAGTTAGAGTCCATATGAGGTAGATATTGTCCGATTAGTAAGCAAAGGTCAGAAAATGGTTTATCAGGAAAGAATATGTTAGGATAGCTTCTGTATTTTAATTTTTGGAAATTATCTGTAGAGAATTAAAATAAATGGTTAACATAACAATTAAATATATATGTGTCACAGATTTTTAGCCAATGGAATCATTCAATTTGGAGTCCATATAAGGTAGATATGTTTCGATTAGTAAGCAAAGGTCAGAAAATGGTTCATCAGGAAAGAATATGTTAGGATAGCTTCTGTGTTTTAATTTCTGGGAATTATCTGTAGGGAATTAAAATAAATGGTTAACATAAGAATTAAATATATATATGTGTCACGGATTTTTAGCCACTGGAATCATTTAATTTGGAGTCCATATGAGGTAGATATGGTTCGATTAGTAAACAAATGTCAGAAAATGGTTCATCAAAGAATAATATGTTAGGATAGTTTCTGTGTTTTAATTTTTGGAAATTATCTATAGGGAATTAAAATAAATGGTTAATATAAGAATTAAATATATATGTGTCACGGAGTTTTAGCCACTGGAATCACTCAAGTTGGAGTCTATATGAGGTAGATATGGTTCGATTAGTAAGCAAAGGTCAGAAAATGGTTCATCATGGAAGAATATGTTAGGATAGCTTCTGTGTTTTAATTTCTGAGAATTATTTGTAGGGAATTAAAATACATGGTTAACATAAGAATTAAAGATATATGTGTCACAGCTTTTTACCCACTGGAATCATTCCATTGGGAGTCCATATGAGGTAGATATGGTCTGATTAGTAGTCAAAGGTCAGAAAATGGTTCATCAGGGAAGAATATGTTAAAGATAGTTTCTGTATTTTAATTTCTGGAAATTATATGTATGGAATTACAATAAATGGTTAACATAAGAATTATAGCTATGTGTGTCATGGATTTTTATCCACTGGAATCATTCAATTTGGAGTCCATATAAGGAAGTTATGAACTGATTAGTAGTCAAAGGTCAGAAAATGGTTCATCAGGGAAGAATATGTTAGGATAGATTCTGTATTTTAATTTCTGGGAATTATCTGTATGGAATTAAAATAAATGGTTAACATAAGAATTATAGATATTGGTGTCACAGAGTTTTAGCCACTGGAATCACTCAAGTTGGAGTTCATATGAAGTAGATATGGTCCGATTAGTAGGTAGAGGTCAGAACTTATCCGAGAAGAAATAACCTGTACATTTAGGGAGTAATATCACCTTGATTTTTTAATATTTCGCTACAATATTCAACATAATAGTTTTAGATAATTGTTTTATCTTGAAATTGACACCAAGATCACCTATATCGGAGTTCAATTGAGGGAGTTATGCGCTGATTAGTAAGAGAAGGTTAGATGTGAGGAAAACCTACATAAAAAAAATAAAGAAATAAAATTAATATTTAAAAAAGAAGACGAATCATATAAATGACTGGTATATGCCATAGCCATTGCCATTGTATGAACTTCTTACCATCTTAAGTGTAAAATTCTGACATGAAAATATTTTATAAAGTGATATTTGAAATTGTTATATTCATGGCATGATTATCAATGATTTATGGTAATAGTTATATTTTGATGAGCATACTTGTTATTGAAAGCATATTTTTGGCTATCATTGTGAAAAGAAAAGAAATGAGCACGGTCACATGGCAATCCGTGTGGTGCACCAGTAGGGGACGCCCTACCAACGGTTATGATTATGATTATGAGAAAAGAAAGAGAAAGTGTGCCATGTCGGACAGAGCGAGAAAAGCCCGTACCGGAGAGTAGAGGATACTCACCCTAACCGGGGTAGCTTGAAATGAGAATAAGTTGATGGCCATCATATGATATTCTAAAAATAGTTAATCATGTCATACATATCATTACTGTATGATTCTTATGTGCATAGATATAATGCATTCATGTGACCAAAGATATTTTCTGTAGTTTATACAGCTGAACATGACGTGATGAGCTATATTGATGATGATTTATTGTTAAACTTACTGGGATTTAATTCTCACTATATTTCCATATCATGTTCAGAAAATTAGTTATGCAGATTTTTCTATAGCTCTGGCTTTTAGTGCACGTTGGATCGAGTACTTTATGTTGGGCAGATCCCAAAAGCAAATAAAATGTTTGTGGTCGTGTTGGCTTAGATCCCGGTGAAGGTGCAACCACCCGCACCTATATCTCCGGAATTGGTCAACCAGAATAAATAAGATGTAGATTTTTATGTGTTTGATATGTTGTACGTATATTTTAATTAATGACATGTATGTGAAATCTGTATTATATAAATTAAATAAATGTTATATTGAGTTAAGTTGTAACGAGGTAATAACTTCATGGTATTTTTTTTTAAAAAAATTGATACTTAAATGGAGTTGTTACACTAGTGGCAATAGTGATGCATATAATTAGCTAGTTCATACATCATAAATCTGATTTTCAAGAATTGTTTGAGTTCTATGAACAATTAGAAAGTTACACATACTACATATTCTAGAAAAGCTTCAAATTTCAACAGAAGTGTAAATCGACCACTCTATGGAATGAATCTAAGAGGCAAGAGAGAATTAGAGAATTCTGAGGTGGGTGTTAGACTATCAAAAGGCTTGTGTAAATTTTGAGGTGAAAAATACAGCCTAAATCACAAAAATATATGTAAGGTGTGGGGAAAATGAAATGCAATATGATTGGAGCAAGATGAGGAAGAGTCAGAGGTAGGATTGCCAATTGAGGAACAGGAATTGGAGAATGAGGCAATAGATGAGGAAGATATTCAAATTTCATTACATGCATTGCAAAGCCTATTAAGAGGAGACTCAATGCAATTTTGGGAATAATTAAGAAGTAACAATTGAAATTCTTAGTGGACATAAAAGTACACACAATTTCATCAGTCATAAATGGGTAAAGCAATAGGGTAAAAGTGGCAAATGAAGAAGCTATCACAATAACTTCTAAGTGTGAATCACTCTCAAAGAGTATGGGATATTATCAATTCAGTGTAGACTTTATAATTCTACCCTCATCTGGTTTTGGTGCTATTTTAGGAATACAATGGTTGAAATACTTAAGAGTTATTTAAAAATAATGACCTTCATCTATAAGGTCAAGTATATTTCCTTAGAAGGCATTCAACCTAAATTACAGGTAACTGAACCTATAAAATCTCCAATGCAACTGGGCTTTTATTTTTAGAATGATCAAAACTAAGAATATAATGATTGAGTTGATGGTAATCAACCTAGAAAAAAGGAGTAATGTGCAAGGCATGGTTAGGGATAAGTTATGAGTATGTTTTATACTCATAAACTAATTATCTTTAACTTGTAATTTTGTGAATTTTTGAGTAATTTATATTAGATTTATGTGTGACTGTACTTGTTTTGTAGATAGAAAAAAGAAGAAAATTGAGAAAAAATGAGAGAAAATAAAGAAAAAGGAGCAATAATTACATATTTTAGACAGTTTCAACATTATTTAATTAATTTGGGTATAACTCTCTCATCTAAACTCTAGTTGAGATGATTCAAGAGGCTACAAAAAATTAAGAAAAAGATATACACTTTTTATCTTTTGAGTTTTGAGAGATCTGATGTTAAAAAGCTAGATATTAACATTAGAATCCAAAGATGATAATACAATTTTTTTAAAAATAAGATAATAATAAAGAAGTTTGAGTTTGAGTTGTATTGAAAGAGTTTTTATCTTTTAAAATTTGAGTTTGAGAAAGATTCAAAGATCTATTTCATCTTTAAAAAGGACCATTGAGCTATAAATTTATAGTAGGAGGAGAAAAGCTCAAGTTCTCTCTAAGCAACGGCTTCAACTCCATCTTCATATGAATTTTCTTCTTCTTTGATGTTTTCTTTTATGTTCTAATTTATTGTCTAGAGCTATGGTGTAATTTAATTATGAACATTTATATTGTTTATTAGATTTAATTAATAAATTATTTTTCTTAAATTGAGTTTTCTACACTGTGTATAATGCTTCTAATTGCTTAATCACTAATTAGATGATCTATTAATCATAATGAGTCTGGAAAGAAATTTACGTATCTAGTTTATTGTGTAGTTAACCATGAATTATATGTAAGATAGAGATACACTTACATGATCTGTACAGTCTTAATTGAGAGCCATAAATTTTATTGAATATTTGTTTATTATAGTTCACATAGAGACATAGTGGATTAGCATTCGAAAAGTATTTTTATTAAATCTTAAGAGAGGATAGTTGATAATTTAGGGGGTCTCAACTGGCAATTAAGATTATAATTTTTAGATTAAAGAGACAGATAAATAAAAAGTAGATTAATTATGGTGAAAGCAGAATTCCTAAATTCCTAATCAATTTTGAGTTACTCTTACATTCAAATTTTATAGTTTTATTTTATTTTGTTTTATTTACCCATTCTTAATCAATTAACTATTCAAATTATTCAATTAGGATAAATATTAATTTAGTGTAATAATTAATAACATCAATCCTTGTGAGATCGACATTCTATATTCGCCATAGAGATTTTATTTTTATTATTTGACAATAATAGTGTACACTTACACTTGTGCATATCAATAAGCAAAAGATCCAAGTTCTATTGGATGAGTAAAAGGAAGTGTTTCAAAAGCCTTCTTAGTTGCCTCCTTGTCAATTTTATGACCACAAAATTTCCATTATTAAAGGTAGCAATCCTATTAATCAAAGACCATATGGATATCCTATGGTATAGAAGGACATTATTAAGAAGATGGTGGATGAAATGTTGGATTCTACAGTGATATAACAAAGCATAAGGCCATATGCCTCAACTATTGTTTTAGTAAATATGTACTGGTCTTCTTCGATGATATTCTAGTCTATAGCAAGACTTGGTAAGAGCACCTACAACATTTGAAGTATGTGATGAACACTCTAAAAAATAACATCCTTTTTTGCCAAAAGAAGCAAGTTCACTTTTGGTATAACTCGAGTAGAGTACTTGGGCCATATCATATCTCATCAACAAATTTGAAGATCATAGTAGTCCAAAACTAACCCATATAATTATATGGCTATTACAAAAGATTCATTAAGATTATGGGATGATTGCTAAGCATCTAACAAAGTTGCTAAGAAAACAGGACTTTGAATGAGGGAAGCAGGCTTAGCATGCATTTAAGCACCTTAAGAAGTTGTTAATCAAAGTACCATTGCTAGCTATGTCAGACTTTAACCAATCCTTTGTGGTGGAGACTAATGCATCTAAGAGTGGGATTGGGGACATCCTTATGCAATAGGGCATGCCATTGGTAATACCAATCCATGTCAGCTTATGAAAGAGGAATATTTACCTTGGTATTTGTAGTGAAAATTGGTCCTTATACCTCATTGGTCACTACTTTATAGTTAAAATAGATGAACAATCCTTACAGCACTTATTAAACTAGTAACTTAATACATCAATACAGAATTAAGGGTTGAAGAAGTTATTAGGACTATATTTTGAAGTTGAGTATAATAAAAGAAAGGATAATATTAGAGTTGATACTCTTTCAAGAAAGAGTGAAGACAATATTTTAATGACAATCTCAGTGGTGGGTTCTAATCCTTGGTAAAGGATTAAATATTCTTATAGAATAGATGCTAAAGTTTAAGACAAAATTACAAAGGTACAAATACGCCTAGGCAACAACTCAAAGTAGACTTAGGAAGGTGATATTCTTAAAAGAAAATGGAAAATATTCATGGGACTTGATGAGTAGCTACGTAATGAGATTTTAGCCACTTACCATACCTCTCCTTGGGGGGACATTTTAGTATAGATAACACTTACAGAAGAATTAAAGCCTTATTCTATTAGAAAGGTATGCTGAGAATGGTACAATATTATGTTAGACAATACTCGATGTATCAACAAAACAAAAGTGAAAATGTGGCTTATTCGGGTTTATTGCAACCTCTCCCTATTACCAATTCAACTTGGCACACAATTTACCTTGCCTTTATCACTACTCTTACCAATTCTCACAAGAAGACTATTATTCTAGTAGTGGTTGACAAACTCACAAAATATGGCCACTTTAAAGCATTATCTACAACTATATCAGCTGCATTAATGGCTAAAGCTCTCACGAACAATTTCATTAAACTACATGGCCGGTTGTTAGTAGTCATTTCAAATAGAGAGTTGGTATTCCTTAGCTTCTTCTAGAAAGAGCTATTTCGAGTTTAGAAGATTCAACACTTCAAATTCACAACCTACCGTCCTCAAACAGATGGTCAAATTAAAGTGTTGAATAAGACTGTAAAGTATTACTTGTGTTGCACGATGGGAGAGAAGCCTCATTGATTACTCTTAGCATAATTTTGGTATAATTCTACTTACTAATCTGCTATAAGGATGAAACCCTTTGAAGCCTTATATGAGTATGTTCCTACTCTATGCAATCTCTATATAGATGGGTAATCATTAGTGGAGGTAATGGATGTGAGGAAGAGATCTCAAGAGACCATATCCAAATTACTCCAAGTCAATTTTAGGAAGGCACAAGAGAGAATGAAAAGACTAGCTGATAAACACAGAAATGAGAAGGAATTTAAGGTTAGGGATCATGTCTATTTGAAGTTGCAGCCATATAGACAATTTTCCATTCAGAATCGCAAGCGTCATAAACTGACAGCCCTTTATTATGGACCTTATGAGACTGTGGAAATGATAGGGGTAGTGGTGTACAAATTGCAACTCCTGAGGGTACAAAAATTCATGATGTCTTCCATGTCTCTCTTCTAAAGAGACATCATGGGTCAAGGTCAATGTCAACTAATTTACCCCTTTGGATAATCACAATCTTATGCTATTTGTGCCAATAATGGTGCTTGATAGAAGACTCAGAAGGAAAAGAACAAAAGCCATCATGAATTGTTAGTGCAGTGGGTTCACATGAATGAGGAAGATGCTACTTGGATGGATTATGATCAATTTCAATAGCAGTTTCCCTCTTTTCTAGGGTTAGAGCATTCACAGGTTCCTTAAGGACAAGGAACAAGCTATGGGAAAGAAATTTTCAGACTATAATTAGAAACTAAAGGAAACACATCGTTTTCACTTAGTTTTTATACGTACATTGACGTTAGTATGTAAAACACACCACTTCACTAATTGAGCCCTAACGGGTAACAATTGGTTAGCCATGTAGATGGGAAGTAGTTGTAGCCGTTAATTTCCTTAGCAAGGGGTAAGGCTGAGTAGTTTATATTGGGTGCAGGCAGAGATGGGGCTTTCATTCAGTAGATTGTTGTATACTTTGGACTTAGCATCCATATTGGATTTCCCTTAAGTAATAAGAGAGAATCCATTACTTTTGATATTAGTTTGCTTGATCCATCGAAGTCGTGTGCTTCAAAGAATTTCTCATTTGATTGCATGATGGTTCAACTACAAATCTACAATATGGTACACTGGAAATGATGATGATTTCTAATGTAATAACTAAATGTGAATGTTACAAGATGCAATTTAGTAATAATTTCAAAGTTTTCTGATTTTTTTTTCTTCTTCTTACTCGCTTACCAGCATTTGAGCACGGTATTTCAAGGTAGTGCCTTCTAAGCCCTGTCATGAAGAGCAAGGGTTCTGGTTAATGTTTCAAATTTAAATCCATGGCAAAGAGAGATTTGTAAGAGATAGAATAAGTTCACGGTGTTATCTATATTTTCAATGGACAAAAAGAAAAAAGAAATTATAATTGAGAGTAGTCTTCTCCTTTTTGTTCTCTCTTTTCAATGTTGGGGCTATTCCTCTGTTGTTTGAGATATTTTCTTTCTCCATGAAAGCTATTTTATCTTTTTTTGAAAAGAAAAATATTTCTTCTCTTCATAATAAAATGACATAGAACTTGTAGTTGACGAATTGTTAGGCTAGACTAATTATCAAAAGTTCAAACAGAGTCTTCACAAGTCCTGTAGACTTTAAATACACATAGCTTTTTACTCTATTGGAGTTAAAGGACATATAAGATATCAACAGAAAGTTTGCTTTTAGCTTGTCCCTGATTAAATTGGGATTTATCTAGTCAAGCCTATTTCAAGGCTCAAAATCCATTATTTAAACCTTTTTTGAACTGTTTCAGATTTTTTGCCTATTTTTCAGTATTTTATTCATTTGCATTTCATTATTTTAAACTTTTTTGCATGATTAAAAGTTATAATTAAGGCCCAATAAATACACTACATTTTGTTCATTTTTACTCATTCAATCGGCCAATTTTATAAAATTTTACTTCACTGATTGAGTTGATTTACGCTTTACGGGATTTCGCTGTGTCACAAGCGATTGGTTTCTGGTCCATCTATTTGAAGAACTCACTTCATTAGTTTTGCAACCATGCTTTTTAGAAGACAAAACCTGAGAATTGGAATTGTATTTCCTTCCCATGAATATCTTTCAAGGGTCTTTTATTGTCTATTGTTTATAATTATAATTCTGTTAAAGCAACATATATTTCTATGGTAAGCAGTCATTTGTATTCATTTATGCAGAAAACTGATTTATGTAACGAGAATGCAATACATATCATTTTATTCTTTGGAACTACCAACCTCTTAGGCTTAACTAATACAATGCCCCCTAATTGCCATATTTGGCCTTATAATCGTTCCACAGCTGATCCACACTCTTCCCAAGGAGCTGAACGAAGTCCTGGTCGCTATAACCAGTTCTCATCCTCTTGTTTAGTTCTGTAACAAATCCACTTTTCAAACTGTTACAATAGTCCAGAAAATAAGCTGTAACCTCATAACCCTGGTCCCAATTCTTTCCCTGCCCTGGTTTCCTCCAATGGCTGGGTGCATACCCTACCTTCAGCCTTACAAAATCTGCTATACCTTCAATCAATCCACCAGGAGCCTGGCCATTCCCATTCCACTGCCATATATGGGTCATTTCATAATACAGAACCCCAGTTACTTCTCTTCTCACATCCCCTGAATAGCTTCCAACGTAGTTTGAGCTTAGATGAATCTCATTGTTGCTAGTATATGCTACTCCACCCATGTCTTCCACAAAGAAGCTGACCTTCTGCACATTTTTTCTTTTAGCAGGGGTGTTTTGCTGGAACACCCTCCATATGAATTGGGTTGCAGAGTCCAGTGTTTGCTTGGCATACTCTGCGCCTATTTCATTGCGGAAGCGAACACTACCATCTGTTGTGAGAGCATTGTTGGTGACAGTGTAGTCAACTGTTTGTGTTGCTTCCATGCCTGCCAGTATTACTAGCAAACAAAAGACATGGATGAAATGTTGAACAACCATGGTTGTGTTTGGAGCTAGCTCGTGTTTGTTTCTTTTGAAGCTCTTGTGTGATTACAAAGGAATTATGTTATGGTCTTTATAGGAAGACACCAGATAAACAACTACAACTTGCATCTACAAAGCAGGTGCTCATCAAACTTCCAACTAAAGTTAGTGTTTTCACTTGTTGATATTGGGATTTTGACCCTCCTCCCACTATATTGTTGGGGTTTGATCCGTCACCTTACTTTGATATTATTTATATGAATCAAGCCATTATAGTTAAGTATTATAACACAATTCTATTTTTTTTTTTAAATAATTGTGTTCAGTAAATAATTTTTTGTCTATAAATAATGTCTAAATTAAAATATATAATAAAAATAATTTAAAAAAATATTTTTTTTACCATATGTCATAACTTAAATATTATTAGTGGACAAAAATTTATTCACCAATATTTTAAATACCAACTCTTTTTTCAATTGATTTAATATAAATATCAACATAAAATGAGTTAATAAATATGACAAATTATGGATATCTCAATAATATAAATAGAGGTAACTATAATTTTATTATTTAACTAAACTCAATTAAAAAAGTTATTTCAAAATAACATGTTGAGTTTAGAGTTAATTTTTAAAAAAATATATTGAATTTTAAAAAATAAATTGGATGATTTTTTTATTTACAATTTTCTTAAACTCAGCTTAATTAATTCAACATAATTTATTTTTATCAAATAATTTAAAATTTTAATCAAATTTAAATATTTATTTTTAATTCAATTTTTGCTAAGTAGCCTAACTAATCTAATGTGACCCAAACTAATCGAATCTTGACCCGACACTCCTAAACACAATGATAAAAAAAAAAAAAGATATATCTCCAAAATGAGTTAGAAGGTGTGGGTGGTGTTGAATCTTCCATGCATTGACTATGAGTTGACCAACCGGGTGAGAAACTTAAAAAGGGCACTGTTGCTAAATGCCTCAGCGCTAGCTCAACCGTTGGATCTCAAGAGAAATTGAACGGCTCCAGCGCTCGGTAGCAAATCCAATTTAAAATGCGTTGTTTTCAAAAGTTAAGACCTCTAGTTGTAGCTAACCATTATTCTATATCGTCCGTGCTGCCAATTGGATGGGAAAAAAGTCAAAAGGGGCGAAGAAATATCAAAAGTATTCCAAAGATAATTATTTCCATATCTATGGCGGCTAGGAACCGCCAGTCCCAACATTTTATTTGAGTGCATCGTTTGAAATTGTGGCATACTTTGTTATGTTTATCGTAGAAAAATATAAAATAATATAGTTATTGTGAATCACGGCAAAAGATGTTTATTACAATTTTTTTTTTTTTTTATAGTTACTGAATGCGGTAAGGTCCAGAGACATTTGAGGTTCTAATCAAATACTAATTATTCTAACAGTAGTGACGTTAGTTGAAGGCGCACAAAATTCTCATGTATAGGATAAACTGGTTAGCAATTTTTTTAGGGTAAAATCTAGTGGATTACTATGTAGTTTGAGTCATTTTTGTTTTACTATTATATTCTTCAAAAATTGATATTATTCTATTATAAGGTTTGTTCTATTACTGTAAAAATGTCATGTATTTTAATTAAATCTTAGGCAAAAATCTCAAATTTCATGTAATTTTTCAAATTTTGACGTTTTTATCTCAAAATTCCTGTCCTCTCTGCTCAACGAAATTCTGCACTCTTAAAATTCTTGTCCCCTCTTCAAATTTCTTTTCCCAATAGTTCCTTAACATTCTAAATTTATTCTATTTTCATATCAAATTTCCTAACCTTTGTCTTTTCAATTGAGCCCCGCAAATTCCCTACTTTCCTTAAATTCTTGCTTTACTCTCAAATTCTTTGTTTCTAATGTTTTTATAAATGAAATTAGGAAAAATAAGAAATAATTCATATGGGACTTAAAAAAATTTGTTTATGATTCAGTAAAAATAAAGCACAAAATAATATTGTACTAACCGAACAAAGATCAGTGTAAAAGTCAAAATGCTCCAAATCATATAGTAATATAGTGTATTTTATGGGGCCATATTTCTTACAGTATGATATTAATTTTGCAAACTATATCTATGAAGACTTGCATTGATAAGCTGGAGTTGAGACAATAGAAACAACGCCAGGAAGGAAATAGACGATAATACCATGCAACTAACGACTAGGAATAGAAAGGAAAATTTTAATACACATCGGCTGCTTGAACTAGAGAAGGCTCTAGGTGATGCCTGGAAAAGGAGGAATTGCGCTGGAAACAAAATGCAACAGTGAGATGGATCAAGGAAGGAGATGAGAAATCCTCTTTCTTTCCAATTACATATAGTATAAAGGGAGTTGTAAGAAAAGATGTCGTTTTGGTACTTGCTGATTATAGGCTCTAGCTGTGGTTATATAAAGCTAGCAGCTGATGACTTGTACACAGTTTTTTTAGTAGAATGAATAAAAATAAAAGTTGACTTTGTTTCCTTCACGTTTTCTCTTTCTGGTTATTTAATTCCTGTTCATCCTCTATATATCTGATATAGTATCAAAGCCAGTCTCAAGCACGATCCATTTCTCCTCACAAATGTAGCAGATCACCTTTTCACACATCGAATTACTGATTAACTTTCTTTTCCAGCAACGATACATTAACTACATCCGATACTAGTTCGTCTACATTTGGAAATGGCGATACACAGCTGATTGGCTGCAAATTCTTCACAAACAAGAAGATTACAGTTTGATTAAATAATAATAATAATAATAATAATAATAAACAACTGCTATGGAAGCAACAGGTATATTTGGACTGATGCAATAGAATATAGACACATCCGCGTCGCCTGCAGCTCCAAAACCGTTTTGTCCATTACGCATTTTGCCATACAAGGGTATCGGACAACTATTAGATAATACAAATGTGCTTTGGAATGGGAAATGGGAATATTTCCTTCAAAGATCTAAGCCATGAACTTCCCCATGTCGGGTAAACAAGCTCAGAGGATTCTTACTTAAGCCTCTTCTGTAATAGCCGTAAATTTAACGAAAAAGTTCAACTAAAGAAATTTAGAATAAAAGAGATAATTTTGGAAAATGGAGATTTTAATTAAGGAAAATTTGGAATTAAAGAGAGGATTTCGAAAATGGAGTTAGGACCCGGTGAAAATAAGTTATTATTTACATGAATTAAAGAATTATAAAAGAAATGTTAGAAATTTATGTTTCGGGACAAAAATGTAATTTCTTAAAAGTTTCGGGGTTAAAATGTAAATAAGAAAATTTTTGCAAGGACCTCCCTTAAAAAGTAAAATTTTGCAGAAAGGTCCTCTGGAATATTTTAAGGGCCTCAACCAATCCGGAAGGTGGTCAGTGACAGATTTCTCTATCTCTCTTCAGAAAATTCTCCCCGAAAACCCTCTAACTTCTCTCTAAGATTTCTTCGCCTACGGACCTCGAATTTCGACACCACCACCACCAACGGACTCAGGACGAAGAGTTCTTCAAATCCATCCGATTGGTTTCTAGAGAATTGGCCGGAAATTGGCCGGAAAATTGAAGAGAAAAACGGCCAAAAAGGTAACCCTCGAAACTCCTACTTTCAGTTTTCAAATGCAAAAACTAACACCGTAGATCGATCCAGAAGGCACCAAAACCTTTGAATCTCAAATTTCAGCCAGACCCACCACCGCAAGCGCCTCCACGCGCCGCATCTCCCTCGGCGAGTGAAGCCCATGCGCAGCTCCTCGGGTGACGCGTGTAGCGCGTGGCAGCCAGACCTCCTTGCGTTGACCTGCGTTGACTGAGCTCCCGGAGGTCAAATTTCGTAAATCCGGAGTCGTTTTCAAGGTTTTTGGACGTTCTGGACTCGATTTTGGGGTTTATTTCGCTGAATTCGGATCAAAAAATAGGATTTTAAGGGTGTCGAACTTTGTACTTCAAAGTGGTGAGTAGATGACTCTTTCTATGGCTTGTTTTTACTCTTCTTAAACTTTACATTGATAAATGAGCACGATTACATGTTATTTATACTTCCATATGTTCTTGAAATGGTTTGAAAATGTCTGAAATATTTGGTATATGATATGTAGTTCAAGAAGAGTTTGATTTTGCAATAAATTTTGAAACACATTGAACATGTGATATATTTTACACGTATTAATTGTTGGATATGAAAATTATGCATATTATTTTATGAAAGAAATTGAATGGCAAGCATAAAGCTCATGGCGAGTTGCTTGATAATTACGGCAAACGTAAAGCTCATGGCGAGTTGCTTGATAATTACGACAAGCGTAAAACTCATGGCGAGTTGCTTGATAATTTTACATTCTTTTTTATGAATATGCATTAATATATATATGTTATAAACGATTTTGTACTGAGATTGAAAGCTCTGTCGCTTTTTTACATGAATATATTTATATATACATTGATGAACATTGTCGGTTATATGGCTTGAGACGGTAATGTGAAGGTGATATTAGTGGGAATATGGGGAGGCAGTTGAGTGATGTACTCACATTCCCTGTTGATGGAAGTTGTAGTCAGAGGTATTGTGAGGAGGCAGTTGGGTGATGTACTCACATTCCCTGTTGACCTATTGAAGTTGTAGTCAGTGGTATTGTGAGGAGGCAGTTTGGTGATGTACTCACATTCCCTGATTACCTACTGTGATTGTGACTATGGTATTGTGAGGAGGCAATTGGATGATGAACTCACATTCCATATTTATCTATTGAAAAGATTTGATTTTTAATGCATACCAAAATCTATTTAAGATTTATTTGTATCATATGTGGTTACAACTATTAAAATGTGATTTGAACTGAGAATATTTTGAAAATGTGGGTCCCATAAGAATGTACTTTTGAACGGTGGATTTTGATATGATAAGTTTTACTATATAAGTACATCCTTATGTTGACCTGAGAAGTCATAGGAGGTGTTATCTACTCACTGAGTTGTAAAACTCACTATACGTGGTTGATATATTTTTCAGATAAAGACCCAGAATTTGGTCCTGCGGCTACTTGACCGACTAGGTGTCGTGCTTCATTGGTGAGCCTAACTTGTTTCTAGGCTCTTAGTGTAATATATTGTAATATATTTGTACTCTAGTGTTGCTCTGAAAGTCACAGGCAGGATCCTTGTTTCCGCTGTAAACTTGATGTATATAGACTTGGCATGTATAATTATTGGTTTTGTAAACTTGTGAACGTTGAATAATACTTGGATATGTATTATCGTGAGATTATTTGCATATGTAATAAAAATTTTAACTGATATTAAAGGTATTCGCGTTCCTAAAGTAGGGACGTGTCAAGTTGGTATCAGAGCATTAGGTTTCCCTGTGACAATCAGAGCAAGGGATTCTTTAGTAGGACCTTTAGTATCGATATGAGCCGGACATATTTATACTTCAGGTGCTGCTGAGGGAATCTATAGGATATTCACTTCCTTTCCAAGTGTCTTTAAATTCTTTGAGTAAAGTTTGAATACACGTATCTTAAAGAGGTGTTTTATTCTGTATAGTTAATGATGCCGCCAAGAACTAGAGCGGTCACTAGAGAAGAAGCTATAGATCGTGCACCCTCTACAGAAGAGTCTGCACAATCTACAATACCAGTACAAAGAGGCCGTGGTAGAGGCCAACTTAGAGGAAGAGGTAGAGGTAGAGGACGTGCACGGGGTCTGAGAACCCCAAGACAAGGTGAACAGACTCCTGTACCTGATAGAGTTCCTGAGGAAAGAGTAGAAACCCCTCAGGAGCCACCTAATAGAAACGCTGATATGATTGCTGGTATACATAGAAGTTTAGAAACATTGGCTGGATTTATAGTGGAACAGGGTAGAAGGGAAGGCCAGCCCGCAGAACATGCTCCTGAAGTGCAAGAACTGGGAAGAACAGCTGATCAAGAGGATAAGTTGAGAGGGATTGAGGTGTCATTACCGCAATTCCTTAAGTTAAAACCTCCTACTTTTTCTGGGTCAGATATTCAGAAAGACCCACAGATATTTATTGATGCTGTAGAACGCATTTTCATAGCCTTGGGGTGCTCTAGTAGAAGATCTGTTGAATTGGTGTCTTTTCAACTATCTAATGTGGCCTAAGTTTGGTTTGAGACATTTGTACAAGGACAGGCAGTTGTTTTACCACCAATGGAGTGGGACAAATTTAAGGAAGCATTTATGAATCGCTTTCTACCAACAAGTGAAAGAGACAAGAGGGTCAGAGAGTTTGAGGAATTGAAACAAACACCAAACATGTCAGTTTCTGAATATGACATCCGTTTTACCCGGTTGTCCAGATATGCACCATATCTGGTCCCTACTGAAAAGGATGGAATTAAGAGGTTTGTTTTGGGATTGATACGCCCATTGTTTAAGTCAGTGGGTCCTCAGATCGATCATTTTTCAACTTATTCAGCAGTTGTGAACTGTGCTAGAATGATGGAAACACGAGAGCAAGCTGACATAGAAGGTCTTAAGAGAAGGAAAAGAGATCGAGATAATAATGCCCAGACTAGATATAATCCTACTGTCAGTGGGTCAAGATTTCAAAATCCACAGCGTTTTAATCAAATAGGAGCTGGTAGTTCTAACCAGCCATCAGTTAACATTAACAAGCAGAGAATGTTCCAAAGAGATATGAGACCCCCGAGTCAGCAAGACTCAAGATCAATTCCACCATGTCCAAATTGTGGTAGGTCCCATACTGAACAGTGTCGTAGAGAAATTGGTGCATGTTTTAAGTGTGGACAAATGGGTCATCTGATGAAAAATTGTCCACAACTGCGAAGTTTTAGTCAAGCATCAGTGCAACCAGCTTCATTCTCTGCATCTGTGCCAGCACGACCTAGTAGAGCAGCCTCAATCCAAGCAAGTAGTGGTGGTCCTGGTAGAGGATCAGGAAATCGAGGGCGAGAACCAGCTCAAGTTTTTGCCTTGACACGACAGGATGCTCAGGCCTCAAATGCAGTTATGACAGGTACATTATCAGTATGTTCCCATAAAGCATTTGTTCTGTTCGATCCTGGTTCTACTCATTCTTATATATCACCATGCTTTGCTAAGAACTTGGATAGAGATCTTGTTAGTTTGCATTGTTCTTTCATGGTTGCTACTCCAATGGGAGAACTTCTAGTAGTAAATGATGTGTATAAATCATGTGAGATTTCGATAGAAGGCAAGGAGACTCTTATAGATTTGATAGTTCTAAATATGATAGACTTTGATGTGATTTTGGGAATGGATTGGTTGGCATCATGCCATGCCATTCTAGACTGTCATCATAAGGTGATTAAGTTTAATGTACCTGGAGAATCTTCCTTTATGATACAAGGAGATTGTAGTAAGAAGTCTAGAAATTTAATTTTAGCCTTAACAGCTCATAAACTGTTACGAAGAGGGTGTCAGGGATATATAGCAATAGTCAAGGATGTTGATATGAAGTATACAAGTTTAGAGCAGGTTCCAGTAGTTAAAGAATTTCCTGATGTGTTTCTTGAAGAGTTGCTAGGATTACCCCCAGACCGAGAGATTGAATTTAGTATTGACCTTCTCCTTGAAACACAACCAATATCCATACCTCCTTATCGGATGGCACCTGCAGAACTTAAGGAATTAAAAGAACAATTACAAGATTTATTAGATAAAGGTTTTATTCGACCCAGTACATCTTCCTGGGGTGCTCCTGTTCTCTTTGTGAAGAAAAAGGATGGATCTTTACGTCTGTGTATTGACTATAGGCAGTTGAACAAAATGACTATACGAAATAAATATCCTCTACCCAGAATAGATGATCTGTTTAACCAGTTACAAGGTGCTCAATGTTTTTCAAAAATTGATCTGAGATCCGGGTATCATCAATTAAAAATAAAGAAGGAAGATATTTCAAAAATTGCTTTTAGGACTCGGTATGGGCACTACGAGTTCTTAGTAATGCCATTTGGTTTAACGAATGCCCCAGCTGCATTTATGGACTTAATGAATAGGGTATTTAAACCTTTCTTGGACCAGTTTATTATTGTATTTATCGATGATATTCTGGTGTATTCAAAGAGTTCAGAGGAGCATGAGCGGCATTTAAGGATAGCCTTGCAAACCCTAAGAGAACATCAATTGTATGCTAAGTTTTCAAAGTGTGAATTTTGGCTTAGTAATGTTACATTCCTCAGGCATGTGGTTACCAAAGATGGTATTCATGTTGATCCCAAAAAGATAGAAGCAGTACAGCAATGGCCACGCCCCACGACAGTTACAGAGATTCATAGCTTTCTTGGGTTAGCAGGCTATTATCGTAGATTTGTTAAAGATTTTTCAAAGATAGCTGCTCCTTTAACCAGGTTGATTAGGAAAGGAATAAAATTTGAGTGGTCTGATGCTTGTGATGAGAGTTTTTAGAAATTAAAGGAGTGCTTAATTACAGCCCCAATCCTTACCATTCCTACGGATACAGGAGATTACGTAGTATACTGTGATGCATCTAGAGTGGGTTTAGGCTGTGTGTTAATGCAAAATGGAAGAGTAGTTGCTTATGCATCTAGACAGTTGAAGAGGCATGAACAGAATTATCCCACCCATGATTTAGAGATGGCAGCTGTAGTATTTGCTCTAAAGATTTGGAGACATTACCTGTATGGAAGAACTTGTGAGATTTATACAGATCACAAAAGCCTCAAATATATTTTTGAACAAAAGGATCTTAATTTGAGGCAAAGAAGATGGATGGAGTTACTGAAAGACTATGACTGTACGATTTTGTATCATCCAGGTAAAGAAAATGTAGTAGCTGATGCTCTAAGCAGAAAGTCAATGGGAAGTTTGGCTCATATAGTAGAGGTGCGACGACCATTGTTAGAAGACATCCATAAGTTAGAAAGTAAGGGGATAAAGTTTGAAATAAAAGAACCGGGAATATTATTGGCTCATGTGCAGCTCCAATCTTCCTTAGTTGAGCAAATCAAAGCCAATCAAGACAAGGATGCTAATTTGCTCAAGATTAAGAGTGAAATGAAGGATCGTAAGGATTCTGAATTCTCAGTGGATACTGAAGGGGTATTAAGATACGGTAGACGATTATGTGTCCCAAATGTTCATGATTTGAGAAAACAAGTTTTGAAGGAAACACATCGATCTACATATACCATACACCCGGGAATGACAAAGATGTACCAAGACATAAAGGAATTGTATTGGTGGGATGGTATGAAGAGGGATATTGCGGAATATGTTTCCTATTATTTGACATGCCAGCAGGTAAAAGCTAAACATCAACGACCTGTAGGGTTACATCAGCGAATAGAGATACCAGAATGGAAGTGGGAGAGAATTACTATGGATTTTATCATTGGATTAGCAAGAACTCCCAAGGGAAATGATTCTATCTGGGTCATTATAGACCGCATGATGAAGTCAGTACACTTTCTGCCTGTGAAAACAACCTACAATGTAGCTCAGTATGCAAGGCTCTATTTAAATGAAATAGTTAGGCTACATGGAGTTCCTATATCGATTATATCGGATCGAGGGCTGCAGTTCACGACACGATTTTGGAAAGCTTTTCAAGAAGCATTAGGAACGAGATTGGACTTGAGCACAGCTTTCCATCCCCAAACTGATGGTCAGTTTGAGCGTACGATTCAGATTTTAGAAGATATGCTCCAAGCCTGCATTTTGGATTTTGGTGGAAGTTGGGATATGTACTTGCCTTTGGCTGAATTTGCATATAATAATAGTTATCAGACTAGTATACAGATGGCCCCATTTGAAGCTTTGTATGGTAGACGGTGCAGATCTCCCATTGGATGGTTCGAAGTGGGCGAGGCTAAACTTATAGGGCCAGATCTTGTACAAGAAGCTTTGAACAATGTAAAGCTGATTAGAGATAGGCTACAGGCAGCTCAGAGTAGACAAAAGACGTATGTTGACAACAGACGAAGGGAGTTACAATTTTCAGAGGGTGAACAAGTGTTCCTGAAAGTCTCACCCATGAAAGGAGTGATGAGATTTGGAAAGAAAGGGAAGTTAAGCCCTCGGTATATAGGTCCTTTTGAGATATTGGACAGAATAGGTGCAGTAGCATATCGCATAGCTCTGCCACCAGAACTGAGTAATGTTCATCCAGTATTTCATGTGTCTATGTTACGGAAATACTTACCGGATCCTACTCATGTCATTCAACCCCAAGAAATTCAATTGGATAAGAATTTAACTTATGAGGAAAAGCCGATATCTATTGCTGATCGACAAGTGAAGAAGTTGCAGTCACGAGATATTTCTATGGTTAAGGTGATATGGCAAAATCACTCATCTGAGGAAGCTACATGGGAAAGAGAAGATGACCTCCGCGCCAAATATCCGCATTTGTTTGAACAATGAGGTTAGTATTTATCTGCTACTATGGTGATGAAATTCGGGGACCGAATTTCTTTAAGGGGGGAAGAATGTAATAGCCGTAAATTTAACGAGAAAGCTCAACTAAAGAAATTTAGAATAAAAGAGATAATTTTGGAAAATGGAGATTTTAATTAAGGAAAATTTGGAATTAAAGAGAGGATTTCGAAAATGGAGTTAGGACCCGGTGAAAATAAGTTATTATTTACATGGATTATAGAATTATAAAAGAAATGTTAGAAATTTATGTTTCGGGGCAAAAATGCAATTTCTTAAAAGTTTCGGGGTTAAAATGTAAATAAGAAAAATTTTGCAAGGACCTCCCTCAAAAAGTAAAAGTTTGCAGAAAGGTCCCCCGGGATATTTTAAGGGCCTCAACCAATCCGGAAGGTGGTCAGTGACAGATTTCTCCATCTCTCTTCAGAAAATTCTCCCTAAAAACCCTCTAACTTCTCTCTAAGATTTCTTCGCCTACAGACCTCGGATTTCGACACCACCACCACCAACGGACTCAGGACGAAGAGTTCTTCAAATCCATCCGATTGGTTTATGGAGAATTGGTCAGAAATTGGCCGAAAAATTGAAGGGAAAAACAGCCAAAAAGGTAAACCCCGAAACTCCTACTTTTAGTTTTCAAACGCAAAAACTAACACCGTAGATCGATCCAGAAGGCACCAAAACCTTTGGATCTCAAATTTCAGCCAGACCCACCACTGCACGCGCCCCCACGTGCTGCATCTCCCTCGGCGAGTGAAGCCCACGCGCAGCTCCTCGGGTGGCGCGTGTAGCGCGTGGCAGCCGGACCTCCTTACGTTGACCGAGCTCCCGGAAGCCAAATTTCGCAAATCCGGAGTCGTTTTCAAGGTTTTCGGACGTTCCAGACTCAATTTTGGGGTTTATTTCGCTGAATTCGGATCAAAAAATAGGATTTTAAGGGTGTCCAACTTTGTACTTCAAAGAGGTGAGTAAATGACTCTTTCTATGGCTTGTTTTTACTCTTCTTGAACTTTACATTGATAAATGAGCACGATTACATGTTATTTATACTTCCATATGTTCTTGAAATGGTTTGGAAATGTCTGAAATATTTGGTATATGATATGTAGTTCAAGAAGAGTTTGATTTTGCAATAAATTTTGAAACACATTGAACATGTGATATATTTTACACGTATTAATTATTGGATATGAAAATTATGCATATTATTTTATGAAAGAAATTGAATGGAAAGTGTAAAGCTCATGGCGAGTAGCTTGATAATTACGGCAAGCGTAAAGCTCATGGCGAGTTGCTTGATAATTACGGCAAGCGTAAAACTCATGGCGAGTTGCTTGATAATTTTACATTCTTTTTTATGAATATGCATTAATATATATATGTTATAAACGATTTTGTACTGAGATTGAAAGCTTTGTCACTTTTCTACATGAATATATTTATATATACATTGATGAACATTGTCGGTTATATGGCTTGAGACGGTAATGTGAAGGTGATATTAGTGGGAATGTGAGGAGGCAGTTGGGTGATGTACTCACATTCCCTGTTGATGGAAGTTGTAGTCAGAGGTATTGTGAGGAGGCAGTTGGGTGATGTACTCACATTCCCTGATTACTTATTGTGATGATGACAGAGGTAATGTGGGAGGCAGTTGGGTGATGTACTCACATTCCCTTTTGACCTATTGAAGTTGTAGTCAGTGGTATTGTGAGGAGGCAGTTGGGTGATGTACTCACATTTCCTGATTACCTACTGTGATTGTGACTATGGTATTGTGAGGAGGCAGTTGGGTGATGTACTCACATTCCCTGATTACCTATTGTGATTGTGACTATGGTATTGTGAGGAGGCAATTGGGTGATGAACTCACATTCCATATTTATCTATTGAAAAGATTTGATTTTTAATGCATACTAAAATCTATTTAAGATTTATTTGTATCATATGTGGTTACAGCTATTAAAATGTGATTTGAACTGAGAATATTTTGAAAATGCGGGTCCCATAAGAATGTACTTTTGAACGGTGGATTTTGATATGATAAGTTTTACTATATAAGTATATCCTTATGTTGACCTGAGAAGTCATAGGAGGTGTTATCTGCTCACTGAGTTGTAAAACTCACTACACGTGGTTGATATATTTTTCAGATAAAGACCTAGAATTTGGTCCTGCGGCTACTTGACCGACTAGGTGTCGTGCTTCAGTGGTGAGCCTAACTTGTTTCTTGGCTCTTAGTGTATTATATTGTAATATATTTGTACTCTAGTGTTGCTCTGAAAGTCACAGGCAGGATCCTTGTTTCCGCTGTAAACTTGATGTATATAGACTTGGCATGTATAATTATTGGTTTTGTAAACTTGTGAACGTTGAATAATACTTGGATATGTATTATCGTGAGATTATTTGCATATGTAATAAAAAGTTTAACGGATATTAAAGGTATTCGCGTTCCTAAAGTAGGGATGTGTCATCTTCTTTACTGGTTAGAATCTACAAGGCCAGGTATTTTCCTACTGGTTCTTTCTTCGAAGCTAGCTTAGGACCTAATCCTTCGTAGGCTTGGAGAAGAAATTTATAAGATTAAGACCTAATCCAACAGTGGACTTATATGTGAGTAATTATATATTGCAAATTGTCAAATAAAGTTAAACCCAATTAGTGATCAACTAAATTGTTAGTAATTTAGGCTTTAATGTATTTAATAAGATATGGACCTTTAATGTATAGAGACTAAAAATGGTAATTTTATTAAAATAGGAATATAAAAAATATAACAGTAAAGTTATCTATATATTATGGTTATGGTTTGTAAATCACATGTAGCTTTAGTTTTTTATTTTTATGATATTCCATCATCAAAAACAAGGTACAAAGAAAAATTAAAAGATTATATGAGGAAAGCTTGTTGATGTGGAAAGCCAACCACATAGTTATGAAAAGTAATTGGTCATTATGGATTCAAGTTTGCTTATTCATATTTATGTTTTGTTTCTTGGTGACCTAACATGAATGATCTTTTGTTCTGCATGATGTTTTCACCAAAGTAAATTTTTTAGACATGGAATTGCTATACCCTTCTCAATCTTAGTTGCTTCTTAATAAGGAGATAAAAATGTAGAAATCCCTTTGGAAGATCTGAATTCCAAGAAGGCTAAAAAATTTCTTCTATAAGACTTTTCACCTTAGCTTGGCTATAAAGAGCATCTTGGAGAAATAAGGGTGTCCCATTGATGATCTGAAATGCATCCTCTATGGAGCTAACAGTGAGAGCATTTTATACTTCTTTATTACCTTTTACCCCTTCATTATACAAGTTTGGAGAAGCTCTCTTTTAATGTTGCAATTTTCCAAACTTTCTCAAGTCTCCTTCTTCCTATGGTGGTATGAGCTAGCATAATTTAGACCATACACTGGCCGACTAAACAGCTCATACTAAACCTTTAATATTAACCCTACAAACAGTGATCCACCCTCACTACAAGAAAAAACACTTTCAATGACAATTCCATTAATGGATACTAATAAATGGAAAGCCAAAAAAGAAAAAGTTTCACCTTTTGAGTCAGTTTCACTACCATCTATTGTTCATGCTGTTTACCCACATGGTGCAGTAAAGATTGAAAATCCCAAAAACAGTTATGTGTTTAAAGTAAATGGTCAAAAATTGAAAGTATTTTTGGAATTAACAAACCTGGAGATAGAGGAGACACCTTTGCATGATCTTGTCTACCAGGATTGATTTGCTTATGTTGTTAAAGGTTTCCATGCACGCTATCTAGGTAAGATCGTTCTTTATTTAACTTGCATTAATTTTTCCCTTTAGTGTTATCTTCTTTTGAATTTTTGTTGTTTTCCCTACCTTTATTGCTTTTTCTCTTTCAAAAAAAAAGAGATAAGAAAAATTGAGTCGAGAATGGAGGACATTCTCACAAAATTGAAAAATCATTTTCCTTCTCTTCCACTCAATGTATTGAGAAAAATTTACAAAGAAAAGGTTGCAAGACTAAGGGTGTTGATGAACATGAGGATGCCTGCTGATATTCATTCACTAATTGAAGCTAAGGTACAGTTATCAAGTGAGTCTGCAAATAATTTCATCTCTTACATGCCTGATTTGGGAAAAAGCAGTTTTGCTAAAAAGCATAGAGCTAAAAGAATGGGTGTTTATCACAAATGTGGACGTGAAACTTGCAACAAACGTTGTCGTTCTTTGGGTTGAGTATCTGTAAATCGGGAAGACAAAATTAAGTTCATTAAGGATGGTTTAAGTAAGGAGTCATTGGATGATGACTTTCATCCAACGTCTCTTGAGACACATCCTAGTGGATCTGTGCATATCAATATTGTTGGTTTATGGCCCCATTTCAAAAAAGAACATAAACGGTACATTCTTAGGAATTTAACGTTAAAAGACCCTGTTTGCCAATTTATAAGAAAATTGGATGGGAAGCATATCCTCGACCCATAAAGGGCGTTTAAGCCGTTACTGGACGTAAAATCAGAGAAAGATGTGAGCCACAATGACAACTACGGTACATATGCATGCGTGTTATCATCTTCCACCTTTACTTTATCTGACATCCACCAGCTTACTCACCTAACCATTGTAAGTATGTCCTTGTCTGAGTTCTATAAATGCACAATTTACCATCTTCACATTCATACCCAAAATTAGTGTAAGTGCAGTCATAGAGGGAGCCTCAGTTTTCCATTTTAGAAATATTTGTGTCTTTTGTGGTTCCAGTCCTAGGAAAAATGGAGAGTATGTAAAAGTAGTACAAACTTTGGGTGTGGTACTAGTCAAGAGAAAAATGCATTTAGTTTATGGTGGAGGTTGTCGAGGGTTAATGGGGAGTGTGTCTGAATATGCATATTTAGGAGGATGCCAAGTTCTAGGTATTATTCCTATAGCTCTAACTGCATCAAACATCGTAGGAAAAATAATTGGGGAAGAATGTAGGGTATCCTCCACGTATGAACGCATAGCTAGAATGTTGTGCAACGCTAACGCCTTCATTACCTTACCTGGTGGCTTTGGTACTCTGGAGGACATTTTCCAAATTGTCTCTTAGGCACAACTGAACATCCATCATAAACCAATAGGTTTGTTGAATGTTAACAATTTCTTTGACAGTTTGTTGTCTTTTCTTGATCAAGCTGTAGAACAGAGATTTATCTCACACTTAGCACGACGGATTCTCATCTCGGCCTCAAATGCTAATGAGTTGATTGACGCATTACAAGCGCTTGTCCATGTACCTGATCCAACTATGACTCAAATAAATTGGACATGAGACAACCGCTTAAAGCGCAAACTGCACTTGACTCTCCATCTGTAACTCATTTTATTTGATTGCATAAATTTTTATTTCTCTATTAGTTTGCTGCAGGTTCATCTTTTCCTTAATCTCCTTTTAGGTAATATCTCTTTCAATCTTTGTTGTGTGTTTTGTGTTTGTTCATTTTCAAAAAAAAGAATTCTGAGTGATGTTTTGGAATTTGGTAAAACTAACACCAATGATGAAAATAGTTTAAAGTGCTTGTAACCTTTGAAAAATAGATGAGTTCTGAGTGTTATGTATGAACTTAAATTCTATTGCAACATATGTTCTACCTTAAAATCTTAAATATCTTGCGCACTTAATCTTTTACATTTGACTGATTGTTTATTTAAAAAAGATTTATGTGATTCAAATATAACAAGTTATTTCATAAGACTTTAGAACTTATTTGATTGTCACTTGAGGCGAAATCCTAGACTACTCTCCATTTAAGAAATAAATTAGGCATTGTTGGAATCGTTTGAACCTTTCAGACCAACCTATTCATTATGCCATCTCTAGTAACCCATTTTGAGCCTATGCTTCTCATTTCTTGTACACCTATATTAGTATCTAGCCTTTAAACAAAAATGTTTCTAACTCTTACCTTTCAGAAATGATCATTTAACTTATGCCATACATTACAAGCCTAATAAAAGTCCTGATGATCTTAAATGTTATGATTAGTCTACATTAGTGGAGAGTGACATGAAAAATAAGCTTATGGAGTCTTACATGCATCTATCTGGAGATTTACTTTAAATATTTAGTTACATAAATTTATTTGAATGCAAAAAGTCCAATGTCAAAGGATTACCACACACACATTTGAGATTCAAGAGTAAACTATACGTTGTATTTGAATTGAAGTTTTACATAACCTTGGATCTTGATATTTTCTTTGATTGCACATTTTAAATCCTTGAGGAATGTTTAGTAAGTCAAATATAACTCATCACTCATCTTTTGAAATTTGAAATTTGTGTGTTTGGCTTGAGGACAAGCAAATGATTAAGTTTTGGGGTATTTGATGAGTGAGTTTTATAACCATGAATTAAATACTTTCATCTTAATTCTTTGTCATGTTTAAGCACTTATTTTTTGTATTTATCTTTAGTTTTATGCATCTTCTACAGATGGAGAAAAAAATAGAAAATTGACTCAATTGGAGAAATCGAAGCTAAATTGTGGTTCTTTGGGAATTATGTTTATAGATCAAGCGGTAAAAATGAATTCATTAAGGATGGTTGAGTAAGGAGCATTATATTTTTTACTCTTGAGACGCATCCTAATGGATATATTTAATCTTGATTTATGACCATATAAGATTCAAGGAATCTCAAATGTGGAAAATCTGTGTGCTGTTGGTTTTTCTGCCCGGATTTACTCCAGTATTTTAATCATAAATAATAAATTACATATCCAATATATATGAACTTTGGTAAGTGAATAGCGGACACAATTTTCTACAACTTTCATGTTTACGTGATCAGCTAATTTGGATGGTAAAAGGATGAAAATTGGGCTAGAAAACAATATGCTTGCTATTATAGTCCAGCCCAACCTTGCTGTAGTATTTGGGCCGTATCTCATAAAATACGCAGTTAATGTATACAAAATTTGGTAGGTAGACACAATTTCCTACAACGTTTCTTGTCACATGGGCAGCAAATTCGGCGGCTATCAAGGAGGAATATCATGATCACTTTCGGTGGACATAGTGAAATCCAACCTGCCAACTTTAGTGCAACTTGCTTTGTCACTTACCTCATTAGTTGTATCTATAAATAGAGGGGTCTTGTGAGCTAAGAGGAGGTCGAAAATTACCTGAAGAGAGTGTAGTTTTGAGACCATAAATTTCAGTTTTTAGCATTGTAATGCTTTTATTTCTTTAGATACTTTATTATCATTTCATAATATCATCATGCTTGTTCATCTTCATTTTTTCTTTCTTACTTTGAATATGGAGAACTAATCTCCTTACGCTAAGGTAAAGGGTGAAACTCTTGGTATGAGAATAATAATAATTTAACTCTTAATCTTAATGTTTATCTTTGATATTGTATTTACCTTCTTATTTCTTTTCTCATGTTATTTCTTAATGGCTGGTTTTATCAGACCGCCAATTTCTTGTTATTTTTAATTGGCTGGTTGTACCAAACCGCCTATTTCTTGTTATATTATGTTATTGTGTTTATTTTCTATCTTCTTATCTCTTACCTTATTGGCTGGTTCTATCAGTATCTCTTATTATGTTTATGGTTGGCCTCGCCACCTATCTCTTGTTATGTTTCTTCTTCGTACTTCTTTTCATTCTAATCTTGTAAGGTGTGAACCTTGATACATTGTAGACAATTTTTGGCACAATAAATTCTTGAATTAATCTTGACTTATTATAGACAATATAATAATTGACACAATGTATACTTGAATCCATTTTACAAGCAAGTATTAATGGTGTGAAAGGAGGTAAATATAATTCATGTATAAACAAAAGTGAGCTCAAAGTAATACATTTTTCGATTGGAACCTTATTCATGTGAGGATTCCAATTAAGTGATAAAAGAATTAAATTTATCATTACTCGTACCAGGAGTAGATCCCCTAACCTTAGCATTCATTTTACCTTGAATACATTTCAATTTAATTTGAGTACATCAGTTCCTTGTACACTTGATTTAATATTCTCCTCACAAAACAAAGATATTGACAACTAGGTTAGAGTTATTTATTTGGATTCAAATTAGAGTTTCCTATCAATTGGCAATCCTCGTGGGATCGACCTTGCATACCATTAAATCTGTACTCCAACATATTCGTGCGCTTGCGAGTTTAATTAAAAGAGAGAAATCTGAATTTTCTTCCAGCTTTTTGTGTGGCAAAGGCTCTAAAATATCATGGGGGAATATTCTGTAAAAATTCAATTTTTGAGGGAGGTCCTTGCAAATTTTTATTATTTATATTTTGACCCCTAAACTTTTAGGAAACTGCATTTTGGCCCAAAAACATAAATCCTTATATTATCATTATAATTCTTTAGCTCATGTAATAAATAAACATATTTTCAACGGTTCTTATATCCATTTTCAAAATCCTCACTTTTATTCAAAATTTTCTTTAATTTAGGATTTTCTTTAATTTTAAGACTATTACATTCTTCCCTCTTTTAAGAAATTCGGTCCCTGAATTTCATTACTATAGTTGCAAATAAACACTAACCTCATTGTTCAAACAAATGTGGGTATCTGGCGCGTATGTCATCCTCTCATTCTCAAGTAGCCTTCTCAGAAGAGTAATTTTGCCATATCACATTCACTGTAGGTATTTCTTTTGAACGCAATTTCTTTACTTCTCTGTCCATTATCGCTACTGGTTGTTCCTCATAAGTTAGGTCTTCCCATAACTGAATCTGTGGGCACTGTATAACATGTGTAGGATCTGGTAAATACTTCCGTAGCATAAACACATGAAAAACTGGATGGACATTACCCAATTCAGGTGGTAAAGCTAAATGATAAGCTACTGGGCCGATCCTATCAAGAATTTCAAATGGTCCTATGTACCATGGACTTAACTTCCCTTTCTTCCCAAATCTTACTACTCCTTTCATAGGAGATATTTTCAAAAAGACATGTTCACCTATGGCAAATTCCAATGGTCGACACCTATTATCAACATATGCTTTCTGTCTACTCTGGGCTGCTAATAACCTTTCCTTAATTAATTTTACCTTGACCAGTGTATCTTGTATCATATCAGGCCCTAAAATCTTAGCTTCACCCATCTCAAACCATTCGATCGGAGAATGGCAACGTCACCATATAATGCCTCAAAAGGGGCCATTTGTATAGTGGCTTGATAACTATTGTTATAAGCAAATTCAGCTAGGGGCAAAAAACTTTTTCAACTACCTTAAAAGTCTAACACACATGACCGTAACATGTCTTTTAATATTTAGATGGTTTGCTCAGACTGTCCATCTGTTTGAGGATGGAAAGTAGTACTGAGATTTAACTTCGTGCCTAAAGCTTCTTGGAAGGCTCTCTAAAAACAAGCTATGAACTGTAGTCCTCGATCAGAAATAATTGATATTGGTATTCCATGAAGCCTCACTATTTCATTCAAATATAAATTTGCATACTGAGCTATGTTGTATGTGATTTTCACTGGTAAAAAATATGCTAATTTAGTCAACCTATCAATGATCACCCATATTGAATCAAACCCTTTTGGTGTCCGCAGTAGCTCTGTAACAAAATCCATAGTTATTTTTCCCATTTCCATTCAAGTATCTTTATCTGCTGATGTAGTCCTACAGGCTTTTGATGTTCTGTTTTTACCTGCTGGCAAGTTAAGCATCAAGAAACATAATCAACTATGTCTTTCTTCATACCTTCCTACCAATAAATTTCTTTTAGATCCTTATACATTTTAGTTATTCTAGGATTAATGGTATATATGGATCTATGGGCTTCCTCTAAAATCCTTTCTTAAGTTCTTCTTTATTAGGTACACACAACCACTTGTCTAATCTCAAAATTCCTTCAGAGTCTACAATAAATTCAACTTCATCGCCATTCTTCACTTCTTCAATTTTCTTGCATAAATAGGCATCATCTTTCTGTGCCTTTTTCACCTGCTTAATCAAAGACGATTGAAACTGTATATGGGCCAATAGTATCCCAGACTCCTTTACTTCCAGTACTACCCCATGACTTTCCAACTTATGTATTTCTTTAACCAACAGCCTCCTTACCACTATGATATGAGCCAAACTACTCATGGACTTCCTACTTAATACATCAGCCACTACATTGGCCTTACTTGGATGATATAGTATTGTGCAATCATAATCTTTAAATAATTTCATCCATCTTCTTTGTCTCAAGTTAATATCTTTTGTTTTGAAAATATATTTGAGACTTTTATGATTTGTATAAATTTCGCATGTCTCACCATACAGATAATGCCTCCAAATTTTGAGAGCAAAAACAATTGCTGTAATTTCCAAGTCATGAGTCAGATAATTTTGCTCATGTGGTTTAAGCTGTCTAGATGCATATGCAATGACTCGACCATGTTGCATCAACACACACCCTAATCCAATTCTCAATGCATCACAATATATCGTGTATCCTCCGATACCTAAAGGAATAGACAGTACTGGCACTGTAGTCAAACATTTCTTGAGTTTCTAGAAACTTTTTTCACATTCATCTGACCAATCAAACTTTATTCTCTTCCTTGTCAACCTCGTCAAAGGAGTAGTTATTTTTGAAAAATCTTTAACGAATCTGCGGTAATAGCTTGCTAAACTTAGAAAACTATGAATCTCTATAATTGTCGTTGGATGTGGCCATTGCTGCATCACTTTTATCTTTTTAGGATCAACTTGAATACCATCCTTGGTAACCACATGCCCTAAGAATGTTACACTATTAAGTCAAAATTCATATTTTAAAAACTTGACATACAACTGGTGTTCTCTTAGGGTTTACAAAGTTATTCTTAAATGTCGCTCATGCTCTTTTGAACTCTTTGAATATACCAGGATATCATTTATAAATACAATAATAAATTGATTCAGGAAAGGTTTAATGTCACGCCCTAATTTAATAGAACGTGAATAACACAATTAACAGATAACTTTACCCTTATTTATTTGCATACGACTTTACAATATCGCATATTAAGAAAAATAACATACGATTACAAGTTTCCAGTATAGCCAATTATACATGTCAATACTACACTTATCAATATTACAACAGAAGCAGGGATCCTGCCTGTGGCGTTCAGAGTATACTCTAGATTACAATGACATAATATTTTAAACATTTCGAGCTTTGGAAGCAACGTAGGCTCACTCAGAGAATATGCCTTATTTATTTGCATACGACTTTACAATATCGCATATCAAGAAAAATAACATACGATTACAAGTTTCTAGTATAGTCAATTATACATGCCAAGACTACACTTATCAATATTACAACAGAAGCAGAGATCCTGCCTGTGGCGTTCAGAGTATACTCTAGATTACAATGACATAATATTTTAAACATTTCGAGCTTTGGAAGCAATGTAGGGTCACTCAGAGAATATGACACCTAGCTGATCACGTAATTGTAGAACCAAACTTTGTATCTTTATCTGAAAA
The DNA here is from genome assembly GCA_037074535.1 of Gleditsia sinensis. Classification (NCBI taxonomy): domain Eukaryota; kingdom Viridiplantae; phylum Streptophyta; class Magnoliopsida; order Fabales; family Fabaceae; genus Gleditsia; species Gleditsia sinensis. The sequence goes on along the minus strand of CM073463.1, from coordinate 16,790,323 downwards.
AAAATGTAAGCATCGTGTAGTGAGTTTGACAACTTAGTGAGTAGATAATACCTCCTATGACCTTTCAGATCAACATATGGATGTACTAATATATTAAAATTTATCACATCAAAAATTACAATTCAGAAGTACATCCATATAGGACCCGCATTTTCAAATATTCTCAGTTCAAATAACATTCAGATATCTTTAACCATATATGATACAATATGATCGTTAGTCAAATGTTGATATGTATAAAAAACATTTCTTATAAAAATATTATGAGGATCCCATATCAGAACCACCATATCAGAGTTCAATCCCTTTCATACTTTGTTGGTATAAGATTTGCCTATACTTAGCATCTCAGCCAAGGTTTGTCCTACCACAATTCAAGAGGACACGTGAAGGGACTCTAATATGGGCAATTTTCTAAGCACGAAGCAAGGGATGTCAAATCACATATCATCTAACTGACATCTCGTCCAAATAGGAGGCATCCTGTTTTCGATCACATATCATATCCCGTGTATTGGCCCTAACATGAGACTAGCACCACCCCTGCTAGCTAAGGTATTAAGGTGCACTAGGGCTAACATCACCTACAGTTAGCAAACAATGTTTCTAATAGGATTCCTCCACAAAAATTATCATATGCAAATATTCTATATCATTCAAAACAGAGATTTCAATATAATATAGAATTTTAGTCTCAATACAACTCATCTGCCATAAATTTTCTAATAGGATTTTATCACATATACATCCCCTTTTTCGAGGCAATCATATAGCTTTATAAATCAATGTCACGTGCATAAATATTCACTTTACCATATGATGAGAAATACTTTTAATATCAGATACATAATGAGTTCAAAAATCTATTTTCAAAACCATACTCTTCTTGAACTATAATCCAGATTGTAAACAATTCAGATAATTTAATCCCTTTCAAAAATATATAAAAGTATAAATAACTTATAAACATAATCAATTACACAATTAAAGCTCAAGAATAGTATAGAGCAAGTCATAAAAAAATCATTTACTCACAAAGTTAGGGTTCCAAGTTGGACAACCCCAAAATCCACGTTTTCAATCCAAATCTAGACAAATAAACCTTAAAAATGAGTTCGAAGGGTCCAAAAATCTTGAAAATGACCCCGAATTCGCGAAATTTGGTCTCCGGGAGCTTGGTCAACGTAGGTCAACGCAACAGGGTGCTGGAACACACGCTGCTATGCGAAAGCGTCACTTATCAAGGAAGAAGTGGCGCGTAGGGGTGTGTACAAGGGAGAATGGACCTAAAATTTGAGATCTTAAGGTTTCGGTACCTTCTAGATCCATCTATGATGTTAGTTTTGGGTTTGAAAACCACATATAGGAGTTTCAAAAATTACCTCTTTAAATGATTTTTCTCTCCATTTTCCTACCAATCTTCGGCCAATTTTTCAGAAACCAATCGGATGGATTTGTAGAACTCTTTGTTCTGAGTCCGTTGACGGTGGTGATGTCGAAATTCGAAGTCTGGAAGCAGTAGAATTCTAGAGAGAAGTTTTGGAGTTTCGGGAGAGAAATATTTGGAAGAGAGAAAGAGATATCCAAATTTTGTAGCTCCTTGTGTGGCTGAGGCTCTTCAAATGTCCTGGGGGACCTTTATGCAAAAATTTAATTTTTTTGAGGGAGGGCCTTGCAAATTTTCCTTATTTACATTTTGAACCCTAAACTTTAAAAAAATTACATTTTTGGCCCCAAAACGTATATTCTTATATTTTCTTTATAATTCTTTAACCCATGTAATAAGTAAACATATTTTCAACGGTTCTTATCTCTATTTTCAAAATCCTCTCTTTTATTTAAAATTTTCTTTAATTTAAGATTTTTTTAAATTTTAAGACTATTACATTTAAATACTCTATTCATTAAATCCATGAATATAGTTGGAGCATTTGTTAAACAAAATGGCATTATTAAGAACTCATAGTGCCCATACCAAGTCCTAAAAGCAATTTTTGAAATATCCTCATTCTTTATCCTCAATTGATGGTACCCATATCTCTAATCAATTTTTGAAAAACATTGGACACCCTGTAACTGGTCAAATAAATCATTTATATGAGGCAAAAGATACTTATTATGTACTATCACCTTATTCAACTGTATGTAATCAATACACAGCTGTAGCAATCCATATTTTTTTTCAAAAATAGGACCAGAACACCCCAAGGAGAAGTACTATGGTGTATAAATCCCTTGTCTAACAAGTCTTGTAACTGGTTTTTCAATTCCTTGAGCTTAGTCAGTGCCATTCTATATGGGGGGTATAGACACTGGTTAAGTTTCAGAAAATAAATCAATATTGAACTCAATTTCTCGTTCTGAGGGTAACCCTGGCAACTCCTCAAGAAACATATTAGAAAATTCCCTAATCACTAGAACCTGCTCTACATTGGTATAAGTCATATCAACATCTTTGACCATTGCTAAATACCCCTAGCATCCTTTTTGTAGTAGCTTGTGAGTTGTTAGAGTAGAGATTAAATTACTGGGTACTTCACTACAATCTCCTTGTATCAAAAAAGAAGATTCTCCAGGAATATTAAATTTAATCACCTTAAGGTGACAGTCTAGAATGACATGGCATGATGACAACCAATTCATTCCCAGTATCACATCAAAGTCTACCATATCTAGAACTATCAAATCTACAAGAGTCTCCTTATCTTCTTTCAAAATCTCGCACGATTTATACACATCATTTACTAGTAAGAATTCTCTTATTGGAGTAGCAACCATAAAAGAACAATGTAAACTAGTAGGATCTCTATCCAAAATCTTAGCAAAGTAGGGTGATATATAAGAATAAGTAGAACTAGGATCGAACAGTACATATGCTCTATGAGAAAATATTGATAATATACCTATCATAACTATATTTGGGGCATGAGCATCCTGTCATGTCAAGGCAAAAACTCGGGCTAATTCTCGGCCTCGATTTCTTGATCCTCTACCAGTACCACCACTACTTGCTTCAACTGAAGCTGCTCTATTTGGTCGTGTTGGTATAGATGCAGGGAGTGAAGTTAGTTATATTGATGCTTGACTAAAATTTCGTATTTGTGGACAATTCCTCATCAAATGACCTACTTGTCCACACTTAAAACATGCACCAGTTTCTCTGCGACACTGTCCAGTATGAGGCCTGCCATAAATGGGACATAATGGAATTGATCTTGAATCCTGTTGGCTAGTAGGTTTCATTTCTCTTTGAATCATTCTTTGCTTATTGATATTAACTTATGTTTGGTTAAACCTACCAGATCCTATTTGAGTTAAATGCTGTGGATTTTGAAATCTGGCCCTCTTACATTAGGATTATAACTAGTCTGGACGTTAGTATCTCGATCTCTTTTTCTTCTCCTTAGACCTTCTATGTCTGCTTGCTCTCATGTTTCTATCATTTTAGCACAATCCACAGTAGCTGAATAAGTTGAAAAATGATTCATCTGAGGACCCACCGATTTAAATAATAGACGTATCAATCCCGAAACAAATCTCTTAATTCTATCTTTTTCAGTAGGAACCAGATATGGTGCATATCTAGACAACCAAGTAAAATGGATGTCATATTCAGAAACTGTCATGTTCGGTGTTTGTCTTAATTCTTCAAATTCTCTGGCCTTCTTGTCTCTTTAACTCATTGGTGGGAAACGATTCATAAATGCTTCCTTAAATTTATCCCATTCTATTGGTGGTAAAGTAATTGCTCTTCCTTATACTAGAGTCTCAAACTAAACTTGGGCCACATCTGATAGTTGAAAGGACACTAGTTCAACAGATCTTCTAATAAAATACCCCAAAGCTCTGAGAACTCATTCCACAGTATCAATAAATATCTGTAGGTCTTCCTGAATATTTGACCCAAAAAAATTCGAGAGTTTCAGCTTAAGGAATTATGGTAATTTCACCTCAATCCCTATAAACTTGTCCTCTTACTTAACTGTTCTTCCCAGTTCTTGTGCTTCGGGAGCATTTTCTGGTGGCTGGCCATCCTTTCTGCCCTGTTTTACTATAAATCCAGCTAATGTCTCTAAACTCCTATGTATGCCAACAATCATATCAGTTGTTCTATCATGTGGCTTCTGAGGGGGTTCTACTATCTCTTTAGGAACTCTATCAGATACATAGACCTGCTCATCATGGCTCGGGCTCTTCCTCTAGGTTGGCCTCTACTACGGCTTATTTGTACTGAAATTATAGATTGTGCAGACTCTTCTGTAAAGGGTGCACAATCTACAGCTTCTCTAGTAACTGCTCTAGTTTTTTATGGCATCATAGACTATACAGAACAAAACACCTTTTAAGATACCATAATATTCAATCAAACCTTATACTAGGAACTTTAGCAAACTTGGAATAGAAAATAAATTAATATCCTATAAAATTCCTCAGCAGCACTTGAAGTATAGATATGTCGGGCTCATATCCATACTAAAGGTCCTACTAAAGAATCATTTACTCTGATAGCCACAGAGAAACCTAATGTTCTGATACCAACTTGTCACACCCTAATTTAATGGAACGCAATTGACGCGAATAACATATAACTTTACCCTTATTTTATTGCATACGTGCTTCGAATATATCACATAATAGGAGTAAAACATACTTTTATAAGTTTTTAGTATAGCCAAATATACATGCTAAGTTTACACTTATCAATATTACAGCAAAATTAGGAATCTTGCCTATGGCGTTTAGAGTATACTCTAGAATACAAGTACAAAATAATTTAAACACTGTGAGCCTTCGAAGCAATGTAAGCTCACCCAGAGAGTATGACACCTAATTGATCACGTAGCTGTAGCACCAAACTCTGTATTTTTATCTGAAAAAAAAAATGTAAGTATCGTGTAGTGAGTTTAACAACTCAGTGAGCAGATAATACCTCATATGACATCTTAGCTTAACATATAGATGTACTCATATATTAAAATTTATCACATTGCAAATTATAGTTCATAAGCACATCCATATGGCACCCGCATTTCAAGTATTCTAAGTTCAAATCACATTCAGATATCTGAAACCATATGTGATACAGTATGATCGTTAATCAAATATTGATATGCATCAAAAAATTTCTCATGAAAACATTAGGAGGATCCCATATCAGAACTACCATATCAAAGTTCAAACCCTTCCGTACTTTGGTGGTGTAGGATTTTCCTATACTTGGCATCCCAGTTAAGTTTTGCCCTACTACCATTCAAAAGGACACGCAAAGGGACTATAATATGGGCAATTTCCCAAGCACAAAGCAAGGGAAGGAAAATCACATATCATATAGTCGGCATTTTGCCCAGATAGGAGGCATCCTGTAATAACCGTAAAATTTAGCGAAAATTTCAATTAAAGAAAATTTGAAATAAAAGCGAGAATTTCGAAAATGGGAATAAGAACCGTAGGAAATATGTATGTTTACTACATGTGTTAAAGAAGTATAAAGAAAATATGAGAATTTCTATTTTGGCGCGTACTATAAGCAAATATATTTTTATTTGTTCAAAAATAATTATGTTTGCTAAAAGTAAGTAGACTTTTAAATAAAATAATTATTGTGTTGCTTCAAATAATTATACCGGCCTCAAATAAATTTTTGTTATATTTTTAGAAATATTCTTTCTTTTATTATTTATAAAGATATTTATTTAATAATTTGTTTTATTGAGATTTTTATCATGAAAAATTATGATTTAAGAGTTTAACTAAAGAATTATGAGAATGGAAATTTTTAGAAATTTTTGGGATATTTTATGATGAAAAACGGAATTTATATGAATTTTTATAAAAGAAAATATAATTATTAATTATTTAATAATTATTATTATATTAAAAAAAAAAACAAATGACAACATAAAAAGGAAACCGTAGGTTAGTCTGCAACAAAATTGAAAACGGAGAGGAGGAGTGAATAGTGCATAGGAGTGAATAGTACTTTCAATTTTCTTCTCTCGATCTGGAGTATCTATGGGCTTCCGATCTAAAAACTGAGGGTATTTCTGGATTCAGGACGAAGAATACTTCAGTTCTAACCGATCAGTTTTTCAAATCCACCATTGAATCGCCGTAGATCTGAAGTAGAAAATCTCGGTAAAAGGTAACTTCTGAAACTCTTACTTAGAGACTTCAAATTAGAAATCTAACACCGTAGATGGGTTCAGAAGCTTGATAAACATTAGGATATGTAATTTTTTTGGTCATTTGGTAACTTTTTATATGGCGGTGAATAGTGCTTTTGGCCGTGAATAGTGGTGGATGAATAGTAATTTCGGCTATGAATAGTGGCGATGAATAGTAACTCCGGCGGTGAATAGTACCCCCCAGCGTTGACCAAGCCCCGGAAGTCATTTCCTAGGTTTTTGGACCTTCCGGACACGTTTTTGAAGCTTATTTGGTCAAATTCAAACTATAAAAGAGGATTTTAGGGCTGTCCAATTCGGAGCCCTTACCCTGTGAGTAGATAATTCTTCCTATAGCTTATTTTTACTCTTCTTGAACTTTACATTGATAAATGAATATGATTACATGTTATTTGTGCATTTATATGTTTCTGAAATGATTTTGAATATCTGGAATGGTTGAGAAACGATATCTAGTTCAAGAAGAGTATGATTTTTGAAATAGGTTTTGAAATGCTTTGAATACGTTATTTCTAAATGCATTTCTCATTATATGACAATGGAAATCATGTTGATTTATACAGTGATATTTTTACCTCGAATATAGGCATATGTAAATGATTCCCCTGAGTGGGAAGTTTTGACAGAGGAAATATACTGAGACTGAAAGTCTGTTTTATATTGAGAATTTTATACTGTATTAAATGGCATATGTGCATCTGGTATTGGTGGAGGAATCCTATTGGAATCACTGTCTGCTAACAGCAGGGAATGTTAGCCCTGGTGCACCTTGATTGCCTCAGCTAGCAGGGGAGGTGGTGCTAGCCTCGTGTAAGGGCCAACACACGGGAGATTATATGTGAAGGAGAGCGGAATGCCTCCTATATATGGGCGAGATGCCAGTTATATGAGATGTTATTTGCCTTCCCTTGCTGTGTGCTTGGGAAAGACCCACATAGAGTCCCTTCGCGTGTCCTCTTGAATGGTAGTAGGGCAAACCTCAGCAAGAGACTGAGTTTAGGCAAATCCTATACCACCAAAGTACGGAAGGGGATTAGACTTTGATGTGGTGGTTCTGATGTGGGATCCTCCGAATATTTTATGAGAAATATTTGATGCATAACATTATTTGATAAATGATTTTGCAGTATTGAACATGATTTTGAACTTGATATGAGCATTGTTTATACAGTACCGCATATGGTTTGAAAGACCTGATTATGATTTTTGAACAGAGAATATTTGAAAATGCGGGTCCCATGTGGATGTACTTCTGAAATGTAAATTTTGATAACATAAAAATTTTATTATATGAGTACATCCCTATGTTGACCTGATAGGTCATAGGAGGTATTATCTGCTCACTGAGTTGTAAAACTCACTACACGTGGTTGACATATTTTTCAGATAAAGACCCAGAATTTGGTCCCGCAGCTACTTGACCGACTAGGTGTCGTGCCTCAGTGGTGAGCCTAACTTATTTCTAGGCTCTCAGTGTATTATATTGTAATATATTTGTACTCTAGTGTTGCTCTGAAAGTCACAGGCAGGATCCTTGTTTTTCGCTGTAAACTTGATGTATATAGATTTGGCATGTATAATTATTGGTTTTTGTAAACTTATGAACGTTGAATAATATTTGAATATGTGTTATCGTGAGATCATTTGCACATGTGTAATGAAAATTTTTTCGGATAGTAACGGTATTCGCGTTCGTAGGTCTAACCAGCCATCGATTAACATTAATAAGCAGAGAATGTTCCAAAGAGATATGAGACCCCCGAGTCAGCAAGATTCAAGATCAATGCCACTATGTCCACATTGTGGTAGGTCCCATACTGGACAGTGTCGCAGAGAAACTGGTGCATGTTTTAAGTGTGGACAAATGGGTCATCTGATGAGGAATTGTCCACAACTGCGAAGTTTTAGTCAAGCATCAGTGCAACCAGCTTTACCCCCTGCATCTGTGCCAGTACGACCTAGTAGAGCAGCCTCAGTCCAAGCAAGTAGTGGTGGTCCTGGTAGAGGATCAGGAAATCGAGGGCGAGAACCAGCTCGAGTTTTTGCCTTGACACGACAGGATGCTCAGGCCTCAAATGCAGTTATGACAGGTACATTATCAGTATGTTCCCATAAAGCATATGTTCTGTTCGATCCTGGTTCTACTCATTCTTATATATCACCATGTTTTGCTAAGAACTTGGATAGAGATCCTGCTAGTTTGCATTGTTCTTTCATGGTTGCTACTCCAATGGGAGAACTTCTAGTAGTAAATGATGTGTATAAATCCTGTGAGATTTTGATAGAAGGCAGGGAGACTCTTATAGATTTGATAGTACTAAATATGATAGACTTTGACGTGATTTTGGGAATAGATTGGTTGGCATCATGCCATGCCATTCTAGACTATCATCATAAGGTGATTAAGTTTAATGTACCTGGAGAATCCTCCTTTATGATACAAGGAGATTGTAGTAAGAAGTCTAATAATTTAATTTCAGCCTTAACAGCTCATAAACTGTTACGAAGAGGATGTCAGGGATATCTAGCAATAGTCAAGGATGTTGATATAAAGTATACAAGTTTAGAGCAAGTTCCAGTAGTTAAAGAATTTCCTGATGTATTTCCTGATGTGTTTCCTGAAGAGTTGCCAGGATTACCACCAGACCGAGAGATTGAGTTTAGTATTGACCTTCTCCCTGAAACACAACCAATATCCATACCTCCTTATCGGATGGCACCTGCAGAACTTAAGGAATTAAAGGAACAATTACAAGATTTATTAGATAAAGGTTTTATTCGACCCAGTACATCTCCCTGGGGTGCTCCTGTTCTCTTCGTGAAGAAAAAGGATGGATCTTTACGTCTATGTATTGACTATAGGCAGTTGAACAAAGTGACTATACGAAATAAATATCCTCTACCCAGAATAGATGATCTGTTTGACCAGTTACAAGGTGCTCAATGTTTTTCAAAAATTGATATGAGATCCGGGTATCATCAATTGAAAATAAAGAAGGAAGATATTTCAAAAACTGCCTTTAGGACTCGGTATGGGCACTACGAGTTTTTAGTAATGCCATTTGGTTTAACGAACGCCCCAGCTGCATTTATGGACTTAATGAATAGGGTATTTAAACCTTTCCTGGACCAGTTTATTATTGTATTTATCGATGATATTCTGGTGTATTCAACGAGTTCAGAGGAGCATGAGCGACATCTAAGGATAGCTTTGCAAACCCTAAGAGAACATCAGTTGTATGCTAAGTTTTCAAAGTGTGAATTTTGGCTTAGTAATGTTACATTCCTAGGGCATGTGGTTACCAAAGATGGTATTCATGTTGATCCCAAAAAGATAGAAGCAGTACAGCAATGGCCACGCCCTACGACAGTAACTGAAATTCGTAGTTTTCTCGGGTTAGCAGGTTATTACCGTAGATTTGTTAAAGATTTTTCAAAAATAGCTGCTCCTTTGACCAGATTGACTAGGAAAGGAATAAAATTTGAGTGGTCTGATACTTGTGAAGGGAGTTTTCGAAAACTAAAGGAGTGCTTGACCACAGCCCCAATCCTTACCATTCCTACGGATACAGGAGATTACGTAGTATACTGTGATGCATCTAGAGTGGGTTTAGGCTGTGTGTTAATGCAAAATGGAAGAGTAGTTGCTTATGCCTCTAGACAGTTGAAGACGCATGAACAGAATTATCCCACCCATGATTTAGAGATGGCAGTTATTGTATTTGCTCTAAAGATTTGGAGACATTATCTGTATGGAAGAACTTGTGAGATTTATACAGATCACAAGAGCCTCAAGTATATTTTTCAACAGAAGGATCTTAATTTGAGGCAAAGAAGATGGATGGAGCTACTGAAAGACTATGACTGTACGATTTTGTATCATCCAGGTAAAGCAAATGTAGTAGCTGATGCTCTAAGCAGGAAGTCAATGGGAAGTTTGGCTCATATAGCAGAGGTGCGACGACCATTGTTAGAAGACATCCACAAGTTAGAAAGTAAGGGGATAAAGTTTGAAATAAAGGAACCGGGAATATTATTGGCTCATGTGCAGCTCCAATCTTCCTTAATTGAGCAAATCAAAGCCGATCAAGACAAAGATGCTAATTTGCTCAAGATTAAGAGTGAAATGAAGGATAGTAAGGATTCTGAATTCTCAGTGGATACTGAAGGGGTATTAAGATACGATAGACGATTATGTGTCCCAAATGTTCATGATTTGAGAAAACAAGTCTTGGAGGAAGCACATCGATCTACATATACCATACACCCGGGAATGACAAAGATGTACCAAGACATAAAGGAATTGTATTGGTGGGATGGTATGAAGAGGGATATTGCGGAATATGTTTCCCATTGTTTGACATGCCAGCAGGTAAAAGTTGAACATCAACGACCTGCAAGGTTACATCAGCGATTAGAGATACCAGAATGGAAATGGGAAAGAATTACTATGGATTTTATCACTGGATTACCAAGAACTCCCAAGGGAAATGATTCTATCTGGGTCATTATAGACCGTATGACGAAGTCAGCACACTTTCTGCCTGTGAAAACAGCCTACAATGTAGCTCAGTATGCAAGGCTCTATTTAAATGAAATAGTTAGGCTACATGGAGTTCCTATATCGATTATATCGGATCGAGGGCCGCAGTTCACGGCACGATTTTGGAAAGTTTTTCAAGAAGCATTAGAAACGCGGTTGGACTTGAGTACAGCTTTCCATCCCCAAACTGATGGTCAGTCTGAACGTACGATTCAGATTTTAGAAGACATGCTTCGAGCCTGCATTTTTGATTTTGGTGGAAGTTGGAATATGTATTTGCCTTTGGCTGAATTTGCATATAATAATAGTTACCAGACTAGTATACAGATGGCCCCATTTGAAGCTTTGTATGGTAGACGGTGCAGATCCCCCATAGGATGGTTCGAAGTGGGCGAGGCTAAACTTATAGGGCCAGATCTTGTACAAGAAGCTTTGAACAAGGTAAAGTTGATTAGAGAAAGGTTGCAGGCAGCTCAAAGTAGACAAAAGGCGTATGTTGACAATAGACGAAGGGAGTTAGAATTTTCAGAGGGTGAACAAGTATTCCTGAAAGTCTCACCCATTAAAGGAGTGATGAGATTTGGAAAGAAAGGGAAGTTAAGCCCTCGGTATATAGGCCCTTTTGAGATATTGGACAGAATATGTGCAGTAGCATATCGTATAGCTCTGCCACCAGAACTGAGTAATGTTCATCCAGTATTTCATGTGTCTATATTACGGAAATACTTACCGGATCCTACTCATGTCATTCAAGCCCAGGAAATTCAATTGGATAAGAATTTAACCTATGAGGAAAAGCCGATATCTATTGCTGATCGACAAGTGAAGAAGTTGCGGTCACGAGATATTTCTATGGTTAAGGTGATATGGCAAAATCACTCATCTGAGGAAGCTACGTGGGAAAGAGAAGATGACATCTGCGCCCGATATCCGCATTTGTTTGAACAATGAGGTTAGTATTTATCTGCAACTATGGCGATGAAATTCGGGGACCGAATTTCTTTAAGGGGGAAAGAATGTAATAACCGTAAAATTTAGCGAAAATTTCAATTAAAGAAAATTTGAAATAAAAGCGAGAATTTCGAAAATGGGAATAAGAACCGTAGGAAATATGTATGTTTACTACATGTGTTAAAGAAGTATAAAGAAAATATGAGAATTTCTATTTTGGCGCGTACTATAAGCAAATATATTTTTATTTGTTCAAAAATAATTATGTTTGCTAAAAGTAAGTAGACTTTTAAATAAAATAATTATTGTGTTGCTTCAAATAATTATACCGGCCTCAAATGAATTTTTGTTATATTTTTAGAAATATTCTTTCTTTTATTATTTATAAAGATATTTATTTAATAATTTGTTTTATTGAGATTTTTATCATGAAAAATTATGATTTAAGAGTTTAACTAAAGAATTATGAGAATGGAAATTTTTAGAAATTTTTGGGATATTTTATGATGAAAAACGGAATTTATATGAATTTTTATAAAAGAAAATATAATTATTAATTATTTAATAATTATTATTATATTAAAAAAAAAAAAACAAATGACAACATAAAAAGGAAACCGTAGGTTAGTCTGCAACAAAATTGAAAACGGAGAGGAGGAGTGAATAGTGCATAGGAGTGAATAGTACTTTCAATTTTCTTCTCTCGATCTGGAGTATCTATGGGCTTTCGATCTAAAAACTGAGGGTATTTCTGGATTCAGGACGAAGAATACTTCAGTTCTAACCGATCAGTTTTTCAAATCCACCATTGAATCGCCGTAGATCTGAAGTAGAAAATCTCGGTAAAAGGTAACTTCTGAAACTCTTACTTAGAGACTTCAAATTAGAAATCTAACACCGTAGATGGGTTCAGAAGCTTGATAAACATTAGGATATGTAATTTTTTTGGTCATTTGGTAACTTTTTATATGGCGGTGAATAGTGCTTTTGGCCGTGAATAATGGTGGATGAATAGTAATTTCGGCTATGAATAGTGGTGATGAATAGTAACTCCGGCGGTGAATAGTACCCCCCAGCGTTGACCAAGCCCCGGAAGTCATTTCCTAGGTTTTTGGACCTTCCGGACACATTTTTGAAGCTTATTTGGTCAAATTCAAACTATAAAAGAGGATTTTAGGGCTGTCCAATTCGGAGCCCTTACCCTGTGAGTAGATAATTCTTCCTATAGCTTATTTTTACTCTTCTTGAACTTTACATTGATAAATGAATATGATTACATGTTATTTGTGCATTTATATGTTTCTGAAATGATTTTGAATATCTGGAATGGTTGAGAAACGATATCTAGTTCAAGAAGAGTATGATTTTTGAAATAGGTTTTGAAATGCTTTGAATACGTTATTTCTAAATGCATTTCTCATTATATGACAATGGAAATCATGTTGATTTATACAGTGATATTTTTACCTCGAATATAGGCATATGTAAATGATTCCCCTGAGTGGGAAGTTTTGACAGAGGAAATATACTGAGACTGAAAGTCTGTTTTATATTGAGAATTTTATACTGTATTAAATGGCATATGTGCATCTGGTATTGGTGGAGGAATCCTATTGGAATCACTGTCTGCTAACAGTAGGGAATGTTAGCCCTGGTGCACCTTGATTGCCTCAGCTAGCAGGGGAGGTGGTGCTAGCCTCGTGTGAGGGCCAACACACGGGAGATTATATGTGAAGGAGAGCGGAATGCCTCCTATATATGGGCGAGATGCCAGTTATATGATATGTTATTTGCCTTCCCTTGCTGTGTGCTTGGGAAAGACCCACATAGAGTCCCTTCGCGTGTCCTCTTGAATGGTAGTAGGGCAAACCTCAGCAAGAGACTGAGTTTAGGCAAATCCTATACCACCAAAGTACGGAAGGGGATTAGACTCTGATGTGGTGGTTCTGATGTGGGATCCTCCGAATATTTTATGAGAAATATTTGATGCATAACATTATTTGATAAATGATTTTGCAGTATTGAACATGATTTTGAACTTGATATGAGCATTGTTTATACAGTACCGCATATGGTTTGAAAGACCTGATTATGATTTTTGAACAGAGAATATTTGAAAATGCGGGTCCCATGTGGATGTACTTCTGAAATGTAAATTTTGATAACATAAAAATTTTATTATATGAGTACATCCCTATGTTGACCTGATAGGTCATAGGAGGTATTATCTGCTCACTGAGTTGTAAAACTCACTACACGTGGTTGACATATTTTTCAGATAAAGACCCAGAATTTGGTCCCGCAGCTACTTGACCGACTAGGTGTCGTGCCTCAGTGGTGAGCCTAACTTGTTTCTAGGCTCTCAGTGTATTATATTGTAATATATTTGTACTCTAGTGTTGCTCTGAAAGTCACAGGCAGGATCCTTGTTTTCCGCTGTAAACTTGATGTATATAGATTTGGCATGTATAATTATTGGTTTTTGTAAACTTATGAACGTTGAATAATATTTGAATATGTGTTATCGTGAGATCATTTGCACATGTGTAATGAAAATTTTTTCGGATAGTAACGGTATTCGCGTTCGTAAAGTACGGACGTGACACATCCCACTCTCCTTCACATATTAAAATCTGTGTGTTGGCCGTCACACGAGGCTAGCTTTACCCTTACTAGCTGAGGTGTCAAGGTGCACCAGGGCTAACATCACCTATTGTTAGCAAACAATATTTCCAAAAAGATTCCTCTATAAAAATCATATTTACATATATGTTATATCGTTCAAAATAGAGATTTCAATATAAATTCAGAATTTTCAATTTCAGTACATTGTCTCTGTCAGAAACTTTTCAATCAGGGTGATCACATATACATGCCCGTTTTCAAGGTAATTTTATAGCTTTGCATATCAATGCCACATGCACAATATATTTCATTCACCATATAATGAGAAATGCATTTAAAATCACATATTCAATGAGTTCAAAAAAAATTCATTTTCAAAACCATACTCTTCTTGAACTATATATCACATTGTAAACAAATCCAATAATTTAATCAATTTCAGAGACATATAAGAATATAAATAACTTGTAAACATAATCAATTATACATTTAAAGTTCAAGAAGAACATAGGGTAAGTCATAGAAAGAATTATCTACTCACAAAGTTAGGGTTCAAAGTTGGACAACCCCAAAATTTATATTTTCAGTCCAAATCTAGCCAAATAGACCCCCAAAATGGGTTCGGGGGGTCCAAAAACCTAGAAAATGACTCAAGATTTGTAAAATTTGGCCTCCGAGAGCTCGGTTAATGCATCAGGATTGTTGGGACACGCGTTGTATATGCCACTGCAGGGTGCCTGGGCTTCACTTGCTGAGGAAGAAACGGCCTGTGGGGATGCGTGCAAGGTAAGATCGACCTGAAATTTGAGATCCTAAGATTTTGGTACCTGCTGGATCCATCTATGGTGTTAGTTTTTGGGTTTGAGAACCACAGATAAGAGTTTCGAAAATTACCTCTTTAGGTGATTTGTTCCTCCATTTCTATGTAATTTCTGACCAATTTTCTAGAAACCAATCGAATAGATTTCTAGAACTCTTTGTTCTAAGTACGTGGTTGGTGGTGGTGTTGAAATCCGAGGTCCGAAAGTGCTAGAATTCTAGAAAGAGGTTTTGGGGTTTAGGGAGAGAAAAATTTGGAGGAAAGAAATCTGGATTTTCTTCCAGCTCCTTGTGTGGCAGAGGCTCTAAAATATCATGGGAGACCATTATGCAAAAATTTAACTTTTTGAGGGAGATCCTTGCAAATTTTTCTTATTTACATTTTGACACCTAAATTTTTAAGAACTTGCATTTTGGCCCCAAAACGTAAATCCTCATATTATCTTTATAAGTCTTCAACCCATGTAATAAATAAACATATTTTCAATAATTCTTATCTCCATTTTCAAAATCCTCACTTTTATTCAAAATTTTCTTTAATTTAAGATTTTCTTTAATTTTAAGACTATTACACCATTGATGCGTATTGAGCTTGCATTTGAAAGTAAAAGCATCTTATCAACATTGATGCCTATTGAGCTACCATATCCATTTAGTTTCTTTGTACTGTGTTTTTTCTTTCTTTGGGCCATTTATTTAAAGATATTTGACATGTCAGTCTTGTAAAATAAAGTCCAAAATGGCTAAAAATATTATATTAATCTATATTAGCAATAGAAATAGTATGTTATTTGAAAAAGAGATAAATACAAAAAAAAAATAACTTCTACTTTGTTATGGTTAGTTCTATTGTACTTAAGAAACATGTGATTTTTTTATGGGGAGCCAAGTCCTTTGTTTAGTGAGATCCCATCCCATCCCATTGGATCTTAAGTCAAGTATTTCCTAGTTAACTCATGTGGTTGCTACAAATCTTACATTAATTCAAAAACTAGTTAAAATTTACATCACTTTCATTAAAACTCTCAGCTACTAGTCTTAGTAGGTAATTGGGTGATTTCTTTTGCGATAATTGTTTTGGCATACGCTACTATGTTTATTCATTTAGCTTAGTATAAATTTTTTTTCCTTATTCTAAGATTTGTATGCTGCTCAGAGAATTGAAACTATGATGTTCAATTTTTCTTGTTTTTAGTCACTTTTTTAGAGATTGGCATTAATGGTTTGAGATTATTACTTGCAGTTTTTTGTTCAAAGTGGAGTTATTAACATGTAGAGATGATGCTTTGAAGTATGCATATATCTTTTTTTGTGTAAATGTGTAAATACCATGAATCTATTGAGACTAGAGAATACATATTATCTTCCAATGGAGAATAGGCAGCCTTGGTTAATTATAATTTTGGGAAATCTTTTTTACTTTATTGCTTGGGTAATACTGGGTAGGTTAGGGAACATGACATCTGCAAGAAGTTTTCTTTATTCTTCTAATTTTAAGAAGCAAGGTATATGTCAAGACTTTGATGTACGTTCCACTTTTATGTGGTGTTAATTGTAGGTAGAGAAGTAATTGTAATAAGTGTCTACTTAACTATTGCCTTTGGCCTTTTCCTTACTAAAGAGTAGAAAATATTGTTTTATATAAATTAAGTTTAGTTTACTTTTTATATCAGTTGTTTGTTGGAAGTCATGGAGTGTTGAACTTTTCCAAGAGAAAATCTTTTTCAAAATTTCATGGAAGAGGAGCAATGATTGCTAATTCTTTGGGCTTGGAATATTGCCACTGTAGTAATCTCATCATCCTATTTTGGGTTGTGTACATAGATTCTTAGTAATCTGTGTATGATTGTAATGTAATAAATGTTGATATGTGTTCCTTTCCTTTTTTGTCTCTTACTAGTATCATTTGTGTGACAGCAACATCTATTTTGTAGGTATAGGTGTGTTGTGTTTTATGTGTATTGTATGAGTGTCATTCTAAATTTCTTTTTACAACCATGCTTGATAGTAGAACAACTTGAGAATTTCATGCCATTGTGGCTTCTATCTGTCAAATTTGAATGAATAGGGACAAATTTTGATAGTTCTCTTGAAGAGTGCTACACTATCCTCTATAGCTTATATAACAAGTAATGTAGCACACACAGATCCAGTACCACCACCACCACCAAGCTAATTTTTTTTGTCAATATTTTACTAATTTAGATGATGTTAGATTATCAACAAATGTTTGTTATATTTAATATTATGCTAATATTATCATGTTATTTACCATTTTGCTTATTCTAATCTTTTATGCAATAATTTAATTATTGCAATGTAACATGTTAAAAAAAGACAGGGGATTCAATGGTGACATAATGAGGTCACCACTAAATCCTTTGGAACAAAATATATATCAATGCACTACAAGAAAAAAAGGGATTTAACAACGGGGTTTTTGTGGATTTAGCGACGGTTGGACAAATTGTCGTGGAACCATGCATATTGCGACAGTTTCGGTCAACTGTGGGAATGGCTTTGTCAGGATTCATCATAGCAACGATTAGGTAATCGTCATTAGGCTTGGCCATAGAGACGATTTATAGAACCGTTGCTGTGTCCCATCTTAACGACAATTGCTAAAGCCATCGTTAGGGCCCATTTTAGCGATAGTCTTGAAACCATCGCTATGACAAGGAGTAACGACGGTTGGGAAAACCATCGTTAATACTTAAAAAAATTCTTTAATTTTTTTATTCCACTTAATTTACATTTTAGTTGAATTTTGTATTACTTTTCTTTCGTTTAATAATTTGAAATATATTTTTTTTCTTTGAGAATGATAAGTGTGAATTATTTTGTAGTGTTAGATTTTTTATCAAATATATCGGAATAAAAATAAATATGATGCAAATCACATAGAAAATAAATTGTGAATAAAAAATTAATAGTCACTCAAAAGTTAAAATTACAATTTATAGCCTACTAGAAAAAAAATTGATGTACAATGGAATCATTAATTCGGGCCTTTTAGGGGTTACTCAGGCTGATGTCCACTAGCATTATCACTGGGGACCTGAAAAAAAGTTTCGTTATGTAAGCATTTTGAAATTAAATAAATTAATAGCAACAATTATTTATAGAGTTTAGTATTGAGAAATTACCTAGGACCTGCATTGTGAGCAATTGCAATTTTAGGTAACACTTGACCTTGGAAGTTTTGGAGTAGGAACGCCATAGCAGCCTCCATCTATCTTTGTCATTTTGTGATATCAGCGTCACGTGTCTCTTGTTCGGCCTCTTATCATTGCTGCTCGATGTTTTGCTCCTCTATTGCCACTTTATTGCAAGCCACCTCAATTTGCAACTCCTTGTATGAAGGCCTAGAGTGTGAGTTCAACCCAGCCGAGCAACGACCAAAAACTTGGGTTTGGCAAACACTCAACCCAAATCCTCGAACATGACCCTAGTGCTCCCTAGTTCCCAAAGCTCTAGCAAGTGAATCAGTTGTCGAAAACTCTTGGGAAAAACTATCCTCATGCCGGATTGAGAAATTACCCTAGGAACTACACTGTGAGCAAGTGCAATTTCAGGCAGCACTTGACCCTAAAAGTTTTGGAGCAAGAACGCCATAGCAGCCTCTATCTGTCTTTGTCATTTTGCGATATCAGCATCACGCACCTCTTTCTCGGTCTCTTGTCGCTGCTGCTCGACATCTCACTCCTCTATTGCCGCTTTAAAGCAAGCCACCTCAGTTTACAACTCCTTGTATGAAGGCCCAGAGTGTGAGCTCAACCCAACCGACCAATGACCAAAAACTTGGGTTTGGTAAACACTCAACCCAAATTCTCGAACGCAACCTGAGTGCTCCTTAATTCCCAAAACTCTCACAAGTGAATCAGTTGTCGAAAGCTCTTGGGAAGAGCTATCCTTATGCTAGATTGAGGCATTTTTTTCTACAAAATAGAAAAGCAGACAATAAATTTTGTTAAAAATTAAAAAACAATCAAATAAAATATTAACATAAAATAAAAATAACATAATTATACATACAACAACTACTTGAGCCTCGTTGTTAGTGTATAATCTATCAGCCTTTTTATGAGCTACTATCCATACATCGCCGCGAGTCATCGAACCCCTGACCTCAGCCTCTTGAAAATGTTAATAATTAATGGAATTCAAGATAATTCAATTTCAAAAATTTTAATTTAATGCGACAAGCTATGATTAATAATTTTAATCTAATACTATACAAAATTTATTACTTGTTTCTCATATATATGTAAAAAATATATTAAATTTTGTCATAATATTTATGTATAGTATTTAATTTATGTATAATATTTAATTTCATTTATTAATATAATAACTATTTTTGTTATATCTAAATTATTTTTCATACTCTTATTTACCAATAAATATATGTTATTAAGCATTTATTTTAATTTCTTTTATAACAATTACAAAAATAATTTTTTATGCAACTTAACTTGACTTTTTACTCCCTAATTAATTTAATCCGTTCGGTTACACAAATTTAAATTTAATACAACAAGCTATCATTAACATTTTTAATCTATTTTACAAAATTTCTTATTCGTTTGTCATATACATGTAAAAAAATGTATTAAATTTTCTCATAGTATTTATGTATAATATTTAATTAAGTTTATTAATATAATAACTATTTTTGTTATATATAAATTAATTTTAATACTATTATTTTACAAAAATATATATTTTATTATGCTTCTATTTTAATTTTTTATAAAAATTACAAAAATTATATATAAATTAATTTTAATACTATTATTTTACAAAAAAAATATTTTATTATGCTTCTATTTTAATTTTTTATAACAATTACAAAAATTAATTTTTTATGTAACTTAACTTTATTTTTTACTCCCTAATTAATTTAATCTGCCTGCTCTTATAATTACGAATATAATATATTTAATTTAATAATTATGTTATTCATCATAAAGAATAAATTCTTCATAGCCAATATATAGTCACCCCATAATATTATTATAACAATTATGAATATTAAATAATTCTTACTCCTAATTTTATTATATAAAAAATATACATTTAACCTACATAATATAATACAAAAATTTACTAAAAAAAAACATACAATTTCTAATAATATATTTTAATTTGAAGTCATTAACTAATTCAAACATACAATATACAAAATTTTCTTTCACAACATCAAAATCATTAAAATACATACCTTCAGTAATATAAAAAAAACTGCGAATCACAAATGTTTGTAAATGACTAGAGATCTTCACAAAAATAAAATAATGATTATTTTAGTACATTAATTCAAACTTGCATTATATAAAAAATAATATTTCACAATAATAAAAATATTGAACTGTATACCTTAAGTAAGAATAAGAAATTTCATAACGAAAATGAAAAGGGGGAAACAGATTTATAAGAAAAGGCGTGACTTAACCATGGTTAATATAACCGTCGTTAAAACCATATTTAACGATAGTTAACTCAAACGTCGTAAAAATGGAGCGGGGTATAACGACAGTTTGCATAAACCATTGTTAAACCAAACCAAGTCTCCATTTGACGACAGTTTAGCTTGAACCGTCGTTATCTCATGACAGTAAATGGACCGTTCATGGGAACTTGGTCCAATTTAACGACGATTTTTCTTAATTGTCGTTGATTGACAACAGTTCAACATGAAATCATCGTTAAATAACAACAGTTTTTGCAAAACTGTCATTATACCCCAATCATCCCTGTTAAACGCTATAGTAATGACGGTTAATTTTTAACTGTCGTTAATTAACGACATTTATATTAAAACCATCGTTAATAGCTATGGTATAACGACGGTTAAAAAACCGTCATTATACGCTAGTTTAGAGATGATTTTTTTACTGTCGTTATGCCTTCATCCCTATTCTGTGCGTTCCAAGTAGTGATGGATTCAGCGGTGGCTATGTCGCCACTTAATGATGACATTCAATGGCAATCTAAATAGGTTACCACTAAATCCCTTTAAATTAATTTGATATTCAGTTATTTAATGGCAACAAAGTCGCCACCGAATGCCATCATTCAATGGTGACCTACCTAATTACCACTAAATTCCATTGAATTAATATCGATATCTAGGGAATCAATGGTAACCATATCGCCACCATAGCTATTAACTTGATAGTGTCACCACCTAATTGCCACCATAGTGATGTTCAGTGGCAACTTGATAGTGTCACCACCTAAAGTATATTTAGGGCTACCTTTGTCACCATCGAAATTGAACTTTCAACGACAAATTTCGTAGTTTCTTTGGTGACAATTACAAGTTTCGATGGCAAATTTGTTTGCCACTAAAACTACACATTTAGAGATAATCCAAAAAGTCAATGCAAAAAACTTTCAGCAACAAAGATATCGCCAAGGACTTGGTGGCAACTTTATGCCTTTTAGCGGCAACTAAAGTCACTGCTGAAAGCCTTAATTCTTGTATTGCCTCCAATTTATCTCACCAAGTCTTATTGACTAAAAGACAACTCTCATAAACTTAAGCATGATATGATCTTTCATACAGTCTACATGCCCAGTATAAAGTCAATCAATTGAAAATTAATAAAATATCTTCATATCCCCTTATAAATAGTACCTCCGCATTTCTTATAAGAATTTTGGCACTTTTTTTATCTCCAGATTTAACACATCTTCTCAAAGATTAATTCACAAGTATTAGGACAAATGGATTGATTTCTTACGGCACACTTGGAAGTGCTACAATACAAATTTTTTCAATAACACCGACCCTTAATTTGCACAAGGCGTCTCAATGGTTATGAACCAGCATTTAGAGTTCAAAATGAGCGGCTGCGCTTGTATTAGAACATTTAACATTCGATTTACTTCATCTCTTTTAGCATATCACCTCTTGTCAATTGAGTTTTGTTCTATTAAGATAGTGCTCTTGGAGTTTATAGGTAGACTCATCATGTTTGTATAGGGGTTCTTTGCTTCTTTTCATTTATTTAATGAAATAAAGTTATCTTTGGAAAAAAAATACCCACATGCAGTTATGATATGCTTTGACAATTATTAAAATTAATATTTACAGTTCAATTGTTTTATTTCAAAGTTATTTGAATTCAAACTATTCTCTACCACTTATATCCTTATATCGACAAATGCACCATTACAAAAAATAAGGCTTTCAGTGGGGACTTTGCTGTTAACTCCATTGCTAAATCTTTTCAATGGCGACTAATGGAGTCGCCACTAAACCAACGAAAGGGGAGATACTTTTAGTGATAACTTTATTTAATCGCCACTAATACTTACTTTAGCAATGACAAAAAGTCGCCACAATATGGTTAAAATTATTTGTGACGACTTTCTGTCACCACTAAAAGTATTTTCAATTCATTTTAAATTCAAATTGATTCAGTGGCAATCTCATTAGGTCGCCACAAAAGGTACTTTTAGTGGTGAGAAAGTCACCACCAAAGGTACTTTCAGTGGCAAAAAAGTTGCCACTAAATCTTTTAATATTCGTTTAACCTCCAGGGAGATTCAGTGGCGACCTGACGAGGTCGCCACTGAAACCCTTTGTTTATTTTAAATTACATTTATCTCATTTTTGTTGGTAATAATTAAAAATTTAATAAACATAAAGATGAATAAAATGATTGATAAAATGATAATATTAACATTATATCAAATGTAACAAATATTGTACGCTAATATTATGTCAATTAATAAAAAAAACAATACACTAAATATTGACAATAAAAATCAACTCGGTGATTCATTTGGCAATGTTGGCACTGCTGTACTTGTTGTATTAGCTGCCATGCTCGAATGTTGTCCCTGTTTAATCCAATGTACCAAATTAATATGGCTTAAAAAATAATACAAACAAAACAATATCACGTAAAAAACTTTATATAACCAAACACAATTAGAAGACAACATTATGCAATAGCCAAGAACATTATAGCCAAAAATACATGATTGTACCATCTTATAATGAAAACAAATAGAAATAGAAGATAACATTAATGAATAGGCAAGAAATTAAATTGGCAGATATTATTCAATGTGTTACATAGGTGTGGGCTTTGATTAATTAGAATTTTAGGATTTCACTTATTAGACAATGAATAATAATATATTCAAAATTAGTCTCTCTTCTCTATGCATGACAAGAAGCCTATGATCCACTGGTCAATTAAGAAGTAATTAAACATGCATTCCCTTTTATTAAAATTCAAGTAGAGTTTACAATTATTTTTTAAAAAGTGGTTATACATTAGTCCTTACTCATTAATAATTATCTATTGGGCGTGACTATAATCATGTGTGTACTAAATACTAACAAATTACATCACCACTTTGATAATGAGAATTTAAATCCAACATTAGAAGTATGATAATCAAATATGGGGTTTATATGGACTTTGCTCTTCTTTTTCATGATGTCATTCTTTCTATTTGGGTTTTTCCTTTCTTGGTAGAGAACAAACTCAAGCATGCTGTTATCATTGGGATTTTAGGAGGAGTGACATTACTTTTTATTATTACAATGATCATTCTCATTCTCAGGAGAAATAGAACCAAAAAGGCCACACAAAAAGATCCAAAAGCTGCATCTAAAAAAATGAAATAATTATTATGTCCAGATTCCAATTTCCAAACTAAGAGACAAAGAATGAAAGAAAAGACATTACAATTATAACAAAGCAAAAAGAAACTTGGAATGTTAAACTTAATGTGTTCATTGTGTACAGAAGATCAACCTTATCTTTCTTTATCTACAAACAAAAAGTGCCCAAAAACTAGTCATTACACACTTTAAAGTTTCTAGTTATGTATGTAGCAATGGTGTGAGACATTAAATGCTAGGCATGACCAAGACTCCACTACAATCTTATTACTAGATTCACAGAATTGTCACTGTGAACAAGCACTGTCATTTTTTCCGTATCTACAGCAAAATAGTGTTAGACTCTAAGTCCTTTAACTCTGTTATGTGAAAATATAGTGATTCATTCTCATTTCTAGTTAATCATTTCAACTATGACAAAATAACACCTTTAACACCAAAAATTGATTTCAATCTGATCGAGCATGTTATCTTATCATTTTCTTACCATATTGCTGCATGAGACACATAACCATAAACAATCGTAATATAATGTTTCAAGGTGACACAAGCAACAATATCCCTTCACATAACACTAACAACTATGTTAGACAGGCAGCAGTTAATTAATATTAGTAAAAAATGATTTTTTTTTAAAAAAGATCACAACAACACATCCTAAAAAAAGAATTGAACACTGATTTCCTCATCTAAGGAGCTAAATGAATATATTAACAATCTTATCTCACTAAGGACATTCTCCAGTTACAAATCAAATCACAAAGCATTAGCAATATGCCATGGAATGTCTGATCCATGCCCTCGAAGACCAAAAAAAGGGGGATGAACTATATAGAGAACAAAACATATACAAGCTCCAAAAAAAAGGAAAAAAGAAGATGAAGAAGAAAAATTAACAAATGACTAATCCCTCTGAGACTAATACACAATGGAAAGCTAATTTGCTCATTAAAGAGCCAGTTCTACACCATATTTATACATCTCATCTAATATTAATAAAGCAACAAAAATAAAAAATAAAGATGCATGTTAAGAGTACATTATGGGAAAGATGTAGACAAAAACTATGTAGCTTAAGACAAGAATATTAATTTAATTTAACAAAGAATATGAAATCATTTTTGTTGACATAGACTCTAGTAACTTGTAAACAGTTTAATAGCAATGCCAAGATCAAAATCTTAAACTTAAGCACTAAATACATTTATAGTCACAGCATAATTAAAGAAAATACCTGTTGGAGAGATACGATTAGAGAAATCATCTGCGACTGTAGTCTTTCCTCTAATTGTGCCTGCAATTGTGCATGCAAAGTCTTTTTCATTCTCTCTTCTCATACCTTTATCTCTTCACATGGTTCTACAGTTATCTCTTTACGTATTTTCTTCTTGTGCTCTTGAAGGTGTTGGGAAGTCATTTGATTAGTGGGTTTCTTGGTGGAAGGTCTAATTCTATATCCTTTGCCGCAAAAATACATTGTCCTTTGACCTAGAACTTGGGTTAAGATCTCATTGTCGGTTAGACTGGGATTGTCTTCCTGAGACTGCTTAGCTACAATCTCTTGTAGTTGACTCTACATATTTAAGGAGACAAAATTTAGAGTGAAATTGATAGTAAAAACAATAATATAAATCTGAATTTATAAAAAATAATAAAATTAAAGTATACATGAATTTCTTTAAATTTTTCATCAGACCATATAACCTCCCCATCTTTACCCTTACGCTTATGTTACAGCTCTCAAATTTGGTCAATTGATGCCTTCTTTCCTGTTTCAGGATTTCTCTACAATAAAACATTTTATCTTTGAAGAAACCATGCACACAAGTTAATATATAATAATAACTCCATATAAACTCTTACCGTTGATTCTTCAACTTCAACAAATGACCGAGAACCACATGTATGTTTTGTTATTTGCTTTGTTCTATTCAGTGCATTTTTTGAACTCAACCCTTATAGTTTACATCATAATTAGTTATGTTACACAATTTTTATGAAAAACACTATTTATACATGTTATTACTAAATACCTTAAAATCATCTGAGCCAAAATATTTCACCAAATATCTCCAATCACCATCATTGAGCTTAGTAGGTGTATTTGCTAGTCTTGCTTCATTAGTGTTGAATTGCTTGTATATTTTGTACAAGCGACTCCTCCAATTTCTATACGACCTTTGTGTAGTGGAATTAACGAAGGTGTCAAATCGTAACTCCAAATTTTCTTCGACGTCAAATTTTTCCTTCAATAGTTATACACAATTATGTTAACAATTCAAACGCTACTTAACACTAATGAATGTGTTAAAAAATTATGTTCATCATTACCTTAACTTTCAACTGGATCTGTGATCCACATTGTTCCCAAATTTCTATCCATTTCTTTACTTTCAGAGGAGCAATGCATCGCGTCGCATATCCAATGTAATTTACGAAATTCCTCGATCCTTCTCCCACAACTCGAAGGATATCATCTGCGATGACAACTTTGATTTTTCCACTCTTTGTTTTTGTATCTACTATAAGACATTTGTACGTTCCCCTAACATTTTTTGATGTGCTACAAGAAGCTGCCAAGAATACAATGTTATTGTATTAGTCAAATGACAGTAAATCTTAACTGAACACATCTAAATTATTTCATTTACGTACTTGTACTACTAATTTGAAGCTGAGAAGTAGGCGTAATAGGCTGTGCTTGAGTATCTTCGTTATTTGCTACTGATTGTATATGTCGCTATGGACTTGATTCATTAGAATTACCTTGTGCAGCACCTCTAGATCCACAAACACCTCGTCCACCTCGTCCTCTTCCTGCCATCTTCAAACTTGCTTGTTGTAAATGATAAGATGATGTTGTTAATTCACCTTTTCATACTATGAATGCTTTAATATATCCAAACATTACAAATAATAAATACATGCATAATTTAGCTATAAATAAAACATGAATTGCAACACATTAAATTAAATCAAGCATTGTATGAACATTAAATTAAATCCTTATACCTACCAATTATCAAGCATTGTACAAACGTTAAATTAAATTACACTAACTAATTAGTTATACTCTAGCATTTCACATAGAATCTTCAGATAAGAAATCCCCTTCTTCACTTTCTTCATCCATGGTCTCGTCTTCTTCACTGTCATTGATGAAATCAACTTCTCTAGCACTTCTTTCATTACTTTGATGGTGAACAAACTGAGGTTGAACATCATCCCTACACAACACCACATTAATATCATCATTAGCCTCACTATTACAGAACAAAGTATGTTCAACTTCCTCTTGTTGGTAGGCATCTTCAACTTCCTCATTATCCTCATGTGGAATGTTGAAAAGGTCACGAGGATGTATTTTGACAACAACTAGCCAATCTTTATTAACAATTTCATCCTAGTAGAATACTTGTTCAGCTAGAAATGCCAATACAAATGGCTCATTTGTATTCAATGAACAAAAAGTATTGATGCTTGTATATCCATATTTGTCAATTTTGTATCCTCTTCTCAAATGAGCAACATTCCACCAGTGACACTTAAATAAGTATATTTTCCTATTTCCCACATAACACAACTCATAGATGTCGTCAATAACACCATAGTATTCCTTCTTAGCATCCAAGTCATCTCCCCGTACAAGAACTCTGCTATTTTTGGTCTTTATTTGAGATTCACGGTCTCTCGTATGAAATCTATATCCATTAATCAGAATTGTTGAATATCTATATATCACTCTCTCAGGAACAAGGGCTAAGCTAATTAACTCGTCATTTCCTTGCCATTGTGACCCTGATTTCAAACTTGTTAGAGGTTAACACCATTAATGGGTTATGACATAACTTATAATATAATTTTCTTTAGTCGTAATAAGTGGACACTTACTTGGTGATTAAACCACTGAGGGAACTCTGCTACATGCCTCGAATCAACATTTGACATATGTGTCTCAAGCTCCTTTTTATGGTCTCTACAAAATGATGTCATTATATTGATGGGAGTTTAATTAATAACAATTTTAAAACTAGCAAGCTATCATCTACTTACTCTATGAAAGGCCAAACTCTTTTACAATTCTGTAGCACGTATAGATGAGCTTGATCAAACTCTTCATTAAATAAAACAAGCGATTTGGCAGTACCTTTTGGTTGCCTCGTTTGATCAAAAAATGACATCCCACGAGCCAGCATATTTCCATCGTCATTCCTTGGGACTCTATTCAACTTTGTTGGCACATTACTCAAATATCTTGAGCAAAATGTGGGGCTTCCATATGCTAAATAGCCTTCGGCAATAGATCCTTCAGTACGGGCTTTATTACGGACATACGATTTTAGTGTACGTAAATATCTACACATGCAAGGTAAAATTAATGCATCAATTTTTAATGGCAAATAGAATTCAATAGATTAAGTATAAATATGGTTATGTTACCTCTCAATTAGATACATCCATCGATATTGAACAGGTCTAGCAATCTTTGCCTCTCTTGCCAAGTGGATTGGTAGATGAACCATGACATCAAAGAATGCTGGAGGGAATATAGTCTCCAATTTGCATAAGGTGATTGCAATTTGTTTTTCAATAGAATCAAAGTCTTCTATAGTCAAACACTTTGAGCATAGGATCTTGAAAAATTATGCCAACTCAATTATAGGATCACTCACTTCCTTAGGCAACATCCCACGAATGGCAACTGGAAATAATTCTTGCAATAATATGTGATGGTCATGACACTTCAAACCAAATATCTTCCTTTCTGCCACATTGACACACTTTGAAATATTTGATGAGAATGCATCAAGAACTTTTGTTGTAACATAATCTCAACGTCATGCACATTGAAAGAAATATCTCAAACAACATTGTGTCTACAGTGATGGATATAACTGAGAAGTCAAAGGACACAGTGAAGACTCAGTATGATTTGGTTGACTTAAGAATCAGGTCAGATTTGCATCTTATTGAAGATGAGAATAATATTTTGCTACCAACAGTATGTTATATGCTACCACCACAAAAAGGTTATAAATTTTTAACCTTTCTTGTGGTGGTAGCATATAACATGCTGTTGGTAGCAAAATATTATTTCCATCTTCAATAGGATGCAAATCTGACCTGATTCTTAAGTCAACCAAATCATATTGACTCTTCACTGTGTCCTTTGACTTCTCAGTTATATCCATCACTGTAGACACAATGTTGTTTGAGATATTTCTTTCAATGTGCATGACGTTGAGATTATGTTACAACAAAAGTGATTTCCAATAAGGCAACTGGAAGAAAATGCTCTTATTCCAATTATAGGCAACAGAAGATTGGTCGCGTATTCGCTTTTAACCCTTTCCAAATGCCACATTCGGTAAGGATGCTAGTTGTTCAAGCGCTTCGTCACCAGTCAAATATATAGATACGACATTATTTTTTACTTTACCATCAAATACCCTTATATTCCAACGCCATAAATTATTAGCTGGCAAAAAGCGACGATGGCCCATGTAACACAATTTACTTCTAAGAGATATAGAATGGGTATGTTTGTGGCAACAAGAACATGACAACTTCCCTTTGATTGACCACCTGGAAAGATTGTCATATGTGGGAAAATCATTTATTGTCCACATAATAACAGCCTGAATACTAAAGTTTGATTGTGAATGAGCATCATATGTCTCGGCCCCTACCTCCTATAATTCTTTTAACTCCTCAATCATTGGTTCTAAATAGACATTTATATCATCACCCAGAGACTTAAGGCCTGGAATCAGAAGTGTCATCATAAAGTATGGTTTTTTTATGCATTTCCAAAGAGGCAAGTTATATGGTACAAGAACAACTGGCCAGATACTATGGTTGGAACTCATGTTTCTATATGGTTGGAAGCTGTCGCTTGCTAAACCCATCCTAACATTTCTAGGATCAATTGAAAAATTATGATACTGCTCGTCGAAGGATTTCTAAGCAATAGAGTCAGCTGAGTGTCTTAACATACCATCATCAACACAACTCTCCTTATGCCACCTCATATCTTTAGCGGTGTGTCTTGCCATAAATAGTCTTTGCAACTTAGGCTTCATCGGAAAATATCACAACACTTTGTGTGCTTATTTTTTGCCTTTCTGTCCATTTGATTTCCATATAGACAACTTGCATCTAGGGCACGATTGTGCATTGACATGTTATTTCCTATATAGAATACAGTCATTCTTACATGTATCTATTTTTGTGTAGTCTAACCCAAGGTCTTGAATAACCTTCTTGGTTTCATAGTATGAATTAGGCACTTGGGCCCCCTCTGGTAGTTCTTCTTTAAATAGATCCAACAACATGTTCACGGATTTATTGCTTAAATAATTAAGGCACTTCAAATTAAGGAGCTTAACGATGAACGATAACTTTGACATCTTGTCACAATTTGAATATAAATTTGTTTTAGCATCTTTCAGTAATTGATAAAATTTCTTTGCATGTAAGTTTAGAACTTCACTGCTTTCTCCATTAATATTCATATTCTCTGTGTTCATGGCTCCATATGCATCGTGTACTATACCCGCTATGCCATCCTCCTCACCACTATCTTCTAACTGATCATTGCGTTCATGTAGGGGATATGAAGTTGTCCCTATAACTTCTCCATCAAGATCCCAAACCTCATAAGATTGTCAAAAACCATTCTTCAACTGATCAAAACGTACTTCATGTCTAACCTTAAACACTGTGTTTCTGCATCTTTTACATGGGCACCTAATTTTATTGCCTGCACTTGGTTGACTATATGCCCACTCCAGAAAATTATCTACCCTTTTTATGTATATTGGATCTGCTTTATTCAGAATTTTCATCCAATTCTTATCTATTATACTTCCTACAGGTTAGTCAAAGTAAGCAATTGAAAAATAATATTTAAGATGTATTTGGACAAAATAAAGTGTATGGATAGTGCTTGAATGAAATGAGATCGTGTTGCCAAATATATGAGAAATGAGATTGTGTTGCCAAATGTATGAGGTAGTCATAATAAGGTAGTCATGCACTTAATTAAAGTTAAAATAATAGCAACAATTCTTTTTGAAAATAAAAAAGGCAAGAATCATATGCTTCCATCAATGCTTTTTAACAACTCTTTTAGTGACCTGCATTCTAATTACTATCAATTCTTCCATCATCCAAGCCAAACAACAATAATAAGTGAGAACCATATAAATAACAATATTTCCTTCTACTATCATAGAAACCTATATCCAATATGGTGTGCCTATGAGAGTACATCATGTCTAACAAAATTTAAGATAAAATAATGCCAAGAAAATCATAAAGCAACAAAAGAGTAAATATCTTGCCTATTTGGTACACTACCTGTGAATTCCAATTAAATAGTAGTTACAAATGTAGCCAAAGGAAGACTTTGCAACCAATTAATATGTTAAGCTGATGATCAACAAATATATGACCTGCAATTAATAGAAATGTGTTTACAAAAAGAACATAATTAGCAATATTATATGCATTAATAGGAATATGAAATTTTGACATGATAAGAATACCATTGTCTATCCTTCAAACACATCACTTAACTTCCATACAGCAAAGTGATATGGCAATGGAAATATGAAATGTGGATTGGGCCTAGGGATTAGGAACATTAAATAGGAATGGGTTAGGCCTAGGGAACCTGGGTTAGGCCTTAACATGTTTTAAAAGAATCTAATAAGTGCCACATATTAAGATTTAAATTTTTAAATCAAAGAGTATGGATAGAGGTGTCTGAGTGCTACATTTGGTTTAGTGTCTATTACAAGTATCATATGCAAAGTTCCTTGCCATTAATTAGATAGAAAGATGCGTGGGTAGAAAATAGAAAATATCCTATAGACTTCTTTAAAATGGCTATGAAGAGAAAATTTTAATTTATTAACATTAGCCCCATTACCTATTAAGAATTAATCTCACTTACTATTTACTTTCATTACTTATTAGAGTTTTCTCGGTATAATGACCAGAATCTTAGGAGAAAGAAGATGAATATTGTGTTTTATAACTTCAAAAAGTATTTAAATATAATTTTATCAAGGTTAAAAAATCTTGTTAATTTTATTGTTTATTATTATTACTTTACATAAATATAATAATGAATTTTAAAATAATTAAATAATTGGAAAATAGGTCTTTTAACATTTTCTAGCCAAAAGACTTGTTACTGTAGAGCTTATTGATTTCTTTAATTTAAGAAATTTTGCAAGAATTTTATGACAAAAGAAGAAACGAAAAAATACAAGCAAAAAAATATTTAAAACAATTGTTCTTAACAAACCTAAGAAGTGCATTTATCAAACAAACAAATGCACAGAAAAAAAAAACAACCTTCTCCAGAGAACATTATACCAAGGCATGCTAAGCCAGTTCAATTAATTTTCAGCTCATAATTAGGACATCATATGACTTTAATAGGGAAGTAAATATTGATCACTCATTACCGCACCATTAGTGCCAGTGCGTTAATACATGTTAAATTGTGGGTGGAGATTGGATGGAAGGGTAACATTAAAGAACTTTAAAGTATGAGGGATTAAATTGACAAAAAATAAAATCTTCTAAGCACTATATTGACACCTCACTTATCTGACAACAAAAAAAGGGTTTTACTCACAACTTAACAACCTTCATAGTAAAAATAATAATAAAAAAAGAATATGAGAAACCAACATTTTTCCAGCATATTCATATCACGAAAAGCCTATTTCAAAATTATCCACATGCAGATTACAACTCCAGAGCCTAAACAATATTAGAAAGACATTCTTAGGCTATCCTGATATTGTATCTCAATTCTCATCTGTTTAGCAAACATACCTTTCAGATTTTCTATGTAAAATATACGAGGAGCTCCACCATAAAATATAGCACAAACATTTATCCATGTATAAAGTTAAGAATTTAACTAAAAGATATGACGTCATTCTGAAGAAGTAAGACAGAAAAAAAGTAATCCAATAGTCATTTTTTCTTATAATGATAAAATTGAATGATATGGGGAGGAAAATAGGGTTGTATTCATATTTAATACTTAGAGGTCAAATCCATGTTCCACAGAGAGAGCTGTAGCAGATTCGGTTAAAGTAACTGGATCAAGTGTTCTTCCACAATTAAGCCTAAGAAGCAAGCGGTTGACTTCCTGCAATATAATACTAGCACACCATCAGAAAATAGGACAATATATCTAAAGGCAATTAATGATAGCACTGACATATTAAACCACTTTAAGAAGGAAGATGTATGATCCATTTTCTGTATCTTTAAGTTCAAGTGTGTGTGTGTATAATACATACAGGAAGTTAAAAAGAGTGATCAAAATCATCTAGCAGTTTGATAGATTTGGGAATGTATAGCTTAAAAGGGCTAGAGGAACTTACAGGTGGCAAATCTCCAACAAGTTTAGTTTAGATATTCTTGCTCATGCAATTCCTTCCTACTATGACTTTTGAAACAAGTGGCAAATAGCAGTAGGAAAAACAGGTCCATATATTATATGGTCCTAAAGCGTTTGGAACTATGACCACCATGTTTTTATACAAACTTATTCCAAGATCTAATAGGCCAATCAAATAAATAGAGAGAGCGCATGAAAACAAAATCACAATGTCCATATAACAGGTCAGGATTCTTTTCCTCCTAGAACGAAAAGTGGATACTTAACAAGTGCAGCAACCTCCCCCTTTCTCCATCTAATTGACAATCTACTACTATGCCCTTTGTACAAATTGCCCCCTTACATGACAAAATGACATAATGCAGGCATTTGATTTATCCACACAACAATGGACAAGTCTCAAACTCACTGATCAAAATGATGGCCTCATTTATTGAGACAGTATGCTGATTAGATACTGCCCAAGCAAAACGAATGGTTTTACCCTTTAACATTTTTTAGGAAACATAATTGTAATTGCTATAATGTCTTTTCTACCCCCAGGAACAAATCTACATCACCATCTCAATATCTTCACTAAATTTAATTCATACTGGCAATTGATGCTCTTTTAAAACAGAATCTAATTATTCATAGCACAAAATAGAAATAGAACTTATAAACAAAATCTCAAATGAAAAGGTTATTAATTCGATTCAACTATCATCAGATCCCTTCAGGTTCTACTAATATGGCAAGAAAAACTTGAATGGTTTACAAAAGCATTTCAAATCCCTAATCCATTATATTAATCAATCCAAAAATCCTATTCAAACTAATTGTTGACATGAATATACCCAACTAGACCAGGTGTAGCAATTTAGAATCTTAAACACAGCATCAGCTAGCTCAAAGTGAAACAGGTTGACCTTAGAAATCATCGTAAAAAAAGCAGAAGTGAACTCAAGGATCCTCATTTGAATTCAATATAGTTACATACATGAAGACAAACCCAGAATCACAAAAAGAAAAAGACAGCCAGACAACTTCAGAAATAGAAGCTGCTACATACTAATAACACCAGCACGCGAAGAAAATTTGCAAATTCCTGAAATGAAAACTTTATAGAGAGCACTTGGGTTGATTTTCAATTGCCCTATGACATGACATGCTTATGCTTTTAAGTTTTGGGAGACCCATTCAAAACCTGTATGCTACATTTTACTTCTCTTTCAGATTAATCATGCACACTCAAAACATAAACTGTTTAATGGATGTATTCTAGCTTGCCTTCCGTATAACAGTATCATACAAACAAGAAATGGTCAGAAATGCTTACCAGGAAGAGTTTTCTTCAAGATGTTGCTGGAGGAGGGCTTACACGTGGCTGGTGGTGGGCTTTTGCAGAGAAGAAAGAGGAGAAATAGAGCTTGAAGCTGTGCTGCACCAGAATTCTCCCCAACATATGACAACCGAAATCAGTACTTAACTCATCTCTTTGTTGGGTAGTGGTAGCCAAGGATCCAGCTGAAAGAGAAATGGTTTGGGGAAAAGCCTTGACGAAGATAAGAAAATGTGGCCAAAGAGGGAAGGAATCTTGGGAGGAAAGTGTGAGTGAGTGGGAAAACTAGCAGAGTACGGGAGAAGCCAGAGGTGGGAACAAATTTTGGGGGTAAATTTTGAGGGAGAGGGAAAAATAGGGTGAGCCCGTGGAAAGCAAGACGAGGGAAGAAATTTTAGGGAAAAATGAGTGAGAATTTTAGGGAAAAAGTAACAGTGAGAATGGCATAAACGCACGGGAAAAGTGAGCGTCCAATCTAATAGACTGACACTTTTAGTGGCGACCCAGTTTGGTCGCCACTGAAAGTGTTTTTCCCAGCGCCACACACAAAACTCCTTCAGTGGCGACCCACCTGAATTGCCACTAAATGTGTCTTTATATGGTGAATTTCTTTACTTTTTAGTGGTAACCCTAAAGAGTTGCCACAAAACACTCCCATCAGCCACTAATTATTGTTTTCAGTGGCGACTTTTCATAGTCGCCACTAAATGATTCCTTTTAGTGACAACTTTGAGGGTTGCCACTGTAGCTGCAATTTCTTGTAGTGCACGTCCATTATTTTGTTTCCCATTCATCATAGAGCATTGAACTGCAACTCATATTTCAAAAGGTATGTTACTTTCTACCATCTTCATTTTAATACCTCTATTTATGATACACTTTGAAACTGGTCAAAATTAATATTTCATTTTAATTGCTTTGTTCTAAAGGTTTTTGAATTAAAAAAAACTACTTCCTCTAGTATCCTTATGTTAGACATCTGTCTTGTTTACCATTCAATTTGAAGCACCGAATTTTGACTCATTTCAAAATACATATTAGTCAGATATGTTGGAATATAAAGGTGCATATCTAAGGAGGATAAGCAGGAGTACAGGAGCGCCAAGATATGAAGAGTGCTGCTTCTGGTAGCATTTCTCCCCCTTTTTCTTTTGTTTTTTATTTTTATTTTTTTTATGAGAATTTTTTTAAGTGAATTTTTTACTTCATCTATGAAGAATTTTTCCTTTTAAAAAAATGTTTAGAGTTTCAAGTTTATACATATCTTAGTCTATATCTATCACTTTTTACTTGCATTTGATAAAACAATATTGAAAAAACTATCCCTTATAGAATGTTGGAAGGTATGTTACTTTTTCATAGATATTTCTTTGTTTTCTTTATTATGTATTGTATTAGTTGTGTTTTATGATGCGAAATTGTAATATTTGGTAGGTTAGTACTTATAAAGTGTATTATATTTATATATATTTTTATTATAGTACTTAATTTTTTATTTGTTCAAAAGATATAGGATTAGCTTTTTTTATTTGTTCATTGTTATAAAAAAGCATTCTTTTACATCAAAAAAAAAAATTATAACTAAATTCAATTTTACGAAATGATATTACTCCTTCCATTCTTATCAATTCAACACTATGACATCAGTCTTTTATATACTCTTCTTTTTTATTATTTTATTTTCTATGTCACCACCAACATATTTCAAGAAACAAAAGAACATTAAATTGTGTGTTATAAATTTATCTATTATTGTGGATATTTATTTAGTTTCTCAACTCTTAAAATAATGAATGTTATAAATTCGTCTATTATTATGAATAGTCATTTATTTTTCTCAACTTCTAAAGCCATTGAATCTTCTTTAAAACTATTAAATCTCATTTATTCTTTTTCGCTTTAAAGTTATCTATCTTCATAATTGTATGCCTATAAATAGGGGTTTTTATAAAGCAATTGGATAAAAAAGTTCTTTCTTTATATTTTATTTCTCTCTAGTGTCTTTACATTTTATTTTCTCCTTGCATAAAATTTCATTTATAATACATTATTAACACGAGTTTACTATTGACCATTCGTTTTCAAATCACAAAGAAGAAATTGTGTTGGTAAGATTTTTCTATCTTACTTGAGAAGTTTTCATTGATTTTGTTTTATTTAATTCTAGAATAATGTCAAATCATATAAAACTTAAGTTTGTGGCTCTCGATATTTCGGGCAAGAACTATTTATCTTAGATACTAGATGTTGAAATTCATCTTGATGCAATGGGTTTTGGAGACACCATTAAAGAAAAAATGATGAATCAATGCAAAATCGTGCTAATATAATGATTTTTCTTTGTCACCACCTTCACAAAGGACAAAATCTGAATGCCTTACTATAAAAGATTCACTTCTTCTTTGAAAAAATTTAAAAAAAAATTATGACCACCAAAAAACTATTATTCTTCTAAAGACTCGTTATAACTAGATGCATTTATGATTGCAATATTTCAAAACAGTTAGTGAGTAAACTCTACAATATTTCGTGTTAGCTCTCAATTAAAATTATACAAAGAAGAAATTATTGATAAGGATATGTTAGAGAAAACTTGTTCTACCTTTCATGTCTCGAATGTGCTTCTGTAGTAGCAGTATGGAGAAAAGGGATTTGAAAAATACTTATAATTGATTTCATGCCTTCTAGTGGCTGAATAAAATAATGAGCTATCAATGAAAATCATAAAATTTGTCCAACTGGTTCTGCTCCATTCCCTAAAGTGAATGCAACTATAATTAATAACAGATGAGGACGTGGTCATAAACGAGGAAGAAATAATGCCTCCTCTCATAAATATGTTCCTTACTAGCAAATTTTGTACATAATATATACGTATTTTTTGAGATACAGTCAAAATATTACAGTAAGATCAAGTTAAAAAGCAAGCAGCAAACAGATTTTTAACATTGGGTGTTCTACTTTGAATATTTATGTTTCAATTCTTTTAGAAATGTGGTCATAAATCAAGATTGAATTGATGCATATATCCAGTAGGATGTGTCTTAGAAGTTAAAAAGATAATGCTCCTTATTCAGCCATCATTAATGAATTTATTTTGTTTGTTTGATTTATAGACATCATTTTCAAAGAACCACAATTTAGCTTTGATTCCTCATTTTATATTCTTCTTTCCATCTATAAAAAAAACACACAAAACTAAAGATAAATAAGGGAAATAAATGCTTAATTAAGGCAAAACGTTAAGATGAAAATATTTAATTTATGAGTATAAAACTCACTCATCAGTGCTTGCTATCAACCCACAATCTAGCATTTTGTAAGATTACTTGCTCAAATAATTCAATGGAGAACAATTTTCAGATTATACAATTAAATCCATTCACCTTGAAATACTAGTGAATTTTATTCCCAAGCTTTCAATGACTATTGTATGTCGATTGGCATTAATGTTGAACATCATGTAGCTCATGTTCATACACAAAATGGGTTAGCTAGAATGTTGGATCATTTATTAAGCAACTTCAATTAATAGCTAAACCCTTGTTTATGCAAACAAAACTCTCTGTCTCTATTTGGGGACATGCAATTTTACATATAACAGCACTAGTACGCATCAGGTTAACAAGTTATTATAAATATTCCCTTTTATAATTGGCTTATGGTCATAAGCCAAATATTTCCTATTTTAAATTTTTTGGTTGTGCGGTATATGTTCCAATAGCCCCACATAACGCACTAAGATAGGTCCTCAAAGGAGATTGAAAACATATGTTAGATATGATTCTCCTTTTATTATATCATATCTTGAACCAATGATAAGAGATGTATTTGCGGCACGTTTTGTCAATTTTCATTTTGATGAATTAGTCTTTCCAACATTAGGGAGAGAAAATAAAAAATAGATGGTCAAAGAAATTACATGGAATACTTCGTCATATCTTGATCCTCACACAAAATGTCACGCCCCTAATTTAAGGGCACGTAAAACACATATTTTATGAATAGATCTTTACCCTAACATGTATAATACAATCCTTTATCAGGAAAATAAATACATATAGGTTCTCTCATGCATACACAATAAATAGACCAAATTTATAAATATCAAAGTAATAGCAGAAGCAGAGATCCTGCTTGTGGTGTACAGAGC
The DNA here is from genome assembly GCA_037074535.1 of Gleditsia sinensis. NCBI lineage: Eukaryota > Viridiplantae > Streptophyta > Magnoliopsida > Fabales > Fabaceae > Gleditsia > Gleditsia sinensis. The sequence goes on along the minus strand of CM073463.1, from coordinate 16,751,643 downwards.
ATACTCCAAATTACAAGCACATAATGATTTAAACACTGTGAGCCTTGGAAGCAACGTAGACTCACCCAGAGAGTGTGACACCTAATTAATCACGTATCTGTAGGACCAAACTCTGTGTTCTTATAAGAAAAAGCTGTAAATATCGTGTAGTGAGTTTCACAGCTCAGTGAGCAGATAATATCTCCTATGACCTCTTAGGTCAGTATATGGATGTACTCATATATTAAAATTTATCACATAGAAAATAACAATTCAGAAATACATCTATATGGGACCCGCATTTCAAATATTCTCAGTTCAAATCACATTCAGATATCCAAAACCATATGTAATATAGTATGATCATTAATCAAATATTGTTATGCATCAAAATATTTCTCATAAAAATATTAGGAGGATCCCATATCAAAACTATCATATCAGAGTTCAAATCCTTCCATACTTTGGCAGTGTAGGATTTGCCTAAACTCAACATCTCTGCAAAGATTTTTCCTACCACCATTCAAGAGGACACGCAAAGAGACTCTAATATAGGTATTTTTCAAGCACACAGCAAGGGATGCCAAATCACATATCATATAGTTGGTGTCTCGCCCAGATAGGAGGCATCCTGCTCTCCTTCACATATCATATCTCGTGTGTTAGCTATCACACGAGGCTAGAAACACCCCTGTTAGCTGAGGTATCAAGATGCATAAAGGCTAACATCACCCACTATTAGCAAACAGTTTTTTCAATAGGATTCCTCCACCAAAATCATTATTTGCACATATGCCATATCGTTCAAAACAGAGATTTCAGTATAATTTAGAATTTTCAGTCTCAACACAATTCCTCTGTCAAAAACTTCTTAATCAGGATTATCACATATACATGCCTTTTTTCAAGGCAATCTTATATCTTTACATACCAATGCAATGTACACAATATATTTCCTTTACCATATGATGAGAAATACATTTAGAATCACATATTCAATAAGTTCAAAAATCTATTTTTAAAACCATACTCTTCTTGAACTATATGCCAGATAGTAAATAAATCAGGTAATTTAATCCATTTCAGAAACATATAAAAGTATAAATAACTTGTAAATAGAATCAATTATAGATTTAAAGTTCAAGAAGAGTATATGATAAGTCATAGAAAGAATTATCTACTCATAAGGTAAGGTTCTAAGTTAGACAGCCTTAAAATGCACTTTTCCAATTCAAAATTGATTAAATAGACTTAAAAAATAAGTCTTGAGGGTCAAAAAATCTAATAAATGATTTAGAGAGTTCAGTCGACACCGGTCAATTGATGGTCACTATTCATGGGTCAAAATACTCTTCATATCTATCAGAATTACTATTCATTCCAGTCAGATTTATTGTTCACACATATTGGAATCATTATTCGCGTCAGTTAGAGTTACTGTTCATGGCACCATAAGTTGTTAAATGACTGAAAAACTTCATCTTCTATAATTTATCTATCTCCTAAATTCATCTACAGTGTTAGATTTTCAATTTGAGGTCTTTAAATAGGAGTTTCAGAACTTACATTTTTCTAAAATTTTCTACTTTTGATCTACGATAATTCTGCAGTTGATTTGAAAATTTTGTTCGGCTAAATCGTAGTACTCTCCATCCTGAATCCAATAGTACCCTTAATTTTAAAATCGGAGGCTCAAAGATACTCTAAATCTAAAGAGAAAAATTACTATTCATTATTCATTTCATCGGTTATGAAAATTTTCTGTCTCTTATCTTCTTTTTGAAAATAATAATAGAAGGACCAAATAGCAATTTTCTAATTGTTAGAGGATGTTCTTGAAATTTTCATTATTTATATTTTGACCCCTAAACTTTTACGTAATTACAATGTAACCCCAAAAATATTAATAAGTTTCAATTTCATTCTTAAAACCTTTCAATTATATCCCTACTCCTTTATTTCTTTTAATAATCCATACATAAATAAAAATTATTAAATTTTAGGGTTGTTACGCAAAACAATGTGAATTTAAAGTTTAAAAGATAATTCACTTACAAAGTATAGCAAATCAACTGTTAGATGTATTTACTGACATAAAAAGAGTGACCAAGTCACATATACTAGCTATAAATACTCTTTTACGGATTGATGTCCACGAGGGACAATCCGTTAGTAAAATCGCTAGTAAGTCTAAAACACGTCAGAAGCATAGAAGATCAATCAGTTCAAAATACAAAAATATCCACAACAAGAAAGAAATGGGTATTCAAGATCTGCCCATTAAAGAAATAAATACTCTTGAAGAGTCTAGAGACATAACAAACAAATTACTTCTAGAAGAAGTTCAAGTACCCAAAATTGATGAAAATGAAGATATATCAATAAATTATATATCTACGAGAAAATGACTAAATCGAAAAGAAATAGTTGTCGACAACACTTTTGTGTATATAATAGCATTTAATTTGTCACGGCCCCAAATGATGGAACACATGACCGGCACGGCATAAGGGTTTCCCCCTAGCCGTAAGCCTAACACATAGCATGCACAACCATTCAGCACACAATCCAGTACATAATAATATAACTGGCCACATACGCCACATCCAATATCAGAAAATACTGTATATATATATATATAGTTCATGAATCCAACATCCTTGATTCAACTTGGCCCATGGCCTCATAGTACAAACATTATTGTAAAACTTAAAATCATTTTTCAAACAACACAAGAAGCGAGGATCCTGCTTGTATGTTCATGGAGATATACTAGACATAACTAAACTAAACAACCAGTACAACAAAGCCTTGCCCAAACTGGGGCTCACCAATTCTAACTCAGCCTCCTATGGAGCTGTAGCTGGATCAGTGTTTCTTTGACTATCTGTGGGGAGAAAACAGAAGAGGGGTGAGATTACCACATCTCAGTGAATGGATAAATCATACTATAACAGAAACAGGGCAAACTAAGCACGAATATTTCGCAATTAATTAAATAATTGAAATCAAAGTATAGAAAACATTAAACATTTAACCGTAATTTATTGAAAGAATGCTAAACAGTTCAAATGATAAATCAGGATTAAATCAATATCTGTAAGCAAATCAATTATGCATGGTAAGTAATAAATGAAGATTCTTATGCAAGTACAATGATGAATGAGGTATTTTAGAAATATTTAATCTTTAAGAAAAATGCACTAATTTATTGGAGGTCTTTCCTAACAGATCTATCATCTCCCCCAAGCACACAGCAAGGGTAGGGTAATCACTGTAGGCGTAGACATAAGTCCACCCTAAATTTTGTGTCTTAAGCTGTCATATGCCCGTCACAATATCCTAGGCCGAAGTCTTAACATGATCATGGTGCACCAGGGCTAGCACTACCTGCGGCTAGCTAACAGTGATCTAAAAGGGTCCCTCCAATAGAAAACATGTGAAATATGCTATTCAAAGAGTTTAAAGTAAAACATTTCAATAACTTTACAATACAGCTATAATTCTCCATCTAGCTCTTTTCATGCATAAAATCTCGTTCTAAAACATATCTCATCCATGAATTCCCATGGAGACCTTTACAATCATAAATTTTCCCTTTTAAACATAGATCGTCCGTAGACGTCACATAGATGCTCATCATGCATTAAATCCTTTCATGGCTAACTTAGTTCATTTTTATGACTAAGTTCGCATTTCTATAAATCTAGCTCAAATGGAGAATTAATAGTCTAGATGCTTGCCCTGCATACCTAGGGTTCAACTAGGATTGAAATTTACAATTTCTAACATGGTTGGAACATATTGATTTTCAAAGCAGTAAAACTATTTAACATACATTCCAACTAGTTAAAATATACGAGAGAGTTATAAATCAAATTCCTAAAACATGCGCTATAGTATGAAAAACCCACTCACCGTACTAGAAGTCCAACAACGAGAATTTCACCTCGTAGTGGCTCAATAACCTAGAAAATATAGACATAGCATGAAAATTAGAAAATTCTAAAATCACTATTCACGCCGGAAAACACTATTCACTCGCCGGAAAATACTATTCATGCTGAAACCTAAAAACCCCATATTCGATTCTAAAGCTATCTACGGGAAGAATTTCGGTAAAAACGAAGCCTAAAACGCAATGGGACGAAATTTTACCTTTGGAGGTACTATTCACGCGATTTTCCGGCGACCTTCCGGTGACTTTTCGGCGAAATTGATCGGTGGGTTTTGAAGTACTCGTTGCCACGAGTCCAACGGTCCTGACGGTTCGTCAATCAGAGGTCCGTAACTCCAGATATGAGGGTTTGAAATTCGAAGGGGAAAAGGGAAAAATTGGGGGGGGGGGCTGCGGGTTTTTTTATGCTCTCTGCCTGGTATCCGTATGCACATATATTGATGCTACAGTAACTTTTTAATTTTTTTTTTTTTAATAATTATTAAATAATTAATAATAAGATTTTCTTTATAAAATTCATATAAATTCCGTTTTTCATCATAAAATATCCTAAAAATTTCTAAAAATTTCCTTTCTCATAAATCTTTAATTAAACTCTCACATCATAATTTTTCTTGATAAAAATAGTAATAAAACAAATTTCTAAACAAATATCTTTATTTATATTAAAAGAAAGAGTATTTCTAAAAATACCATACAAATTCAATAGAAGCCGGTATAATTATTTTAAGCAACACAATACTTCTTTTACTTAAAAATCCACTTACTTTTAACAAATCATAATTATTTCTACATAATAAAAATATATTCACTTATAGCGCGCCAAAATATAACTTCTAATAAATAAAAATATATTCACTTATAGCGCGCCAAAATATAACTTCTAATATTTTTTTTCTATGTAATAAATATACATATTTTCTACGGTTCTTATCTCTATTGTCAAAATTCTCTCTTTTATTTTAAATTTCCTTTTCATTAAATTTTACGGTTATTACATTCTTCCCCCCTTAAAGAAATTCGGTCCCCGAATTTTACAAAAACTACCAACATGAAAACCTTTGACTACTCTTGAAACAGCTGAGGATACTTCTCTCTCATGACATCCTCTACTTCCCACGTAGCTTCCTCCTTGGAATGATTCTGCCAAATCACCTTCACTGTAGGGATATCCTTAGATCTCAACTTTTTCACTTGTCTATCAACAATAGCCACGGGTTTCTCTTCGTAGGCCAACTTGTCATCCAAAAGGATTTCTTGCGGTTGAATTACATGAGATGGGTCGGGTAGATACTTCCTCAACATCGAGACATGGAAGACTGGATGCACTTCACTCAACCCAGGTGGTAGGGCTAGGCGGTATGCCACTGCTCCTACCCTATCCAGAATTTCAAAAGGTCCAATATACCTCGGGCTTAACTTCCCTTTCCTACCAAACCGCATGATTCCCTTCATAGGTGAAACTCTGAGGAACACGTGATCGCCTAGAGAAAACTCCAACTCCCGACGTCTATGGTCCACATAAGACTTCTGACGACTTTGTGCAGTTAAAAGCCGTTCCCTTATCAGCTTAACCTTCTCTATGGCATCTTGCACCAAGTCTGGCCCTAGCAGCTTGGCTTCTCCAACTTCAAACCATCCAACGGGAGATCGGCATCTTCTCCCATAAAGAGCTTCAAAAGGTGCCATCTGAATACTGGCTTGATAACTGTTGTTGTATGCAAACTCAGCTAATGGCAGGTATCCTTCCCAACTGCCACCAAAATCCAATATACATGCTCTAAGCATATCCTCCAGAATTTGAATCGTGCGTTCTGACTGGCCATCTGTTTGGGGATGAAAAGCGGTGCTTAGATCCAACCTCGTTCCCAAAGCTTCTTGAAAAGCTTTCCAAAACCTTGCCGTAAACTGTGGACCTCGGTCAGATATGATGGATACAGGGACTCCATGTAATCTGACGATCTCATTCAGATACAGGTTTGCATACTGAGCCGCATTAAAGGTAGTCTTCACTGGTAAGAAGTGGGATGACTTGGTCATTCGATCCACTATCACCCATATTGAGTCATAACCCTTAGGGGTTCTCGGTAACCCTGTAACGAAGTCCATAGTAATCCTTTCCCACTTCCACTCTGGTATCTCAATCTGCTGGTGCAAACCGGCAGGCTTCTGGTGTTCAGCTTTCACCTGCTGACAAACCAAGCATTGAGCCACAAAGTTTGCTACATCCTTCTTCATCCCATTCCACCAATACAAGTCCTTAAGGTCACTGTACATCTTATTTGTTCCTGGGTGGATAGTATAGGCTGATTGATGTGCCTCCTCCAAAATCTGCTTCCTCAAGCTATCCACATCGGGTACACACAAGCGCTTCCCATATCTTAACACTCCTTCAGCATCCACGCTGAATTCAGAAGTCTGATTATTCCTGGATTCATTCTTGAGCTTGCACAGCTTGGCATCCTTGTCCTGATCTGCCTTAATTTGCTCAACCAGTGGAGAGTGTAGTTGCATGTGGGCTAGCAACACCCCTGGCTCCTTCACTTCAAAGCGCATCCCCTCTCCTTCTAGCCGATGAATATCCCTTACCAACGGTCTCCGGAGTAGGGTAATATGGGCTAGACTCCCCATTGACTTCCTGCTCAAAGCATCTGCTACCACATTGGCCTTGCCTGGGTGGTACAAGATAGTGCAGTCATAGTCCTTCACCAACTCCATCCACCTTCTCTGTCTCAAGTTAAGATCTCTTTGTTGAAAGATGTACTTGAGACTCTTGTGGTCCGTGTAAATCTCACAGGGTTCACCATAGAGATAGTGCCTCCAAATCTTCAAGGCAAAGACCACTGCCGCCATCTCTAGATCATGTGTAGGATAGTTCTGTTCGTGCTTCCTGAGCTGCCTAGATGCGTAGGCTACAACATGACCATTCTGCATTAACACACAACCCAAGCCCACCCTTGAGGCGTCACAGTATACTGAGTATCCTCCAGTGCCCGTTGGGATAGTTAGAACTGGGGTTGTGGTTAGACACTTCTTCAAGGTTTGGAAACTTTCTTCGCATACATCCGACCACTCAAACTTAACTCCCTTCCTGGTTAATCTGGTCAAAGGAGCAGCAATTCTGGAGAAATCCTTGATGAACCTCCGGTAATACCCTGCTAGACCCAAGAAACTTCGGATCTCCGTCACACTAGCTGGGCGAGGCCACTGCTGTACTGCCTCTACCTTCTCGGGGTCTACTTGAATGCCGTCCTTCGTGACTACATGCCCCAGAAACATAACACTGTCCAACCAGAACTCACACTTAGAGAGCTTGGCATACAACTGCTGATCCCTCAAAATCTGCAGAATGACCCGTAGGTGCTGTTCATGCTCCTCATGGTCTGCAGAATAAACCAATATGTCATCAATGAACACGATGACAAACTGATCCAAGAATGGCTTGAACACTCTGTTCATCAAGTCCATAAAAGCAGCTGGTGCATTAGTTAGTCCGAAAGACATAACCAAAAACTCATAATGACCATAACGGGTCCTAAAAGCCGTCTTAGAAATATCTTCCTTCTTGATCCTCAACTGATGATACCCTGACCTCAGATCAATCTTGGAGAAACATTTCGCTCCTTGAAGTTGATCAAACAGATCATCAATCCTGGGTAAAGGGTAGTTGTTGCGCACTGTTAGCTTATTCAGTTGCCGATAGTCAATGCAAAGACGCAAAGACCCATCTTTCTTCTTCACAAAAAGAACTGGAGCACCCCATGGAGAAGTACTCGGCCTGATGAAGCCCTTATCTAACAAATCCTGCAACTGACTCTTTAACTCCTTAAGCTCTGTGGGTGCCATCCTGTAAGGCGGTATAGAAATTGGTCGAGCCTCTGGAATAAGGTCGATACCAAACTCTATCTCCCGTTCAGGAGGTAATCCTGGCAACTCTTCTGGAAAGACATCCAGGAATTCTCTTACCACTGCCATGTTGTCTACATCCGGTACCTTCCCATCCACATCTCTAACATATGCCAAATATCCCTGGCATCCCTTCTTCAACATCTTCTGAGCACCCAAGACTGATATCAGGTTACTTGGAGCTTTACTTCGATCACAATGGAACCGGAAAGGAACTTCATTTGGAAAGTTAAACTTGATTGCCTTCTCATAGCAATCCAAGGTAGCATAGCATGCTGCCAACCAATCCATTCCTAGGATTACATCAAAGTCGACCATGTATAGGATGATCAAATCAGCAGATGTCTCCCTATCACCTACTGACACTTTACATGATTTGCATACATGCTCTACTGGCAAATAATCACCGACTGGGGTGGTTACAAAGAAAGGGGCATCCATCCTAATCGGATCTTTACCCAAACTCTTAGCAAAACTAGGGGAAACATAGGAATATGTAGACCCGGGGTCAAACAAAACATATGCTTCATGTAGGCAAACTGAAAGAGTACCTGTCATGACCGCATTTGAAGCTTGTGCATCCTGTCTGGTAAGAGCAAAAATCCTCGGTTCACCTCGGCCTGCTTGGCTTTGACCGCGGCCCATCATCCCTCTACCAGTACCTCTGCTACTTGCTTGGCCCGGTATAGTCCTTATAGGCTGAGCTGCCACTGGGGCTGGTAGTAAAGCTGGTCGAGTTGGCCCTTGGCTTGAGCCATACAACTGAGGACATTCCCTCTTCATGTGTCCAGGTTGGTGGCAATGATAGCAAACAATCATCTCCCTGCGGCACTGACCAAAATGATGGTTGCCACAAATAGGGCATTGTGGCCTTTTCTGCTGAATGGCTCTTAGTCCTGGTTGTCCTGGATACCTGGTGTTTCCCTGGCTAAGACCTAGCCTACCACTTGCATCTGGTCTCTGGTTGGGGTTCCCAATATTCTATGGTGCTGGGCGCTGCTGGCTCTGGAATCGGGGTCCTTGGGAATGAGAACTTTGCCCTCCTTTGGAGCTCCCGTCTCTATCTCTCTTCCTCAGCTTGGCACTCTCAACATCGGCCAAATGCCTAGTCTCCATCATTTTTGCGCAATCTACAGCCTCTGCATAGTTCGGGAATTGCTTCATCTGGGGTGCCACTGATTTAAACAATGCTGGCACCAACCCCTGGATAAATTTCCTGATCATGTCCCTTTCAGTAGGGACCATGTGCGGTGCATACGGCATCAGCTGTGTGAAGCGGTAGTCATACTCCGTGACTGACATACCAGGAGTCTGCTTCAACTCCACAAACTCTTGACACTTTGCATACCGGATACTCTGAGGCACAAACCTCTCCATGAAGACTTCCTTGAACTCTGGCCATCTCAAAGGTGGCGCTGTAGCTCCCCTTCCACGCATCATGGTCTTGAACCATACCTGCGCTATGCCAGACAACTGGAAGGCTGCCAATTCTACTGAGCGAATCTCTGGACACTTAAGAACTTCGCAGATCTTCTCAGTAGCCTCTATAAACTCCTGTGGATCTTCACTGGCCAACAACCCCTTAAAGGTTGGCGGTTTCAGCTTCAGGAACTCAGATAGTTCCACTTCCCTCTCAGCGGGTCTCACCTGCCGCTCCACGGACCTAACTGGTTCTGGAACGGAGGTAGTTGTTTTGGGCTGTTACGGGTCCCTTCTATCTTGCCCATCCCTTCTCTCAGCTAGATTTTCTATTACCCGCTGCATACCCTGCATGGTTACCAGCATCTGGGCTATCACATCATCCCGGGGGTGAGAAGACATTTCCCCCGTCCTGGGAGTCTCAGCTTGCTCACTTCTTAACTCAGTTTGTTCGGCTGCTTCAGCAGCCCTTACACCCCTGCCACTGCCGCTAGGTCGGCCTCTGCCACGACCTCTACCTCGGCCTCTAGGCACAGGTACTGCGGACTGAGCAGACTCTTCAGCCATCTGCTCTTGAACCGCGGGTTGCCTAACATTTGATCTGGTTCTTGGTGGCATTTCGCTATAAAACAGAAATAGCTCAACCATCACTTAACCATACCAACATAGCATACTATAAACTGACTCACTTAAACAAAAAGACAACATCCTATCGAACCCCTTTAGCAGCACCGTGAGTATAAGCATGTCCGGATTCATACCCATACTCAAAGTCCTACCTAAAGGTCCGTTACTCCATGAACACAGGGAAACCTAACGCTCTGATACCATATTTGTCACTTTCTTCTGGTAGCAACAGGTGTACCTATCAAAGCACTGCATCCCATACTGCAGCTCCTGGGCGGAGAGCCACGCTTCGCCACATCGTTCACGCGTGAGAGTTCCCAGGACTCGGCTTTTCAACCTCGGCTCTGATACCATATTTGTCACGGCCCCAAATGATGGAACACATGACCGGCACGGCATAAGGGTTTCCCCCTAGCCGTAAGCCTAACACATAGCATGCACAACCATTCAGCACACAATCCAGTACATAATAATATAACTGGCCACATACGCCACATCCAATATCAGAAAATACTGTATATATATATATATAGTTCATGAATCCAACATCCTTGATTCAACTTGGCCCATGGCCTCATAGTACAAACATTATTGTAAAACTTAAAATCATTTTTCAAATAACACAAGAAGCGAGGATCCTGCCTGTATGTTCATGGAGATATACTAGACATAATTAAACTAAACAACCAGTACAACAAAGCCTTGCCCAAACTGGGGCTCACCAATTCTAACTCAGCCTCCTATGGAGCTGTAGCTGGATCAGTGTTTCTTTGACTATCTGTGGGGAGAAAACAGAAGAGGGGTGAGATTACCACATCTCAGTGAATGGATAAATCATACTATAACAGAAACAGGGCAAACTAAGCACGAATATTTCGCAATTAATTAAATAATTGAAATCAAAGTATAGAAAACATTAAACATTTAACCGTAATTTATTGAAAGAATGCTAAACAGTTCAAATGATAAATCAGGATTAAATCAATATCTGTAAGCAAATCAATTATGCATGGTAAGTAATAAATGAAGATTCTTATGCAAGTACAATGATGAATGAGGTATTTTAGAAATATTTAATCTTTAAGAAAAATGCACTAATTTATTGGAGGTCTTTCCTAACAGATCTATCATCTCCCCCAAGCACACAGCAAGGGTAGGGTAATCACTGTAGGCGTAGACATAAGTCCACCCTAAATTTTGTGTCTTAGGCTGTCATATGCCCGTCACAATATCTTAGGCCGAAGCCTTAACATGATCATGGTGCACCAGGGCTAGCACTACCTGCGGCTAGCTAACAGTGATCTAAAAGGGTCCCTCCAATAGAAAACATGTGAAATATGCTATTCAAAGAGTTTAAAGTAAAACATTTCAATAACTTTACAATACAGCTATAATTCTCCATCTAGCTCTTTTCATGCATAAAATCTCGTTCTAAAACATATCTCATCCATGAATTCCCATGGAGACCTTTACAATCATAAATTTTCCCTTTTAAACATAGATCGTCCGTAGACGTCACATAGATGCTCATCATGCATTAAATCCTTTCATGGCTAACTTAGTTCATTTTTATGACTAAGTTCGCATTTCTATAAATCTAGCTCAAATGGAGAATTAATAGTCTAGATGCTTGCCCTGCATACCTAGGGTTCAACTAGGATTGAAATTTACAATTTCTAACATGGTTGGAACATATTGATTTTCAAAGCAGTAAAACTATTTAACATACATTCCAACTAGTTAAAATATATGAGAGAGTTATAAATCAAATTCCTAAAACATGCGCTATAGTATGAAAAACCCACTCACCGTACTAGAAGTCCAACAACGAGAATTTCACCTCGTAGTGGCTCAATAACCTAGAAAATATAGACATAGCATGAAAATTAGAAAATTCTAAAATCACTATTCACGCCGGAAAACACTATTCACTCGCCGGAAAATACTATTCATGCTGAAACCTAAAAACCCCATATTCGATTCTAAAGCTATCTACGGGAAGAATTTCGGTAAAAACGAAGCCTAAAACGCAATGGGACGAAATTTTACCTTTGGAGGTACTATTCACGCGATTTTCCGGCAACCTTCCGGCGACTTTCCGGCGAAATTGATCGTTGGGTTTTGAAGTACTCGTTGCCACGAGTCCAACGGTCCTGACGGTTCGTCAATCAGAGGTCCGTAACTCCAGATATGAGGGTTTGAAATTCGAAGGGGAAAAGGGAAAAATTGGGGGGGGCTGCGGGTTTTTTTCTGCTCTCTGCCTGGTATCCGTATGCACATATATTGATGCTACAGTAACTTTTTAATTTTTTTTTTTAATAATTATTAAATAATTAATAATAAGATTTTCTTTATAAAATTCATATAAATTCCGTTTTTCATCATAAAATATCCTAAAAATTTCTAAAAATTTCCTTTCTCATAAATCTTTAATTAAACTCTCACATCATAATTTTTCTTGATAAAAATAGTAATAAAACAAATTTCTAAACAAATATATTTATTTATATTAAAAGAAAGAGTATTTCTAAAAATACCATACAAATTCAATAGAAGCCGGTATAATTATTTTAAGCAACACAATACTTCTTTTACTTAAAAATCCACTTACTTTTAACAAATCATAATTATTTCTACATAATAAAAATATATTCACTTATAGCGCGCCAAAATATAACTTCTAATAAATAAAAATATATTCACTTATAGCGCGCCAAAATATAACTTCTAATATTTTTTTTTCTATGTAATAAATATACATATTTTCTACGGTTCTTATCTCTATTGTCAAAATTCTCTCTTTTATTTTAAATTTCCTTTTCATTAAATTTTACGGTTATTACATAATATTTTAAATGATAATGAGAAACATGAATCTACATCTGCCGATGAGTGTTGACGTAGATGTAATTGGCTAAAAAGGAAAGACACAATTCAAGCAGAATCAAATTCATTAAAAAAACATGAGATTTTTGGACCTATAGTTCAAACACCTAAAGGTGTAATACCCATTGGGTACAAATGAGTATTTGTACGTAAAAGAAATGAGAAAAATAAAATTGTAAGGTATAAAGCACGAGTTGTTGCACAAGATTTTTCACAAAGATCTAGAATTGATTATAATTTCACATATTCTCCTATGATAAATGCAATTACATTTCGTTATCACATTAGTTTGGCAGTACATGAAAATTTTGATATGTGTCTTATGGATGTTGTTACAATCTATTTATATGGATCACTTGATAGTGACATATATATGAAAATTTCAGAATGATTTAAGATGCCTAAAACATATAATTCAAAATCCCATGAACTTTATTCAATTAAATTACAAAAAATCTTTATATGGATTAAAGGAGTCTGAACGAATGTGGTATAACCGTTTCATTGAACATTTGTTAAAAAATGGTTATAAAAATGACTATATATATCCATATGTTTTTATAAAGAAAGCAAATTCAAGATTTGATATTATTATTGTGTATGTTGATTATTTAAATATTTTTGGAGCTCCTGAAGAGATTATAAAAGCAATAGTGTTTGAAGAAAGAATTTGAAATGAAATATCTTGGAAAAACAAAATTTTGTCTTGACTTATAATTTGAGCATTTGAGAAATGAAATTTTTATTCATCAATAAACTTATATAGAAAAATTCTTAAAAAAATTTACATGGACAAAGCATATCCATTAAGTACCCCAATGGTTGTTCGCTCATTTCATGTGAAACAAGATGTTTTCTAACCTTGAGATGATAATGAAGAAGTTTTTAGTTCTGAAGTACCATATCTTAGTACAATTGGTGCACTGATGTATCTTGCCAATAATACAATACTTAATATAGCTTTTGCTGTTAGCTTGTTAGATAGATTTAACTATTGCACAACATGAAGATATTGGAATAAAATTAAACACGTCTTTCGATATCTCAGATTACTATATGCAAATAGATCTAGACCACAACTCATTGGTTATGTAAATACTAGATATTTATCTTATCCAAACAAGGCTCGATCTCAAATAGACTATTTATTTACATGTGGTGATATAACTATATCATAGCGTTCTATAAAACAAATACTTGCAGCTACTTCTTCAAATCATGCAAAAATTATAGTAGTTCATGAAGTGAGACATGAATTTATTTGATTGAGATCTATGACTCAACAAATCCGAGAGATATGTGGACTATATGAAGATAATGCTGCACGTATAACTCAATGGAAGGAATGTTATATTAAAAGAGATAAAACAAAATATATCTCATCAAAATTCTTTTTCACTCATGAATCTCAAAAGAATAGTGATATTGACGTACAAAACATTTGTTCAAGAGATAATTTGACAGATTTATTCACCAAAGCCTTACTTACTTCAACATTTGAAATATTAGTGTATAAAATTAGAATACGTCGACTCAAATATCTTCAATAATATTGTGAACAAGAGGACTATATAAGGAATAATGTACTTTTTTTTCTTCATTAGGATTTTTTCTCACTAGGTTTTTTTTGTAAGATTTTAATAAAGTATATTCCTTGTAAAATGAACATTCAAATGGGAGTGTTATAATTCATCCATTATTGTGGATGTCAATTGTAGTATCCCATAAATTTTAAATAATAATGTTTTGCTATAAAAAAATATATTTTTATTGTAAATGATTATGTTTTACTAAAAGTAAATACGCTTTTAATTAAAATAATTTTTTTTGCTTAAAATAATTATATTTTGCTTTAAATATTTTTTTTTATAAATTTCTTTCTTTTAATATACATGAAGATATTTTATATTGTGATTTGTTTTATTAAAATTTTATCACAAAAGGTCATGATTTAATATTGCAACTAAAGTTGTGTAGGGATATAAATTTTTAGAAATTTTTGAAAAATTTTAAGATGAAAAATAATATTTATATGTATATAATCAAAGAATAAATTTTAAATATTTAAAGAATAATAAGTAAAAAAAGAAAGAAAATGAGGGAGGGGGAGACACAAACGAGATAAAGAATCAGAAACTTTCGTATATAAATAATGATAAATAGTATTTTCTCTCTCCCCCATTTTTCTCTCTAGATCAGGAGTGCCTACTGGCATCTAATATCAAAATTAAAGGTACCACTGGATTCAAGACAAAAAGTACTATGATATTAGCCGAATAATTTTTTAAATCAGCTATAAAATCGCCTTAGATCGGAAGTAGAAAATCTTAGAAAAATATAAACTCTAAAACTCTTATTTAGAGACCTTAAATTGAAAATCTGACACCATAAATAGATTTTAAAGCTAAATAAACATTAGGATAAGAAATTTTTCGGCAATCTGACAACTTTTTGTGCATCGTAAACATAAATTCAGCTAATATGAATAGTGATTTTCGACGATAAATGGTATTTTTTTGACTATAAATAGTAGTATCCAACAGTTGACCAATGTTGACCAAGTGCCTGAAGGCCAAATTTCATGATTCTGGAGTCATTTCTTAGGTTTTTTGTAATAACCTAAAAAAAAAAGGAAAGGAAAACCCTAAATAAATGAAAATTTTGAATGAAAGTGAGGATTATGGGAAATGGAGATAAGTACCATTGAAAATATATTTATTTATCATATTGTGTGAGAAATTGTGAAACTAATATGAGAATTTAAGTTTTGGCCCAAAATGTAATTTCCTAAAAGTTTAGGGGTCAAATTGTCACGTCCCCAAATGATGGAACACATGACCGGCACGGCATAAGGGTTTCCCCCTAGCCGTAAGCCTGACACATAGCATGCACAACCATTCAGCACACAATCCAGTACATAATAAATATAACTGGCCACATACGCCACATCCAATATCAGAAAATACTGTATATATATATATATATATATATATATATATATATATATATATATATATATATATATATATATATATATATATCTTATGAATCCAACATCCTTGATTCAACTTGGCCCATGGCCTCATAGTACAAACATTGTTGCAAAACTTAAAACCATTTTTCAAACAACACAAGAAACGAGGATCCTGCCTGTATGTTCATGGAGATACACTAGACATAAACTTAAACTATACAACAATTACAATGGAGTCTTGCCCAAACTGGGGCTCACCAATGCTATAGTTAGCCTCCTATGGAGCTGTAGCTGGATCAGTATTTCTTTGACTATCTGTGGGGAGAAAACAGAAGAGGGGTGAGATTTACCACATCTCAGTGAATGGATAAATCATACTATAACAGAAACAGGGCAAACTAAGCACGAGTGTTTCGCAATGAATTAAATAATTGAAATCAAAGTATAGAAAACATTAAACATTTAACCGTAATTTATTTAAAGAATGCTAAACAGTTCAAATGATAAAACAGGATTAAATCAATAACTGTAAGCCAATCAATTATGCATGGTAAGTAATAAATGAAGATACTTATACAATAACAATGATGAATGAGGTATTTTAGAAATATTTAATCTTTAAGAAAAATGCACTAGTTTATTGGAGGTCTTTCCTAGCAGATCTATCATCTTCCCCAAGCATATAGCAATGGGTATGGCAATCACTGTAGGCGTAGACATAAGTCCACCCTAAATTTCCCAAGCACATAGCAATGGGTATGACAATCACTGTAGGCATAGACATAAGTCCACCCTAAATTTCCCAAGCACATAGCAATGGGTATGGTAATCACTGTAGGCATAGACATAAGTCTACCCTAAATTTTCTAAGCACATAGCAATGGGTATGGTAATCACTGTAGGCATAGACATAAGTCTACCCTATATCCCTGTGTCTTAGACAGTCATATGCCCGTCACAGTATCCTAGGCCGAAGCCTTAACATGATCATGGTGCACCAGGGCTAGCACTACCTGCGGCTAGCTAACAGTGATCTAAAAGGGTCCCTCCAATAGAAAACATTTGAAATATGCTATTCAGAGAGTTTAAAGTAAAACATTTCAATAACTTTACAATAAAGCTAAAATTCTCCATCTAGCTCTTTTCATGCATAAAACTCTATTCTAAAATATATCTCATCCATGAATTCCCATGGAGACCTTTACAATCATAAATTTTCCCTTTTAAACATAGATCGTCCGTAGACGTCACATAGATGCTCATCATGCATCAAATCATTTCATGGCTAACTTAGTTCATTTCTATGACTAAGTTCGTATTTCTATAAATCTAGCTCAAATGGAGAATTAATAGTCTAGATGCTTGCCCTGCATACCTAGGGTTCAACTAGGATTGAAATTTACAATTTCTAACATGGTTGGAACATATTGGTTTTCAAAGCGGTAAAACAATTTAACATACATTCCAACTAGTTAAAATCATACGAGAGAGTTATAAATCAAATTCCTAAAACATGCGCTATAGTATGAAAAACCCACTCACCTTACTAGGAGTCCAACAACGAGAATTTCACCTCGTGATGGCTCAACAACTTAGAAAACATAGTCATAACATGAAAATTAGAAAACTCTAAAAGTCACTATTCACGCTGGAAAATACTATTCACTCGCCTGAACACTATTCATGCCGAAACCTAAAAACCCTATATGCTGTATAGAAACTAATTCTAAGACTATCTATGGAAAGAAATTCGGTAAAACGAAGCCTAAAACGCGATTAAACGGAGTTTTACCTTTGGAGGTACTATTCACGCGATTTTCCGGCGACCTTTCGGTGAATTTCCGGCGAAATTGATCGGTGGGATTTGTAGCTCTTCTTCCCACGAGTCCAACGATACCTTACTTGCTCAAATCGGACGTCCGGATGATGAGATATCTTAGAGAGAAGTTTGAGGAAAATTTTAGAAAGAGAGAGTTAGGGTTCAGATGAAAGAGAAGTGAAGAAAAAAAGGGGGGTCCGCGAAAAAAAAATCTATCAGACGAATCTCGCCGCCAGCGAACTCATTCTCGCCGCAGCGAGCCGCGATTTTCGCCGCGGCCAGATGCGAAATCAGAAACCTCATGCTCTCGGGAAAAATACCGCATCATTCTCGCCGCGGCGAACTCCATTTCACCGAATTTGACAAAATGTTCAACATGAAAGTTGTAGCCTTTCTCTTAGCTTTCCATAGCCACTTGAATCACCTAATTTGGAGTTCATATGAAGGAGTTATGCATAAAATAGTGAGCAAAGGTCCAAACCACACTACACTTCGGTTTTTGCCTCGTCTCACTATGATATTCACGGAATTTGCAAACGTTCCCAACATCAAAGTTGTAGATATATGTCTTATCTTTCATTAGAAATTGGAATTACTTAATTTAGATTTAATATGAGAGAGTTATGATTATATGAGTGACGAAAGGTCAGAAGAAAAGGTCGAAAACGCTCTAAAATTTTACATTGTTCTCAACTTTCTTTGTTTCAAATTATTTATACTTAACCTTCAAAGGTTTTATTAGTTGAGGGTTATTACATTCTCCCCTCCTTATAAAAATTCGGTCCCCGAATTTTACAAGAACCAACAACATAAAAAAACATAAAACTACTCTTGGAACAGCTGTGGATACTTCTCTCTCATGACGTCCTCTACTTCCCACGTAGCTTCCTCTTTGGAATGATTCTGCCAGATCACCTTCACTGTAGGGATATCCTTAGACCTCAACTTTTTCACTTGTCTATCAACAATGGCCACGGGTTTCTCTTCGTAGGCCAACTTGTCATCCAAAAGGATTTCCTGCGGTTGAATCACATGAGATGGGTCGGGTAGATACTTTTTCAACATCGAGACATGAAAGACTGGATGCACTTCGCTCAATCCAGGTGGTAGGGCTAGGCGGTATGCCACTACTCCGACCCTATCCAGAACTTCAAAAGGTCCAATATACCTCGGGCTTAACTTCCCTTTCTTACCAAACCGCATTATTCCCTTCATGGGTGAAACTCTGAGGAACACGTGATCGCCTAGAGAAAACTCCAACTCCCGACGCCTATGGTCCACATAAGACTTCTGACGACTTTGTGCAGTTAAAAGCCGTTCCCTTATCAGCTTAACCTTCTCTATGGCATCTTGCACCAAGTCTGGCCCTAACAGCTTGGCTTCTCCAACTTCAAACCATTCAACGGGAGATCGGCATCTTCTCCCATAAAGAGATTCAAAAGGTGCCATCTGAATACTGGCTTGATAACTGTTGTTGTATGCAAACTCAGCTAATGGCAGGTATCCTTCCCAACTGCCACCAAAATCCAATATACATGCTCTAAGCATATCCTCCAGAATCTGAATCGTGCGTTCTGACTGGCCATCTGTTTGGGGATGAAAAGCGGTGCTTAGATCCAACCTCGTTCCCAAAGCTTCTTGAAAAGCTTTCCAAAATCTTGCTGTAAACTGTGGACCTCGATCAGATATGATGGATACATGGACTCCATGCAATCTGACGATCTCACTCAGATACAGGCTTGCATACTGAGCCACATTAAAGGTAGTCTTCACTGGTAAGAAGTGGGATGACTTGGTCATTCGATCCACTATCACCCATACTGAGTCATAACCTTTAGGGGTCCTCGGTAACCCTGTAACGAAGTCCATAGTAATCCTTTCCCACTTCCACTCCGGTATCTCAATCTGCTGGTGCAAACCGGCCGGCTTCTGGTGTTCAGCTTTCACCTGCTGACAAACCAAGCATTGAGCTACAAAGTTTGCTACATCCTTCTTCATCCCATTCCACCAATACAAGTCCTTGAGGTCACTGTACATCTTATTTGTTCCTGGGTGGATAGTATAGGCTGATTGATGTGCTTCCTCCAAAATTTCCTTCCTCAAGCGATCCACATCGGGTACACACAAGCGCTTCCCACATCTTAACACTCCTTCAGCATCCACGCTGAATTCAAAAGTCTGATTATTTCTAACTTCATCCTTGAGCTTGGATAGGTTAGCATCCTTGTCCTGATCTGCCTTAATCTGCTCAACCAGTGGAGAGTGTAGCTGCATGTGGGCTAACAACACCCCTGGCTCCTTCACTTCAAAGCGCATCCCTTCACCTTCTAGCCGATGAATATCCTTTACTAACGGCCTCCGGAGTAGGGTGATATGGGCTAGACTCCCCATTGACTTTCTGCTCAAAGCATCTGCTACCACATTGGCCTTGCCTGGATGGTACAAGATAGTGCAGTCATAGTCCTTCACCAACTCCATCCACCTCCTCTGTCTCAAGTTTAGATCCCTTTGTTGAAAGATGTACTTGAGACTCTTGTGGTCCGTGTAAATCTCACAAGGTTCACCATAGAGATAGTGCCTCCAAATCTTCAAGGCAAAGACCACTGCCGCCATCTCCAGATCATGTGTAGGATAGTTCTGTTCGTGCTTCCTGAGCTGCCTAGATGCATAGGCTACAACATGCCCATTCTGCATTAACACACAACCCAAGCCCACCCTTGAGGCGTCACAGTATACTGAGTATCCTCCAGTGCCCGTTGGGATAGTTAGAACTGGGGTTGTGGTTAGACACTTCTTCAAGGTCTGGAAACTTTCTTCGCATACATCCGACCACTCAAACTTAACTCCCTTCCTGGTTAATCTGGTCAAAGGAGCAGCAATTCTGGAGAAATCCTTGATGAACCTTCGATAATACCCTGCTAGACCCAAGAAACTTCGGATCTCTGTTACACTAGCAGGTTGAGGCCACTGCTGTACTGCCTCTACCTTCTCGGGGTCTACTTGAATGCCATCCTTCGTGACTACATGCCCCAGAAACATAACGCTGTCCAACCAGAACTCACACTTAGAGAGTTTGGCATACAGCTGCTGATCCCTCAAGATCTGCAAAATGACCCGTAAGTGCTGTTCATGCTTCTCATGGTCTTTAGAATAAACCAAGATGTCATCAATGAACACAATGACAAACTGATCCAAAAATGGCTTGAACACCCTGTTCATCAAGTCCATAAAAGCAGCTGGTGCATTAGTTAGTCCGAAAGACATAACCAAAAACTCATAATGACCATAACGGGTCCTAAAAGCCGTCTTGGAAATATCTTCCTTCTTGATCCTTAACTGATGATACCCTGACCTCAGATCAATCTTGGAGAAACATTTCGCTCCTTGAAGTTGATCGAACAAATCATCAATCCTGGGCAAAGGGTAATTATTGCGCACCGTTAGCTTATTCAGTTGCCGATAGTCAATGCAAAGTCGTAAAGACCCATCTTTCTTCTTCACAAACAGGACCAGAGCACCCCATGGAGAAGTACTCGGTCTGATGAAGCCCTTATCCAACAAATCCTGCAACTGACTCTTTAGCTCCTTAAGCTCTGTGGGTGCCATCCTGTAAGGCGGTATAGAAATTGGTCGAGCCTCTGGAATAAGGTCGATACCAAACTCTATCTCCCGTTCAGGAGGTAATCCTGGCAACTCTTCTGGGAAGACATCCAGGAATTCTCTTACCACTGCCATCTTGTCTACATCCGGTACCTTCCCATCCACATCTCTAACATATGCCAAGTATCCCTGGCATCCCTTCTTCAACATCTTCTGAGCACCCAAAATTGAAATCAGGTTACTTGGAGCATTACTTCGATCACACTGGAATCGGAAAGGAACTTCACTTGGAAAGTTGAACTTGATTGCCTTCTCATAGCAATCCAAGGTAGCATAGCATGCTGCCAACCAATCCATTCCTAGGATTACATCAAAATCGACCATGTCTAGGATAATCAAATCAGCAGATGTCTCCCTATCACCCACTGTCACTTTACATGACTTGCATACATGCTCTACTGGCAAATAATCACCGACCGGGGTGGTTACAAAGAAAGGGGCATCCATCCTAATCGGATCTTTACCCAAACTCTTAACAAAACTAGGGGAGACATAGGAATATGTAGACCCGGGGTCAAACAAAACATATGCTTCATGTAGGCAAACCGAAAGAGTACCTGTCATGACCGCATTTGAAGCTTGTGCATCCTGCCTGGTAAGAGCAAAAATCCTCGGTTCACCTCGGCCTGCTTGGTTTTGACCTCGGCCCATCATCCCTCTACTAGTACCTCTGCTACTTGCTTGGCCCGGTATAGTCCTTATAGGCTGAGCTGCCACTGGGGTTGGTAGTAAAGCCGGTCGAGTTGGCCCTTGGCTTGAGCCATACAACTGGGGACAGTCCCTTTTCATGTGTCCTGGTTGGTTGCAATGATAGCAAACAATCATCTCCCTGCGGCACTAACCCAAGTGATGGTTGCCACAGATAGGGCATCGTGGCCTGTTCTGCTGAATGGGTCTTGGTCCTTGTTGACCTGGATACCTGGTGTTTCCCTGGCTAAGACCTAGCCTACCACTTGCATCTGGTCTCTGGTTGGGGTTCCCAACATTCTGTGGTGCTGGGCGCTGCTGGCCTTGGAATCGAGTTCCTTGGGAATGAGAACTTTGCCCTCCTTTGGAGCTCCCGTCTCTATCCCTCTTTCTTAGCTTAGCACTCTCGACATCGGCCAAATGTCTAGTCTCCATCATTCTTGCACAGTCCACAGCCTCTGCATAGTTAGGAAACTGCTTCATTTGGAGTGCCACTGATTTAAACAATGCTGGCATCAACCCCTGAATAAATTTCTTGATCATGTCCCTTTCAGTAGGGACCATGTGCGGTGCATACGGCATCAGCTGTGTGAAGCGGTAGTCATACTCCGTGACTGACATACCGGGAATCTGCTTCAACTCCACAAACTCTTAACACTTGGCATCCCGGATACTCTGAGGCACAAACCTTTCCATGAAGACTTCCTTGAACTCTGCCCATCTCAAAGGTGGCGCTGTAGCTCCTCTTCCGCGCATCAGGGTCTTGAACCATACCTGCGCTATACCAGACAACTGGAAAGATGCCAACTCTACTGAGCGGATCTCTGAACACTTAAGAACCTCGCAGATCTTCTCAGTACCCTCTATAAACTCCTGGAGATCTTCACTAGCCAACAACCCCTTGAAGATTGGCGGTTTCAGCTTCAGGAATTCAGATAGTTCCACTTCCCTCTCAGCGGGTCCCACTTGCCGCTCCACGGACCTAACTGGTTCTGGAACAGAGGTAGCAGTTTTGGGCTGTTGTGGATCCCTTCTATCTTGCCCATCCCTTCTCTCGGCTAGATTCTCTATTGCCCGCTGCATACCCTGCATGGTTACCAGCATCTGGGCTATCACATCATCCCGGGGGTGAGAAGACATTTCCCCCGTCCTGGGAGTCTCAGCTTGCTCACTGGTTAACTCAGCTTGTTCGGCTGCTTCAGCAGCCCTTACACCCCTGCCACTGCCTCTTGCACTGGCTCTAGGTCGGCCTCTGCCACGATCTCTACCTCGGCCTCTGCCACGACCTCTACCTCGGCCTCTAGGCACGGGTACTGCGGACTGAGCAGACTCTTCAGCCATCTGCTCTTGAACCGCGGGTTGCCTAACCTTTGATCTCGTTCTTGGTGGCATCTCGCTACAAAATAGAGATAGCCCAACCATCACTTAACCATGCCAACATAGCATACTATAAACTGACTTACTTAAACAAAAAGACAACATCCTATTGAACCCCTTTAGCAGCACCGTGAGTATAAGCATGTCCGGATTCATACCCATACTCAAAGTCCTACCTAAAGGTCCGTTACTCCATGAACACAGAAAAACCTAATGCTCTGATACCAACTTTGTCACGGCCCCAAATGATGGAACACATGACCGGCACGACATAAGGGTTTCCCCCTAGCCGTAAGCCTAACACATAGCATGCACAACCATTCAGCACACAATCCAATACATAATAAATATAACTGGCCACATACGCCACATCCAATATCAGAAAATACTGTATATATATATATATATATATATATATATATATATATATATATATATATATATATATATATATATATCTTATGAATCCAACATCCTTGATTCAACTTGGCCCATGGCCTCATAGTACAAACATTGTTGCAAAACTTAAAACCATTTTTCAAACAACACAAGAAACGAGGATCCTGCCTGTATGTTCATGGAGATACACTAGACATAAACTTAAACTATACAACAATTACAATGGAGTTTTGCTCAAACTGGGGCTCACCAATGCTATAGTTAGCCTCCTATGGAGCTGTAGCTGGATCAGTATTTCTTTGACTATCTGTGGGGAGAAAACAGAAGAGGGGTGAGATTTACCACATCTCAGTGAATGGATAAATCATACTATAACAGAAACAGGGCAAACTAAGCACGAGTGTTTCACAATGAATTAAATAATTGAAATCAAAGTATAGAAAACATTAAACATTTAACCGTAATTTATTTAAAGAATGCTAAACAGTTCAAATGATAAAACAGGATTAAATCAATAACTGTAAGCCAATCAATTATGCATGGTAAGTAATAAATGAAGATACTTATACAATAACAATGATGAATGAGGTATTTTAGAAATATTTAATCTTTAAGAAAAATGCACTAGTTTATTGGAGGTCTTTCCTAGCAGATCTATCATCTTCCCCAAGCATATAGCAATGGGTATGGCAATCACTGTAGGCGTAGACATAAGTCCACCCTAAATTTCTCAAGCACATAGCAATGGGTATGGTAATCACTGTAGGCATAGACATAAGTCTACCCTAAATTTCCCAAGCACATAGCAATGGGTATGGTAATCACTGTAGGCATAGACATAAGTCTACCCTATATCCCTGTGTCTTAGACAGTCATATTCCCGTCACAGTATCCTAGGCCGAAGCCTTAACATGATCATGGTGCACCAGGGCTAGCACTACCTGCGGCTAGCTAACAGTGATCTAAAAGGGTCCCTCCAATAGAAAACATTTGAAATATGTTATTCAGAGAGTTTAAAGTAAAACATTTTAATAACTTTACAATAAAGCTATAATTCTCCATCTAGCTCTTTTCATGCATAAAACTCTATTCTAAAATATATCTCATCCATGAATTCCCATGGAGACCTTTACAATCATAAATTTTCCCTTTTAAACATAGATCGTCCGTAGACGTCACATAGATGCTCATCATGCATCAAATCATTTCATGGCTAACTTAGTTCATTTCTATGACTAAGTTCGCATTTCTATAAATCTAGCTCAAATGGAGAATTAATAGTCTAGATGCTTGCCCTGCATACCTAAGGTTCAACTAGGATTGAAATTTACAATTTCTAACATGGTTGGAACATATTGGTTTTTAAAGCGGTAAAACAATTTAACATACATTCCAACTAGTTAAAATCATACGAGAGAGTTATAAATCAAATTCCTAAAACATGCGCTATAGTATGAAAAACCCACTCACCTTACTAGGAGTCCAACAACGAGAATTTCACCTCGTGATGGCTCAAAAACCTAGAAAATATAGCCATAACATGAAAATTAGAAAACTCTAAAAGTCACTATTCATGCCAGAAAACACTATTCACTCGCCGGAACACTATTCATGCCGAAACCTAAAAACCCTATATGCTGTATAGAAACTAATTCTAAGACTATCTATGGAAAGAAATTCGGTAAAACGAAGCCTAAAACGCGATTAAACGGAGTTTTACCTTTGGAGGTACTATTCACGTGATTTTCTGGCGACCTTCCGGCGACTTTCCGGCGAAATTGATCGGTGGGAATTGTAGCTCTTCTTTCCACGAGTCCAACGATACCTTACTTGCTCAAATCGGACGTCCGGATGATGAGATATCTTAGAGAGAAGTTTGAGGAAAATTTTAGAAAGAGAGAGTTAGGGTTCAGATGAAAGAGAAGTGAAGAAAAAAAGGGGGGTCCGCGAAAAAAAAAACTATCAGACGAATCTCGCCGCCGGCGAACTCATTCTCGCCGCGGAGAACTCATTCTCGCCGCGGCGAGCCGCGATTTTTGCCGCGGCCAGATGCGAAATCAGAAACCTCATGCTCTCGGGAAAAATACCGCATCATTCTCGCCGCGGCGAACTTATTCTCGCCGCGGCGAAATCCATTTCACCGAATTTGACAAAATGTCCAACATGAAAGTTGTAGCCCTTTCTCTTAGCTTTCCATAGCCACTTGAATCACCTAATTGGGAGTTCATATGAAGGAGTTATGCATAAAATAGGGAGCAAAGGTCCAGACCACACTACACTTCGGTTTTTGCCTCGTCTCACTATGATATTCACGGAATTTGCAAAAGTTCCCAACATCAAAGTTGTAGATATATGTCTTATCGTTCATTAGAAATTGGAATTACTTAATCTAGATTTAATATGAGAGAGATATGATTATATGAGTGACGAAAGGTCAGAAGAAAAGGTCGAAAACGCTCTAAAATTTTACATTGTTCTCAACTTTCTTTGTTTCAAATTATTTATACTTAACCTTCAAAGGTTTTATTAGTTGAGGGTTATTACACAAATGTAAATAACAAAAATTTTAAGGACATCCCTCAACAATTGAGATATTGCTAATAGGTCCCTCAGATAATTTTAGGGAAATCTGAAGCAGAAAACGTGAAATTTCTGCAGCACATTTCTGTCTCCCTATTTCTCTCTCTAAAATAACCATGAAACTTCTCTCTAGATTTCTAACAATTTTGGACCTCGAAATTCAACACCATCACCGCCTATGGATTCAGAATGACGAGGACTACAATTTTATCCAATTAGTTTCTGAAAATTTGACCGCAAATCTATCGGGAAGTGGAGAAGAAATTCTAGGAAGGTAAGTTCTAAATCTCCCACTTAGAGTCCTTAAATTAGAAATCTGACACCATAAATGGGTCCAAAAGGTAGAAACCCTTAGGATATGAAATTTGGCTGCCATCTGAAAACTTTTGTATGTCGTGCACAGTAAATTCGGCCATCATGAATAGTAATTTTTGGTAAAAAATTGTCACGCTCCTAATTTTAGAAACGGGAATAACACTACTGTCTGATAACTTTATTTTTATTCATTTGCAATCAACGTCATATTATGAAATAACAAGATAATATCATACGCTTACAAATTTCAACATAACTAATTATACATGTCAGGTCTACATTTATCAGTTTTACAGCGGAAATAAGGATCCTCCCTGTAGCGTTCAGAGTAACTCTAGAGTACATTTATATTACAATTTAAACACTGAGAGCCTAGAAACAATTTAGACTCACTACAGAAGTACGACACCTAGTCGATCAAGATGTTGTAGGACTAAACTCTGAGTCTTTATCTGTAAAACATATAAACCACGTGTAGTGAGTTTTACAACACAATGAACAGATAATACCTCCTATGACCTCTTAGGTCAGCATATGGATGTACTCTTTATTTTTTAAACTTATTACATTGAAAATCACAATTCAAAATTTCATCCATATGGGACCCGCATTTTAAAATCATCTCTGTTCAAATTCATATTCATAAGTAATGCTCTAAGTACGTTGGTAAAATCATGGTATGCATCAATATAATTCATGTGAAAACATCTGGAGGATCCCATATTAGAACCACCATATCAGAGTTTGACCGCTTCCATACTTTAGTGGTATAGGATTTGCCTAAACTCAGCATCCCGCTGAGGTTTACCCTACTGCCATTCAAAAGGACACGCGAAGGGACTCTATATGGGTATTTTCCGAGCACACAGTAAGGGAAGGCAAATCACATCACATATAAATGGCATCTCGCCCATATAGGAGGCATTCCGCTCTTCATCACATATCATCTCTCGTGTGTTGGCCCTCACAAGAGGCTAGAACCACCCCGCTACTAGCTGAGGCAATCAAGATGCACCAGGGCTAACATTACCTGCTGTTAGCAGACAATGTTTCTAATAGGATTCCTCCACAGAAAATATCACATGCACATATGCCATATAATCCAATATAAAATTTTTAATATAATACAAACTTTCAGTCTCTGTATATTCATCTGTCAAAACTTCCCATTCAGGGGAATCATGTATACATGCTTATATCCAAGGCAAACATATCACTGTATAAATCAATATCATATGCATAACATATTTTCTTTGCCATATAATGAGAAATACGTTTAAAAATCACATGTTTAATGTGTTTCAAAATTCATTTCAAAAGTCACTTTTCTTGAACCAAATATCATATTACAATCGTTTCAGATATTCTAAACCATTTCAAGAACATATAAAAGTATAAATAACTTGTAATCATACTCATTTATCAATGTAAAGTTCAAGAAGAGTAAAAACAAGCCATAGAAAGAATCATCTACTCACAAGGTAAGAGCTCCAGATTGGACAGCTCTAAAATTAATTTTTCCAATATCTATTTGATCAAATTGACCTCAAAAATGTATCTAGAGGGTTCAAAATCAAGAAAGCAACTTTGGGAACTTGATCATTATTCACCGCCGGAAAATACTATTCACGACGAACCAAAATGTTGTTAAATGGCCGAAAATATACATATCATAAAATTTTATCTAGTTTCTGAATCCATCTACGGTGTTAGAATTTCAAATGGAGGTCTCTAGGTAAAAGTTTCAGAATTTACCTTTTTCTGAGATTTTCTACTTCAGATCTACGGCGATTCAATGGCTGATTTGAAAATTGATTGGTTAAAACTGTAGTATTCTTCGTCTTGAATCCAGTAGCACCCTCAGTTTTGAGATCAGAAGCCAATAGGCACTCCAGATCTAGAAATAAAGTTGAAGGTTACTATTCACTCACTATTCCTTCTTTCGGTTTTCAGAATTGCAGACGGAGTCTTCTACGTTCTCTTTCCCTTTAATTTTTTTTAATAATAATAATTATTATTTAATAATTGAATAATAAGATTTTCTTTTATATAAATTCTATTTTTCATCCTAAAATATCCCAAATTTTTTAAAAAATTTCCATTCTCATAAACATTTAGTTAAATTCTTAAATCATAATTTTTCTTGATAAAAATCATAATAAAAAAAATTTTAAAATAAATATCTTTATTCATATTAAAAGAAAGAATATTTCTAAAAATACAACAAAAATTCATTAGAGGCCAATATAATTATTTTAAGCAAAACAATAATTATTTTACTTAAAAGTCTACTTACTTTTAACAAGACATAATCATTTTTAAACAAATTAAAATATATTCATTTAAAAATAAAAATTACGCGCTAAAACGTAAATTCTCATATTTCCTTTGTACTTCTTTAACCCATGTAGTAAATATACATATTTTCTACGGTTCTTATCCCCATTTTCGAAATTCTCTCTTTTATTTCAAATTTTCTTTAATTGGAATTTTCGTTAAATTTTACGATTATTTCATTCTTTCCCCTTTAAAAAAATTCGGTCTCTGAATTTCATCACCATAGTTGCAGATAAATACTAACCTCATTGTTCACACAAATGTGGATATCTGGCGCGTATATCCTCCTCTCTTTCCCAAGTAGCTTCCTCAGAAGAGTGATTTTTTCCATATCACCTTCACTGTAGATATTTCCTTTGACTGCAATTTCTTTAATTGTCTGTCCACTATTGCTACTGGTTGTTCCTCATAGGTTAAATCTTCTTGTAACTGAATCTGTGGACATTGTATAACATGTGTTGGATCCGGTAAATATTTCCGTAGCATAGACACATGAACAACTGGATGAACATTACCCAATTCAGGTGGTAAAGCCAAATGATAAGCCACTGAACCGATTCTATCAAGAATTTCAAATGGTCCTATATACCAATGGTGTAACTTCCCTTTCTTTCCAAATCTCATTACTTCTTTCATTGGTGAGTCCTTCAAGAATATGTGGTCACCAACTGATAATTTCTAGTGCTCAATATTCATGGTCCTTATAGACTTTTGACCTGTATTGAATTGTTTGTATTTCTTTTCTTCTTCTTCTTTTTTTTTTATCAATTTCACTTTATACAAGGTACTCAACAGATTATATATAGATACATATAAGGAACTCTTAAACCATTGAGTATCTCATTTCTTTATATCCTCAAGCTTGCATGCATATATCTATAAGTCGATATTAAGAACCACACACATAAAGAAACATATTTACCTTCATATTGGGTAACTATCTTATTCCAAACTTCTATCAAGTTATTTTTGGTTTTCAAATCTCAATATCATCCCATGAATATCATCATCTGAATCTATCATATATTTTTATCCTAAAATCCTTTAATTAATATGTTAATCATACATAGCAATAAATCCACCAAACCTTTTAGAATGTTTATATACCATTGACACATGTCTAATAATTCTAATTTACCTCATCATAGTAATTCTATACCATCTTCTTAACACCATTAAACTCATTGTCAAAAATTTCAATCATTTCTTCTATCATATCCAAAACCATCTCATTCTAACTTATATCAATATCTTTTAATTCATCCAATTATTTCAATAAGATCTTTCCCAACAATTACTCATACATGAATTCTCAATTTCAACATAATTTACATCCTAGATACTAGATTCAATTTAACATAATATAAA
Source organism: Gleditsia sinensis (assembly GCA_037074535.1). Taxonomy (NCBI): domain Eukaryota; kingdom Viridiplantae; phylum Streptophyta; class Magnoliopsida; order Fabales; family Fabaceae; genus Gleditsia; species Gleditsia sinensis. The sequence continues at coordinate 16,721,352 of CM073463.1, read as the reverse complement.
CCTTTAACACAAATATCTTGATCACTTACATTATTTTCGGACACGATTCTCAGAATATTCTTCATATTTCCAAATTAAGAGTTTAAAAATTAATTTACATTCTAGTCTCATATTTTCTTCCTCAAGAATTTCAACACCACTAATATTCTTAATTACATTCGTCAAAGCACCATAAGACCATCATCCGTCTATTCCTTTCAAGCTTTTCATTGCTTTAACTTACTAACCATTTGGACACCATAATAACTGAGTTTCAAATAAAATAAATTAACCCTCCTTGAAATAAGAAAAAGAACCTTGCATTTAATGTCAATCATTAATCAAGGAGGATATAGTAGAACAGACGAAGAGTATAATAAAGAACGGCACCAAAATAGAAAGTCAAAAGTTTGGACAAAGCATTGGAGAGAGTTAAAATTAGTGGCCGTAATTCTTGAAAATCTGTAAAGAAAACTTAGCTGCTATTTTGGCAAAAATCGGTGGCCGCAAATTTTGAATATATGTGTCAAAATCTACTTTAAATTTGTTGGTATTCGGTGGAAAGATAGAATATGGAAAAAGAAATATTTCTAAACTTATAAAAGTCTGTGAAAATAAAAAAATACGTAGTTAACCGGTAGAATGCAGTTGATTGTTTCAAAATAGATGTAATCAATCAACTGTAAAATAATTAGTTCAAATTAAAATTTCTCAGAATAACTAGTCGACTTAATAATACCGATAATCGACTGACAAGAACATTGGAAAAACAAGAAAAATCATTTAATTGTCCCTCTTCAATAATTATCTGGTTTGCATCTTCACTTTTTTTTTACAATGACGCCTATCATCTACAACTTCCTTACAAGAATCAAGACATCAATCATTCATCAAGGACAACAAGAAAAGAGAAATTTTTTGATGATATCTTAACCTTATTCTCTTTATATGCCTAATATGAACGACTATCACAATTACTATACATATACATACTTACCGTCATTTTTGAAAATTTCACCTTCAATTTAGCTGATATACATCAATCACTCACATAATTGTTCTAATTATGCGCAGCCTATTCACATAGTTATCATATGTATGTCCTTCTCTGAATTCTATAAATACACACGTTAGTATTTTTACTTTCATACTCAAAGTTAAAGTGTGTACTGCTATAGAGGGAATCGCATTCCGTCAGTTTCGAAATATTTATATTTTTTGTGGTTCCAGTCCTGGAAAAGATGGAGAATATATGAAAGCAGCACAAAACCTGGGTATGGTGCTGGCCAGGAGAAAAATTCATTTAGTCTATGGTGGAGGAAACCGTGGATTAATGGGGTGTGTATCTACAGCTGTACATGTAGGAGGATGTCAAGTTCTAGGTATTATTCCTACAACTCTAGCTGCATTCAACATAATAGGAAAGACAATTGGTAAAGAATTTAGGGTTGCTTCCATGCATGAGCACATGGCTAGAATGATGAGCAATGCTGATGCCTTTATTGCCTTACCAAGAGGTTTTGGTATTTTAGAGGAGATTTTTCAAATAGTCTCCTAGGCATAACTAAATATGTATCACAAACCTTTATTGCCTTACCAAGAGGTTTTGGTATTTTAGAGGAGATTTTTCAAATAGTCTCCTAGGCATAACTAAATATGTATCACAAACCGATAGGTTTGTTAAATGTTAACCACTTTTTTTATGGTCTGTTGTCTTTTCTTGATCATGCTGTGGAACAAAGGTTTATCACACACTCAGCACGACAAATTATCATCTCAGCTTCAGATGCTGAAGAGTTGATTGATACTTTACAAGCATATGTTCATGTACCTGATCCAATTACAGCTCAAATAAAATAGAAAACAGACAACAACAGAAAGCGCAAATTAGACTTGGATCTTCATATGTAATTGTAGCAAGATGTGGACATTGCTGTACCCTTTTACTTTCTCAGGGTTTTCTTAGATACCATCTTGCGAGCCATATACCTTAAGAAAGTAATATTACTAAGTCAAAATTCGTATTTGAGAACTTAGCATATAGCTGATACTCCTTTAGAGTTTATAAAATTATCTTTAAATATTGCTTATGATCCTCTAAACTCTTGAAATATTCTAGTATATCATCAATAAATATAATAACAACTTGATTCAGGGATGTCTTAATTACTTATTCATTAACTCTATGAATGTAGCTGGGGTATTTGTCAATTCAAATGACATAACTAAAAACTCATAGTGTCCATGCCGAATTTTGAAAGCAATTTTTGTAATATCCTCTTCTCTTATTCTTAATTGATGATATCCAGATATCAAATCAAGTCAATTTTTGAAAAATGTTGAGCACTTTGTAACTGGTCAAACAGATTATCTATACAAGGTAATGGGTATTTATTCCACATTGTCACTTTATTCAATTGTCTATAATCTATGCATAGTTATAGTGATCTATCTTTTTTTTTCACAGATAGAACTGGAGCACTCCAAGTAAAAGTACTAGGGCTTTTAAATCTCTTGTCTAACATGTTTTGTAACTATTTCTTTTTCAGTTCTTTAAATTCAATGGGTGCCATTCTATATGGAAATATAAACACTGGTTAGGTTTCAGGAAATAAATCAATACCAAATTCTATTTATTGTTTCAGGGTAATCCTGACAATTCCTCAGGAATTACATCAGAAAATTCTTTAGGATGCATATCTCTTTCACTTTCAAGCTATAATTGATACATAGATACCTCTTAAGATGTCACAATATTCAATCTATCTTATAATATAAACTTTAGCAACTTGCAATAGAAAGGAATTCGAAACCCTATAGAATCCCTCAGCAGCACCTGAAGTATAAATATGTCCGGCTTATATCAATACTAAAAGTCCTACTAAAAAATCCTTTGTTCTGATAGCCACAGAGAAACCTAATGCTCTGATACCAACTTGTCACGCCCCTAATTTTAGGAACACGAATAACACTACTGTCCGATAACTTTATCTTTATTCATTTGCAATCAATGTCATATTATGACATAACAAGATAATATCACACGTTTACAAATTTCAACATAACTAATTATACATGCCAGGTCTACATTTATCAGTTTTACAGCGGAAATAAGGATCCTATCTGTAGCGTTCAGAGCAACTCTAGAGTACATTTATATTACAATTTACACACTGAAAGCCCATAAACAATTTAAACTCACCACAGAAGTACGACACCTAATCGATCAAGATGCTGCAGGACCAAACTCTGGGTCTTTATCTGTAAAACATATAAACCACGTGTAGTGAGTTTTACAACTCAGTGAGCAGATAATACTTCCTATGACCTCTTAGGTCAGCATATAGATGTACTCTTTATTTTTTAAACTTATGACATTGAAAATCACAATTCAGAATTTCATCCATATAGGACCCGCATTTCAAAATCATCTTTGTTTAAATTCATATTCATAAGTAATGCTGTAAGTACGTTGATAAAATCATGGTATGCATCAATATAATTCATGTGAAAACATCTGGAGGATCCCATATCAGAACCATCATATCAGAGTTTGACCCCTTTCATACTTTGGTGGTATAGGATTTGCCTAAACTCAGCATCCATATGAGGTTTGCCCTACTACCATTTAAGAGGACACGCAAAAGGACTCTATATGAGTATTTCTCGAGCACACAACAAGGGAAGGCAAATCACATCACATATAAATGGAATCTCGCCCATATAGAAGGCATTCCGCTCTCCATCACATATCATCTCCGGTGTGTTGGCCCTTACAGGAGGTTAGCACCACCCCCTTGCTAGCTGAGACAATCAAGGTGCACCAGGGCTAACACCACCTGCTGTTAGCAGACAGTGTTTCCAATATGATTCCTCCACAAAAAATATCACATGCACATATGCCATATAATCCAGTATAAAATTTTTAATATAATACAGACTTTCAGTCTCTGTATATTCATCTGTCAAAATTTTCCATTCAGGAGAATCATGTATACATTCCTATATTCAAGGCAAACATATCACTGTATAAATCAATATCATATGCATAACATATTTTCTTTGCCATATAATGAGAAATACGTTTAAAAATCACATGTTCAATGTGTTTCAAAATTCATTTCAAAAGTCACTCTTCTTGAACCAAATATCATATTACAATCGTTTCAAATATTCTAAACCATTTCAAAAACATATAAAAGTATAAATAACTTGTAATCATACTCATTTATCAATGTAAAGTTCAAGAAGAGTAAAAACAAGCCATAGAAAGAATCATCTACTCATAAGATAAGGGCTCCAGATTTAAAAGCCATAAAATTTACTTTTCCAATCTCTATTTGATCAAATTGACCTCAAAAACGTATCCGGAGAGTTCAAAAATCAAGAAAGCAACTTCGGGAACTTGATCACTATTTACCGCGGGGAAAACATTATTCACGACGAACAAAAAGGTTGTTAAATGGCTGAAAATATACATATCTTAAGGTTTATCTAACTCCTGAATCCATCTACGGTGTTAGAATTTCAATTGGAGGTCTATAGGTAAAAGTTTCAGAATTTACCTTTTTTTAAAATTTTCTACTTCAAATCTACGGCGATTCAACGGCTGATTTGAAAAATTGATCGGTCAAAATTGTAGTATTCTACATCCTGAATCCAATAGCACCCTCAGTTTTGAGATCGAAAGCCAATAGGCACCCCGGATCTAGAGATAAAATTGAAGGTTACTATTCACTCACTATTCCTCCTCTCAGTTTTCAGAATTGCAGACGGAGTCTTCTACGTTCCCTTTCCCTTTAATTTTTTTTAATAATAATAATAATTATTTAATAATTGAATAATATGATTTTCTTTTATATAAATTCTGTTTTTCATCCTAAAATATCCCAAAATTTTTTAAAAATTTCCATTCTCATAAACCTTTAATTTAACTCTTAAATCATGATTTTTCTTGATAAAAATCGTAATAAAAAAATTTTAAAATAAACATCTTTATTCATATTAAAAGAAAGAATATTTCTAAAAATACAACAAAAATTCATTAGAAGCCAATATAATTATTTTAAGCGAAACAATAATTATTTTACTTAAAAATCTACTTACTTTTAACAAGACATAATCTTTTTTAAACAAATAAAAATAAATACATTTAAAAATAAAAATTACGAGTCAAAACGTAAATTCTCATATTTTCTTTGTACTTCTTTAACCCATGTAGTAAATATACATATTTTCTACGGTTCTTATCCCCGTTTTCGAAATTATCTCTTTTATTTCAAATTTTCTTTAATTGAAATTTTCGTTAAATTTTACGGTTATTACATAAATAGTACCCTCATAGTTGACTAGCGTTGACTAAGTTACCGAAGGCCAAATTTCACAAATCTAGTGTTATTTTTAAGTTTTTTGGACCTTCCGGACTCAATTTTGGGGTCTATATTGCCAAATTCAAATTAAAAACATGGATTTTTGGGGTTGTCCAACTTGGTACCCTAATTTTGTGAGTAGATAATTCTTCCTTTGACTTACCATATACTCTTCTTGATCCTTGAGCATGTATATAATTATGTTTATGAGATATTTATACTTTTATATGTTTCTGAAATGCATTGGATTTATCTAAAATTGTCTACAAGTTGAAATATAGTTCAAGAAGAGTATAGCTTTGAAACTAGTTTTCTGAAACCATGGTGTAGCTGGTTTCTCATTTATTTTTCATTGAATGGTGAAATGAATACTTATGCATATAGCATTGATCTATAAAGTTATATGATTGGCTTGAAAAAGAGCTTGCATATGTGACAAACCCTGAATGGGTAATTTATGACAGATGAACTGTTTTGAAATTGTGATTCTGAATTATTCTGAAAGCTTTGTTTTGAATAATATAGAATATGTGCATATGATATCTTTGTGGAGGAATCTTATTATAAACAATGTCTGCTAACAGCAAGTAATGTTAGCCTTGGTGCACCTTGATAACCCAGCTAACAGGGGGTGGTGCTAGCCTCGCGTAAGGGCCAACACACGGGATATGATATGTGATGAAGAGCAGGATGCCTCTTATTTGGGCAAGATGCCATATGAGATGTGATTTGACTTCCCTTGCTTTGTGCTTGGGGAATAGCCCATATTATAGCCCATTCGCGTATTTTCTTGAATAGTGGTAGGGCAAACCTTGGCTAAGATGCTAAATATAGGCAAATCCTACACCAGTAAAGTACGGAAGGGGTGAACTCTGATACGATGATTCTGATATGGGGTTCTCCTAACATTTTTATAAAAAATATTTTTAATGCATAACACTGTTTGATTAATGATCATATTGTATCATATATGGATACAGATATTTGAACTGATTTGAACTGAGAATATTTAACAATGCGAGTCCCATATAGATGCACTTCTGAATTGTAATTTTCTGATATGATAAATTTTAACTAATGAGTACATCCATATGTTGATCTAAGAGGTCATAGGAGGTTTTATTTTCTCACTGAGTTGTCAAACTCACTACACGATATTTTCACATTTTACAGATAAAGATACAGAGGTTGGCTCTGCAGATACGTGATCAGCTAGGTGTTAAATTATCTGGGTGAGCCTTCGTTGTTTCCGAGGCTCGAAATGTTTAAATGTTATTTCATTATAATTTAGAGTATGCTCTGAACGCAACAGGTAGGATCTTTACTTCTGTTGTAGTATTGTCAAGTGTAGCATTGGCATGTATAATTAGCTATACTAGAAACTTGTAATGTATGATATTTCCCGAACATGTGACAATGTGAAGCCGTATTCAAATATATATATAATATATATATATATAAGGGTTAAGTTTTTTGTTTAATTGTGTAATTCAAGTTTCATTAAATTGGGGCGTGACATTTTTGGACCTTTTGGACTCATTTTTGGAGTCTATTTGGCCAAATTTGGACTGAAATGTGGATTTTGCAGTTGTCCAACTTGGAACCCTAACTTTGTAAGTAGATAATTCTTTTTATAACTTACCATATGCTCTTCTTGAACTTTAAATATATAATTGATTATGTTTACAAGTTATTTATACTTTTATATGTCTTTGAAATGGATTAAATTATCTGAATTGTTACAATCTAGTATATAGTTCAAGAAGAGTATGATTTTGAAAATTGATATTTGAACTCATTGAATATGTGATTTTAAATTGTATTTCTCATTATATGGTAAAAAAAATATATTGTATATGTAGCATTGATATATAATGCTATAAGATTGCCATGGAAATGGGCATGTATATGTGATTACTCTGATTAGGAAGTTTCTGACAGAGAAATTGTACTAAGACTGAAAATTCTAAATTTATAATGAAACCTCTGTTTTGAACAATATGGCATATGTGTAAATATGATTTTTGTGGAGAAATCCTTTTGAAAACACTATTTTCTAATAGCAAGCGATGTTAGCCTTGATGCACCTTAATACCTCAGTTAGCATGGGTGATGCTAACCTCGTGTGACAGCCAACACACGAGATATGATATGTGAAGGAAAGTGGGATGCCTCATATCTGGGCGAGATGCCAACTATATAATATGTGATTTTTTCTCCCTTGCTGTGTGCTTAAAAAATTGCCTATATTAGAGTCTCTTCGCGTGTCCTCTTAAATGGTGGTAGAAAAAATCTTAGTTGGGATGCTAAGTATAAGAAAATCCTACACCACCAAAGTACGGAATGGTTTGAACTCTGATATGGCGGTTCTGATATAGGATCCTCCTAATGTTTTCATGTGAAATATTTTGATGCATAACAACATTTGTTTAATGATCATATAGTACAGTATATGGTTTTGGATATCGGAATATCATTTGTTTTGAGAATATTTGAAATACATGTCCCATATGAATATACTTCTGAACTGTATTTTGTATATGACAAATTTTAAAATTTAAGTACATTTATATGTTGACCTAAGAGGTCATAGGAGGTATTATCTGCTCACTGAGTTGTTAAACTTACTACATGATGTTTACATTTTTTTTTCAGATAAGGATACAAAGTTTTGTCCTGTAGCTACGTGATCAACTAGGTGACATATTCTCTGAGTGAGCCTATACTGCTTCCAAGGCTCACAATGTTTAAAACATTATGTATTTGTAATATAAAATATGCTTTGAACGCCAGAAGCAGGATCCCTACTTTTGCTGTAATATTGATAAATGTAGACTTGGCATGTATATTTGCATATACTGAAAACTTGTGAACGTATGTTTTACTCCTATTATGTGATATACTTAAAGCATGTACACAATAAAATAAGAGTAAAGTTATCACGCCCCTAATCTTAGGAACGTGAATAACCCTACTACCCGATAACTTTATCTTTATTTATATGCAAACACGTCATATTATGGCATATCAGGATGATAACATAAGTTTGCAAGTTGTCCATATAACTAATTATACATGCCAAGTTTACATTTATCAATTTTACAACGGAAGCAAAGATCCTGTCTGTGGCATTCAGAGCAAAACTCTATAGTACAAATATATTACAATTTTAAACACTGAGAGCCTATAAACAATTTTGGCTCACCACTGAAGTACGACACCTAGTCGTTCAAGAAGCCGCAGGACCAAACTCTGGGTCTTTATCTGAAAAACATATAAACCACGTATAGTGAGTTTTACAACTCAGTGAGCAGATAACACCTCCTAAGACCTCTCAGATCAACATATAGATGTACTCATATAATAAAATTTATGACATCAAAATTACATCCTAGAAGTACATCCACATGGGACCCGCATTTTTAAATATTCTTTATTCAAAAATCATAATTAGGTCTTTCAAACCGTATGCGGTACTGTATAAACAAAGCTCATATCAAGTTCAAAATCATATTCAATACTGAAAAATTATTAACCAAATTATGTTATGCATCAAAACATTTCTCATCAAATATTTGGAGTATCCCATATCAGAACCACCACATCAAAGTCTAACCCCTTCCGTACTTTGTTGGTATAGGATTTGCCTAAACTCAGCATCCCGCTGAGCCTTGCCCTACTACCATTCAAGAGGACACGCGAAGGGACTCTGTATGGGTCTTTTCCCAAGCACAAAACAAGGGAAGGCAAATAACATCTCATATAACTGGCATCTCGCCCATATATAAATAAGAGGCATTCCGCCCTCCTTCACATATAATCTCCCGTGTGTTGGTCTTCACATGAGGCTAACACCACCCCCTGCTAGCTGAGGTAATCAAGGTGCACCAAGGCTAACATAACCTGTTGTTAGCAGACAGTGTTCCATATTTACCAAACAGAGGTTCTATCATAATATAACATTTTCAATTTCAGTATATTTCCTCCGTCAAAACTTCTCAATCAGGGGAATCATATACACATGCTTATCTCCGAGGCAAAAATATCATTGTATAAATCAATATCACATGCACAACATGTTTTCTTTGCTATATAATGAAAAATACACTTAGAAATCACGTATTCAAAGTATTTAAAAATCTATTTCAAAAATCATACTCTTCTTGAACTAGATATCATGTTTCAACTGTTTCAGAGATTCTAAATCATTTCAAGAACATATGAAAGTATAAATAACCTATAATCATACTCATTTACCAATGTAAAGTTCAAGAAAAGTAAAAACAAGCCAAAGGAAGAGTCATCTACTCACAAATTTAGGGTACCAAGTTGAATAACCCTAAAATCCTCGTTTCGGGTTTGATGTTGGCAAAACAAACGCCAAATTTGAGTCCAGAGGGTTCAAAAACCTTGAAAATAATTTCGGATTTGCAAAATTTGGCCTCTAGGAGCTCAGTCAATGCAGGTCAATGCAATAGGGTCTGGCTGCCACGCACTACACGCGCCGCGAAAGGAGTTGCGCGTAGGCTTCACTCACCGAGAAAGATGCCTTTTGGATCGATCTACGGTGTTAGATTTTGCATTAGACAGCCACAGATAGGAGTTTCGGGGATTACATTTTTAGGCGATTTTTCCTTCAATTTTTCGGCCAATTTTTGGCCAATTCTCCAGAAACCAATCGGATGGATTTGTAGAACTCTTCGTCCTAAGTCCGTTGGCGGTGTCGAAATCTGAGATCCAGTTGTGGAGAAATCTTAGAGAGAAGTTAGAGGGTTTTTAGGGAGAAAATTGGAGGAGAGAGAGAGAGAGAAATCTCCGATTATGCAGTTCTGGAGGTGGCTAAGGCTCTTAAAATATCTTGAGGGACCTTCCTGCAAAAAAATTCACTTTTAGAGGGAGGTCCTTGCAAATTTTTCTTGTTTACACTTTGACCCCGTAACTTTTAAGAAATTGCATTTTGACCCCAGAATGTAATTTTTATATTCTTTTTGTAATTCTTTAATCCATGTAATAAATAAACTTATTTTCACCGATTCTTATCTCCATTTTTAAGATTCTCTCTTTGATTCAAAATTTTCTTTACTTTGAACTTTATTAAATTTATGGCTGTTACATTCTTCCCCCTTAAAGAAATTCGGTCCCCAAATTTCATCACCATAGGTGCAAATAAACACTAACCTCATTATTCAAACAAATACGGATATCTGGTGCGGATGTCATCTTCTCTTTCCCACGTAGCTTCCTCAGATGAGTGGTTTTGCCGTATCACCTTAACCATAGGAATTTATCTTGATCACAACTTTTTCACTTGCCGATCAGCAATGGACATCGGCTTTTCCTCATAGGTTAAATTCTTATCCAATTGAATCTCTTGGGGTTGAATAATATGAGTAGGATCCGGTAAGTATTTCTGTAGTATAGACATATGAAATACTAGATGAACATCACTCAGTTTTGGTGGCAGAGCCATGCGATATGCCACTGCACCTATTCTATCCATTATTTCAAAAGGGCCTATATACAGAGGTCTTAACTTCCCATTCATTCCAAATCTTATCACTCCTTTCATGGGTGATACTTTCAGGAACACTTGTTCATCCTCTGAAAATTCTAACTCTCTTCGTCTATTATCAGCATACATCTTTTGTCTACTTTGAGCTTCCTGCAGCCTTTCTCTAATCAGCTTTACCTTGTTCAGAGCTTCTTGTATAAAGATCTGGCCCTATAAGTTTAGTCTCGCTCACTTCGAACCATCTAATGGGGGATATGCACCGTCTACCATACAAAGCTTCGAATGGGGCCATCTGTATACTAGTCTGGTAACTATTATTATATGCAAATTCAGCCAAAGACAAATACATATCCCAACTTCCACCAAAATAAAAAATGCAAGCTCGGAGCATGTCTTCTAAGATCTGAATCGTACGCTCAGACTGACCATCAATTTGGGGATGGAAAGCTGTGCTCAAATCCAGTTTCGTTCCTAATGCCTCTTGAAAAGCTTTCCAAAATCGTGCCGTGAACTGCGGCCCTCGATCAGATATAATAGATATAGGAACTCCATGTAGCCTAATTATTTCATTTAAGTAGAGCTTTGCATACTGAGCTACATTATAAGTAGTTTTCACAGGGAGAAACTGTGTTAAATTCGTCATGCGATCTATAATGACCCAGATAGAATCATATCCTTTGGGAGTCCTTGGTAATTCCGTGATGAAATCCATGGTAATTCTCTCCCACTTCCATTCTTGTATTTCTATTCGTTGATGTAACCCTGCAGGTCATTGATGTTCAGCTTTCACCTGTTAGCATGTCAGATAATGGGAAACAAACTTCGCGATATCCCTCTTTATACCATCCCACCAATACAATTCCTTCATATCTTGATACATTTTTGTCGTTCTTGGGTGTATGGTATATGTAGATCGATGTGCTTCCTTCAAAATTTGTTTTCTCAAATCATTGACATTTGGGACACATAATCGTCTGCCATATTTTAATACCCCTTCAATGTCTACTGAGAATTCAGAATTTTGGCTATTCTTCAATTCATTCTTAATCTTGAGCAAATTGGCATCCTCATCATGATCAGCTTTGATTTGCTCAACTAAGGAAGATTGAAGCTGCACATGAGCCAAAAATATTCCTGGTTCCTTTAGTTCAAACTTTATCTCCTTACTTTCTAACTTATAGATTTCTTCCAACAATGGTCGTCGCACCTCTGCTATATGAGCCAAACTTCCCATAGATTTTCTGCTTAGAGCATCAGCTACTACATTTGCTTTGCCTAGATGATACAAAATCATACAGTCATAATCCTTTAGTAGTTCCATCCACCTCCTTTGCTTCAAATTAAGATCCTTCTGTTGAAAAATATACTTGAGGCTCTTGTGATCTGTATAAATCTCACAAGTTCCTCCATACAAAAAATGTTTCCAAATCTTAAGAGTAAACACTACAGCTGCCATTTCTAAATCATAGTAGGATAATTTTGTTCGTGTTTCTTCAACTGTCTGGATGCATAAGCAACTACTCTTTCATTTTGCATTAACACACAGCCTAAGCCCACTCTAGATGCATCACAGTATACTACATAACTTCCAATATCCGTAGGAATAGTAAGGACTGGGGCTGTGGTCAAACACTTCTTTAGTTTCTAAAAACTCTCTTCACAAGCATCAGACCACTCAAACTTTATTCTTTTCCTAGTCAATCTGGTCAAAGGAACAGCTATCTTTGAAAAATATTTAACAAATCTACGATAATAGCCTGCTAATCCAAAAAAACTACGAATCTCTGTAACTGTGGTAGGACGTGACCATTGCTGCACTGCTTCTATCTTTTTGGGATCAACTTGAATACCATATTTGGTAACCACATGCTATAGGAACGTAACACTACTTAGCCCAAATTCACACTTTGAGAACTTAGCATATAACTGGTGTTCTCTTAGGGTTTGTAAAGCTATTCTTAAATGACGTTCATGCTCCTCTAAACTCTTTGAATAAACCAGAATGTCATCTATAAATACAATAATAAACTGATCCAGGAAAGGTTTAAATACCATATTCATTAAATCCATAAATGTAGTTGGGGCATTTGTTAAACCAAATGGCATTACTAAGAACTTGTAATGTCCATACCGAGTCCTAAAAGTAGTTTTCAGGATATCTTCCTTCTTTATCCTCAACTGATGATAACCAGATCTCAGATCAATTTTCGAAAAACATTCAGCACCTTGTAACTGGTCAAACATCAAAACATTTCTCATCAAATATGTTATAAACAAAGCTCATATCAAGTTCAAAACAAAGCTCATATCAAGTTCAAAATCATATTCAATACTGAAAAATCATTAACCAAATTATGTTATACATCAAAACATTTCTCATCAAATATTCGAAGGATCCCATATCAGAACCACCACATCAGAGTTTAACCCCTTCCGTACTTTGGTGGTATAGGATTTTCCTAAACTCAGCATCCCGCTAAGGTTTGCCCTACTACCATTCAAAAGGACACGCGAAGAGACTATGTATAGGTCTTTTCCCAAACACACAGCAAGGGAAGGAAAATAACATCTCATATAACTGGAATCTCGCCCATATATAAATAGGAGGTATTCCGCCCTCCTTCACATATAATCTCCCGTGTGTTGGCCCTCACACAAGGCTAGCACCACCCCCTGCTAGCTGAGGCAATCAAGGTGCACCAGGGCTAACATAACCTGCTGTTAGCAAACAGTGTTTCAAATATGACTCCTCCACAAAATCATATTCTCATATATTCCATATTTACCAAACAGAGGTTCTATCATAATATAACATTTTCAATTTCAGTATATTTCCTCTGTCAAAACTTCACAATCAGGGGAATCATATACACATGCCTATCTCCGAGGCAAAAATATCATTGTATAAATCAATATCACATGGACAACATGTTTTCTTTGCCATATAATGAAAAATGCATTTCGAAATCATGTATTCAAAGCTTTTAAAAATCTATTTCAAAAATCATACTCTTCTTAAACTAGATATCATGTTTCAACCGTTTCAGAGATTCTAAATCATTTCAAGAACATATGAAAGTATAAATAACCTATAATCATACTCATTTACCAACGTAAAGTTCAAGAAGAGTAAAAACAAGCCAAAGGAAGAATCATCTACTCACAAATTTAGGGTACCAAATTGAATAACCCTAAAATCTTCGTTTTGGGTCCTATTTTGGCAAAACAAACTCCAAATTTGAGTTCAAAGGGTCCAAAACCCTTGAAATTGACTTCGGATTTGTAAAATTTATCCTCTAGGAGCTCGGTCAATGCATATCAACGCAACAGGGTCTGGTTGCCACGTGCTACATGCGCCGCCAAAGGAGGTGCACGTGAGCTTCACTCGCCGAGAGAGATGCGGTGCGTGGGGGCGCGTGCGGTGGTGAGTCGGCCTGAAATGTGAGATCTAAAGGTTTCGGTACCTTCTGGATCAATCTACGGTGTTAGTTTTTGCATTAGACAGCCACAGATAAGAGTTTTGGGGATTACCTTTTTAGACAATTTTTCCTTCAAGTTGTCGGCCAATTTTTGGTCAATTCTCCAGAAACCAATCAGATAGTTTTGTAGAACTCTTCATCATGAGTCCATTGGCGGTGATGGTGTCAAAATCCAAGGTCCGGTTGCGGAGAAATCTTAGAGAGAAGTTAGAGGGTTTTTAGGGAGAAAATTGGAGGAGAGAGAGAGAAATCTCTGATTATGCGGTTCTGGAGGCGGCTAAGGCCCTTAAAATATCCCGGGGGACCTTCTTGCAAAAAATTCACTTTTAGAGGGAGGTCCTTGCAAATTTTTTTTATTTACACTTTGACCCCGTAACTTTTAAAAAATTGCATTTTGACCCCAGAACGTAATTTCTCATATTCCTTTTGCAATTCTTTAATCCATATAATAAATAAACTTATTTTCACCAGTTCTTATCTCTATTTTCAAGATTCTCTCTTTGATTCAAAATTTTCTTTACTTTGAACTTTATTAAATTTACGGCTAGTACAAAAGTTATCTGTTATTCATGTCAATCGCGTTCCATTAAATTAGGGCGTGACATCAATTTAGTTTCTCAATTCTTTAAATAATGAATGTTATAAATTCTTCCATTATTATAAATATCCATTTATTTTTCCAACTTCTAAAGCCATTGAATTTCTTTCAATACCATTTAATCTTTATTTATTCTTCTTGATTTTTAGGTTATTTATTTTCATAATTGCATACCTATAAATAGGGGCTTCTATGAAGCAATTAGATAAAAAAATATTTCTTCTATATATTATATGTCTCTAGTATATTTACAATTTATTTTCTCCTCGCATAAAATTTTATTTATAATATTGTGCAAATACTATATTGCAGATATAGAAAATTAGCGACAGATCAACACGAAAAGCTCTAGCGTTTGGCTCCTGCATAAGACGATCATTAAGGAAGCTAAGCATCAATGGAGAGAGAGATTCAATAAGCAATTATTAATGCTTTAGAATGTAAACTAAAGTTTTTGAATCTTTCCTGTATAGGCAACAAATTTTTAAAAGCAACGAGGCCGAGAAACGCTCTTTGGGGGGATGATGGACTCAAGCGCAATAACCATTGATCTGGAGGTTGATACAGTAATTGAACCAGCAAAATCTAAGGAGGAAGAGGACATGCTGCAAAGAAGCAATAAAAAAATTAAAGCCAGTGTAGAAGAGGAACCTCAACCAGTGAACGTATTGAGAGAAGAAGATATGCCAAACTCACCATCGGAATTTGTACTGGAAAAACCTGGAAGTGGCAATGATGGAGAATTAATGGGTAATGCTATGAGAACAAATACTTGTGCGGGGGAAGATAGCAACCAAAAGGAACAACATAACCAAGCCACTAACAAAACCCCAGAAATGGGAAAAGCTGGAACATCCTATAGGGACAGGCTGCTAGGATTCAATGGCATTGCAAACAGTATGGCAGGAGAGGAAACAGACACAGAGAACAATTTCTCTGAAGATGATTCGGAGGTGGATTGGTCAGAGGATGAAGAAATGCAAGAAGGCGAACCTCTCCCAATTGTTGAAATCTTTGCTGAAGAGAAGAAAGGATATTACAAAAGATGGAGGAATTTCTTGATCATCAAACTAATGGGGAAAAAGATAGGGTACATGTTTTTGAAGGAAAGATTAAGCAGGATGTGGCACCCAACTAGAACTCTCAGCCTAATTGACATCGATAATGACTTCTACTTAGAAAATTTCACCAACACCCAAGATTATAACTTTGCCTTGCATGAAGCGCCGTGGATGATCGCTGATCATTATTTGGTAGTCCAAAGGTGGAGGCTAGAGTTTAGGCCCCTCAAAGAAAACTTTAAAAAAGTGGCCATCTAGATAAGGATCCCTTGGCTCCCTATAGAATACTACAACTCTAACTTCTTATGGAGGTTAGGAGACAGAGTAGGAAAAACATTAAAGATTGACAACCATACCTTTAGGAAAATGAATTCAGACTCTGGTGAGGAAATGGGGTGGAGAGGGGAAAATTCGTGCAGATCTGTGTTGAGATTGACCTGCAAAAAAAATTAATAGCAAGGTTTAAACTCAGAAAGAGGATATTCAATATTGAATATGAAGGATTACATTTTGTTTGCTTCAAATGTAGTAAATATGGCCATAGGAAGGATCAATGCCCACAGAATAATAAAGAGAACCAGAAACATTCATATGATGAAGGAGGAGAAGGCAGATTGTCAACTATATAGAAGGCTCCCTCCGATGAGAAAACGATGGAAACTCCACCAGAAATTGCTGCAAAGCTGGTACAGTACGACGAAGACGGTGACTACGAACCTTGGATGCTAGTACAAAAAGCTGAATGGAGAAAAGATGCCAACTTTTGAGGAGTAGACAACAGTCAGACAACGAAACCCAAAACTAGAGCTGGAAATGGATTGCTACTGAAATCAGCCAACCAAAAAAAAAAGCAGAAGGCTCTGGTTTTAACATCCTAGTGAGTCTATGCAAAGATGCGATGGTGACTAATAAGATGGAAACCCTCTACGAGGTTTAGGTCAACGAAGAAGTAAGCAATAAAGAGGGATACGGAGAGGGAGCTTCCAGAAGGGAAGGGAATAAAAGGAAGGATAGCTTACCAACGGGTAAAGAAAATATGGGCCTGGGCCCAGTTGGAAGTAAAGAGAAGAAACACAAGAACTAGGCGAAGCAGAGCCTGCATAAGCCAGACCCAAGGAAAGGGCTCAGCCTCAGTGAGGCCTTATCAGATGTCCCAATTTTCTTTAAGCAGGCCAATGACTCTCTTAGGCTCTCCTACAAACATATACAACCTTCACCCTCATTTAAGCCTTCTTCCACCAACAAACCAGTTGATAGCCTGGAACCAATGATGCCCGCGACCAGTGCAACGAAGACCTCCGTGATAGGGAAGGAAGATAAGGAAGACCCGAATGTTTACAAGGCAAAACTGCCAGACATAGAGTTACAATTAACTAAAACCGTTTAACAAAGTCTTATCCCTTAAGATAGAGAGTGGGCATTGCTGGAAAGCAAGGGGGTTGTGAAGGTTTATAGCAACAGGCTATAAAGCATTGGGTTACAGCTTTTCCTAGCAATTTATTTTATGAATTTTATGGCATGGAATTGTAAAGGAGCGGGTTCAAAACATTTCCTTTTCCTCGTTAAAGACCTGATTCGGTTGAACCAATTAAGCTTGATTGCTCTGTTCAAAATCAAGGTAAGTGGCAGAAGGGTTGAAGTTTTAGTCCAAAAGATAGGGTGGACAAGAAGCACTAGAATTGAAGCAGAAGGATTTGTGGGTGGCATTTGGCTAATCTAGGACCAAAATGAACTGAATGTATGCACTATAATCAAGCATAGACAATTCATCTATGCTGAGGTCAATTTTAAGAATGACAGAAAGAAATGTTTTGTGACTGTAATATATGGTAGCCCTAACTATATGAGCAAGAAGGACTTGTGGCAGAATTTATCAAACTTGAACGTGAATCAATCTATGCCATGGCTCCTCATGGGGGACTTTAATACATAGAAGAGTATAGAGGAGAAAGAAGGTAGTTCATACTTGAATTGGCAATCCATTAGAGACTTCAAGAACTTCATGGGAGATAATTCCGTAGTGGACCTGGGGTTCGAAGGGCCTAGGTATACATGGGAGAGAGGTAAAGTGAAGGAAAGGATTGACCATGCATTAGGGAATCTTGAATGGCAAAATGTATTCCCTAATTCTGCAATTCTACACCTCCCACCACTTAAGTCTGACCATAAGCCCTTATGCATTAAGCTGTGGCAGAGAAACTCCCAGATTAGACAGGCTAAAGCCTTCAGGTTCCAAGCGGCTTGGCTGCTGAATAATTCATTCAAAGATGTGGTCAACAAGGCCAGGGGAAGAGAGCAGAACTAGAAGGAAGTAGCTAACAAATTCAAAGAGGAGGTTAGAACCTGGAATCAAAATGTGTTTGGGAATGTCTTTAAAAAAAGATAGAGTTGTCCAGGAGAATGGCAGGCATTGAAAAAGCCTTGCAGAACAAAGAATACACTTTCCTACTTGATCTCAGGCAACAGCTTTTGAAAGAATATGAAACGATCCTAATAAAGGAAGAAGCCATATGGTACCAAAAGTCTAGGTGTAATTGGTTAAAGCTAGGAGATAGGAATACAAGATTCTTTCATGTCTTTATTGAAGCAAGAAGAATGAATAATGGAATTTTCATGCTAAAAAACAATTATGGAAGCTAGGAACAGAACCAACACAAGCTCAAAGATATGTCAAGGAATTATTTTAAAAAGCTCTTCTCATAAGAGAATATACCCTTTCAACCTCTAACACTAAATGGCTGCTTTCCTCAAGTTAATAGTGAGGTGTTAGAGGCTCTCCAAAAACCTCCATCTGAAGAGGAAATTAAGGGAGTTACTTTTAGCCCGGGCACCTTTAAAGCCCCAAGGCCAGATGGCTTACATGCAATCTTCATATAGAGTCAATGGGAGGTGGTGGGACCATCTATCTGCAAGATGATTATGGAGATTTATGAGAACCCTGGACTGGTTACAATAAATCAATCCTTGCTTGCACTTATTCCAAAAGTGGAGAAGCTGGAGAATCTAAAAGAGTTTAGGCCTATTGCTTTGTGTAATATCATACTGAAGATCTTAACTAAGACCATTGCTAATAGGTTAAAACCACTCATGTCCCAGTGGATTGGCCTGTGCCAGAGTAGTTTTATACCTGGGAGACATATTTCTAACAATGTTACAATCGCTCAAGAAGTGATGCACTCAATGAGAAGGAGGAAAGGAAAGGGAGGGATGATAGCCATCAAGATTGATCTTGAGAAAGCATATGATAGAGTCAGATGGGACTTTTTAGAAGACACTCTTAGAGAAATTGGGCTGAACGACTACTTTAAGAAAATCATCATGAGTTGTGTATCCACTGAAACAATGAGCATTCTTTGGAATGGAGAAGTCTCTAGGTACTTTGAGATGTCTAGAGGGGTGAGACAAAGAGACCCCCTGTTACCCTACCTCTTTGTTTTGTGCATAGAGAGGTTATCCCACTACATCGAATGGGTGATGGGCAACAAACTATGGAAGCCTATACGATTGTGTAGGAATGGTCTTCTCCTCTCTCACCTATTCTTTGCAGATGACCTTGTTTTATTTGCCGAAGCGGAATTGGAACAATGTGAGTTGATCAAAACAATTCTCTCTACATTTTGTCATAGCTCAGGGCAACTGATTAATGATAGGAAGATAAAGTGTCTCTTCTCCTCCAACATTAACCACACAAGGGCAGAGTAATAAAGTCAAAACCTGGGTTTCCAAGTTACCAACGACTTAGGTACCTACTTGGGGATGCCCCTCATCCACAAAAGGGTTACCAAAAGAACCTTTAAGCACATTGCAGAGAAGGTGAAGAATAGGCTGAGTGGATGGAAAGTCAAAGCATTGTCTCTAGCTGGCCGGATCACTTTAACTAGCAGTGTACTAAATAACCTCCCATACTACTCGATGCAGACTTCTCTACTTCCCTATAGGCTATGCAACGAGCTAGAAAAAGAAAGCAGGAAGTTTATCTGGGGTGACATAGAGGTATATAAGAAAATCCATTTAGTAAACTAGGACAACCTCTGCCTTCCTAAGAATCAAGAGGGTTTGGGCCTAAGAAGATTGAGAGAGATGAATGAGGCTTTCTTGATGGAAGTGGCCTGGGGACTGATAAACCAATCGGACAAACTCTAGGTTAAGACTCTCAAAACCAAATACAAATGTAGCAATGACATTATTCCCAACATGCATGATAAGAAAATGGATGCATCCAATTTGTGGAGAGGAATCCTGAAAGTTCGAAAAAAGGTAGAAGGTGGGATAGCGTGGAATGTGGGAAATGGAAGAGAGACAAGGTTTTGGACGAACAATTGGCTCCCAGAGCTAGGACCACTCAGTCATCTCTCCAGTGACCCTATCTAAGACAATATGAGGCAAAAGAATATTGCTGAAATGGTAACAAACACAAGGGATTGGGACTGGCCTAACATCACTGGAAAGTTACCACAAAGAGAAATAAATTCCATTGTAGCTACAATGCCCCCCAATGATGAAATAGGATTGGATCATATTAGATGGAAACACAGCCAAGATGGTAAATTTTCAATAAAGACAGCTTACGCGAGCAAAATGGATTGATGCCCAACTGATCCATCAATATGGAAGAAAATATAGAAGTGGCAGGGGCCCTAGAAGATCAGAACATTCATGTGGCTAGTAATTAAAGAATGCATACTCACAAACAAATTCAAAGTTGATCATCACCTGGATGATTCAGGAATTTGCCAAGTTTGCAAGACTGACCAGGAATTAATAATGCATTGTTTGAGAGACTACAACAAGACAAGGAATCTTTGGTTAAGGTTAGTCCAATCGAGACACTAGAATAGCTTCTTCTCCTAGGATCTGCAAGATTGGATGCTCCATAACTTAACCAGAAATTTGGGTAATTCTGAAGTTGCTAAGCTGAGGTTGGAAATTCTCTTTAGCATGACCATTTGATGCATTTGGACCAGGAGGTGTGAAATACAATTTCAGCCTTCCGAATCCCACACAAGCGATCTTTTCTTCTCCTGTTTGGCAAGGTCACAGGAATGTGTGGAATGGATGAGATCATCCGATATCCTTCACGGCAAAACTAGAGAGGTGTGGGAAATAGCTTGGTCTCCCCTGGCTCCACACCAGACCAAATTTAATGTCGACAGCTCAAGACATATTTTTGGATCAGCCATGTGGAGAGGCATTCTGCAGAATGTAGCTGGAAAATGGATCTTCGGATTCATCAAAAGGCTTGGCTCATGCAGTATAATTTGTGCAGAACTTTGGGGCATCCATATAGCCTTGGAGCTTGCGTGGGAAAAGAATTACATGGAGGTCACTATTGAATCGGATTCTAAGCTTGCTGTAGAGCTCTGCCACAAGGACTATGAAAGCTACCACCTAGGAGCTAGAATCATCTTCTAGATCAAGAAACTGCTTGCCAGAGACTAGAGAGCTAGTATTAGACACGCTTACAAGGAAGGAAATAAAGTTGCAAACTGGTTGGTGAATAAGGCGCATGAGAAGGATCTAGGACTAGAAGGAGTAGGGAGGCTTATCCTTAATGATATGTGGGGGGGTTCAACCTTTCGTTTTGTTTTCATATAGCCTTTGGACTTATTCTTGTACCCAAAAAAAATGTAAACTAATTATTAAATTAAAAAAATGGTTTACAATTTTGCAACTCAATCGCAATCAAACAGAGAAGTTGAATAAAAATATATATTTTAATATATTATATAAGTTTAATATTCATAATAAATTATTTAATAATAATAAAATTAAAAATTTGTATAAATGATAAATACAATATATATAAAATATTATTCTATTGTAAATTTTATGAACATTTGAATTCTACTTTATGTAGGGGCGTGCTTTCAAAGGTAGATGCATTGGTTGAATTTCCAAATCAGGCGGTGGTTGGATCCAAGTGTCAAACCAAAATTTACCAGTTTAACGATTGGCATATTGAACTATTCCTTTTCTTTTTCTTTTTTGAGTTAATATTTATTACACTGTCCATGAATTTTGATTTTTAGCATAAAATTAAAATCATATCACTTGTATTTTGAATTTTTAAAAAAAATCTTTTTAATTTAAATAGTGATATTATTATGATTCTTGTAAAAATTAAAGTCCAACCAAATACTTACTCTTCTTTTTTGGTTCTTTTTTAGCAAAGCACTTGTCCCCATTTGCACGGGGTGTTGTGGAACTAAAGAATTGAAAGCCAAACTTTCCAAAAATCTTCCTCCTTCAAAAGTGAACTTATTTTTTTAATAGTATTACAAGGGGTGTTTATGAGACCGAGGTGTTACCAGCAAGAGTAAATGCAAAATAATCAACAAAAATGACACTAGAAAATTTAACGTAGTTCACCCTTGATTTTTAAGCTATATCCACGGAACCAAATCCGAATAAATCTTCCACTATAAAATAGCAGGTACAAAGAGAGTCTTCTCTAGAATAAATCTAGAGGTTACAACTGAGATCTAATCAAAATAGTGGTAGACAAAGTATTTTTCACAATACCCTAAGAGTATTTACTCACTATTTTGTCACTCACTCTTTAGGAACTATTTCTTAAAAATACACCAAACTCTCCCCTATTTTTTTTTCTTCAGAGAACTTCTCTGGCTTCTCTTCAAGCTGCTTATTGCTCCTTGGCTTCCTTGCTTCTTAATCCATTTTCATCAGTATGAATCTTTTCAAGCTGTAGTAACTTCTTTTCCATCACATCTTGAATCCAATGATATCTTACATCAATATGCTTGAATCTTGAATGAAAGGAGGAATTCTTTCTAAGGTGAGTAGTACTCTAGCTATCACAAAATAGTTTATGTTTGTCCTGCTGAAAGTCAAGTTCATTTAAGAACTTCTTCATCCGCAGCAGCTCTTTGCACGATTCTGTTGTTGTAATAAACTCTGCCTCAGTAGTTGAAAGAGTAACACATTTTGCAACTTCGATTGCCATGACACAACTTCCCTTACAAATGTAATTAGATAACCTGAAGTAGGCTTTCTTGAGTCTACATCTCTAGTCATATCTACATCTGTGTAGGCAACTAACACAAGTTTGGTATCTCCAAAACATAATCATATTTTGGAAGTACCACGAAGATATCTAAAAATCTATTTTGCTGCAGCCTGGTGTTTCTTACTAGGATTAGAAAGGAACCGGCTCACTACTCCAACCGAGTGAGCAATATCTGGTCGTGTACATACCATGGCATACATCAAACTCCCAATTGTTGAAGCATATGGAACCTTGTCCATTTCTTCCTTCTCCTCATCTGTAAAGGGACTCTGTTTAGAACTTAGTCTAAAGTGATTAGTAAGAGAGCAACTAAACACTTTAGTCTTGTCTATATTAAATCTCTGAAATACTTTCTCAATGTACTTCTCTTGTGACAACCATAATTTCTTGGCACATCTATCTCTGGTAATCTTCATGCCAAGAATCTGCTTTGCTGGTCCCAAGTCCTTTATGGCAAAAGACTTGTCAATTGTGTTTTTAAACAATTGATTTTGAAAATATTTTGATCAACTATCAGTATATCATCCACATAGAGTAAAAAAATAATAAAATTCTCATCAGAGAACTTTTGCACAAAAACACAATGGTCTGAAGTAGTCTTCTTGTAACCTTGCTCTCCCATAATAGACTCAAACTTCTTATACTATTGCATTGGTTCCTGTTTCAAGCTATAAAGACTTTTCTTTAGTCTACAAACATAATCCTCTTTTCCTTTCTGTTTGAAACCCTCTAGCTACTCCATGTATATCTCTTCCTCCAAATCACCATAAAGGAAGACATTTTTCACATCCATTTGTTAAACCTCTAAGTCAATACTTACTACTAAACCTAGCACTATACAGATGGATGTCATTTTCACAACTGGTGAAAATATTTCGTCAAAATCAACAGTTTCTTTGGTTGAATCCTTTAACAACCAGTATAGCTTTGAATCTCGGATGAAGACTGTGTTCATCATGCTTGATCTTGAACATCCATTTATTTTTCAAAACTCTCTTACCTTTCGGCAACTTCTCCAGTTCAAACGTTTTGTTCTCATGCAAGGACTTTATTTCATCTTGCATGGCTTCTCTCCACTTCTGTTTGTGCTTATCTTTCATAACTTTTTCAAAACTATCAGGTTCTCCCTTGTTAGTAAGTGTTACTTACTTATCATTGGGATATCTAGTAGAAAGTTGTCTTATTCTACTACTTCTCCTCAATCGATATGGAAAAAGAATAGATATTGGTAGTTGATGGTGAGCATCATCATTATCTTCTTCTAATTCAGCCTCTATAGGAGCATCATCAAGCTTATTGTCATCTCTAACTTGTCTCGACACTATTGTTGGAGGAAGTAATTTCAAGTTTGTTGAGTCACCATTGGAATCAGGAACATCCTTATCCATTTTGTTTACGTCTTTAATGATCTGATTTTTAACAAACACAGCATCACGACTTCTGATCAGCTTTTTCTGGACCGACTCGTATAATCTATAGCCAAATTGATCTTAACCATAGCCAATAAATACACATTTTCATGTCTTAACATCGAGCTTGTCCCTTTCATCCTTAGGGATATGCATGAAGGCTTTATAGCTAAACACTCACAGATAATCAGAGGAAACATCTTTTTATTGACCATACTTTCTCTGGGGTATCATACTGTAGAGGAACACACAGTGAAAGATTCAACTTGTGTACAGCTGTCAACAAAGCTTCTTCCCAAAAGGTTTTGGGTAACTTTGCATGTGAGAGTAAACATTTGACTCTCTCCATCAAAGTTCTATTCATCCTCTCAGCTAAACCATTTAAATGCGGTGTTTTTGTTAGAGGCATTGTCTGATGCCGAATACCATGTTCTTTACAATAAGCATCAAATGGTCCAATATACACTCCACCATTGTCTATCCAGATGCATTTTAACTTATTCTCAGTCTATCTCTCAACTGAGGTATGAAACTATTTGAAGACATTTAACACATGATCTTTGTCTTCAAAGTATATGCCCACATCTTCCTGAAATGATCATAAATAAAAGTCACAAAATATTGAACAACACTAAGTAACTTTGGCATTGGTCCACACAGATCTAAATGTACCAGATCCAACACATTCTTTATTTTGGAAGAAGGGGAACTCTTAAAAGCAACTTTGTTATGCTTTCCCGTCAAGCAATTAGCACATTTCTCCAATTAGCAATTAGCACATTTCTTAAAAATACATCAAACTCTCTCTTATTTTTTTCTCTTCAGAGAATTTCTCTTCAAGCTGCTTATTGCTACCTGACTTCTCTGCTTCTTTAGTATGTTGTTCTCTATTTCTCTCCTGTCTATTTATAGGCAAAGGATAAGCAAGCAAAAATTGACAAAGGTTGGCCCGCCGTTTTCTTTTTCACATTTTTTGAAAATACTATTCGGTGCCTAACAAAATATTGCGGCTCTTTTCCTTTTGCTGCTCTTACAACAAATATTTGAAGAATTATCAAGCTTTGCGGCTTCTGCAATAAAATTTATTTTCTCTTCTTTGAAAAAATAGTTAAGGTAGTGGGCCCTCTATGTTGGAAGGATCCACCACTAATACAAGATTCTATAAAAATAGAATCTACAAGATATTACACAGCACTAGTAGAACACATTTGGAGGAAAGTGCACAAGCATCTCAAACACTGCTACACAATTCGAAAAGGAAACCTGAATAACATTAACCACGGAAGCTGTGGAAAACACAGCAGCAATTGAATCAGATACTGGGAAACCCACCTTACACCCCGAACTCTGTCTAATTTCTTATATGACCTTGTGATCTAAACAAAAAATATATGTATGACTAATGAACATTTTTATGCTTTAGATATGAAATTAATGCCAGTACAAGTCATCATATCACATCACCTTGCTTTCATCATCCACGGGGTCACGAAGTGTCCCAAACATCCAATCCATCCATATGGTGTAATGGCCGTAGTTATGCCGATATGTAGTATGATGAATCGTGTGGTAGCCAGCACCCATTACAGGCCACAAGTTGGCATGAATGCAATCATGAATGTTCGCCGTCCAAATAGCCTCCATGAATAGAAGCAGTCGATGAGTAGTTAAATGGACTGGAACCATAAACAGAGCAAGGCTGTGTGGTAATGCTTGAAGGATCCCATCAAGAGGGTGAAACGCCAAACCTGAGATGCAGATTAGGAAAAAAAATAAGTCAGTCTTCCTGCAACAAGCATGGGGAGGGAGTGTAAGAGGGTAACAATATTAGTTTTAGTTTGACAGAACTACAAATATTAAGAGTTGGATATATCACGCACTCACCAGCAAATGGGGAGAGAGTGTTCTGTTTGTTGTAGAAGTGATGGGTAGCGTGAAGATGCTTGTAAAGCGGTTTTATGTCATGCAACACTCTGTGTACCCAATAGATACCAAACTCTACAAAAACTAGATAAATGGTCAAGTACACAAGGAAGGCAAGCCAACCAACATTATTTAGTCTTGGAAAACACTTTGTCCAGCCACGTTCTGTCAAGTACTCAGAAATAGTTGGAAGTACACAGTACCAAGGCATTGCTTTCATTGCAACAGATATTTGCAAGAGCATGGCTTTACGAGAGGGAATAGCGTCTGCAATAGAAGATTTCAACAGATCAACTAAATATGTTACAGAAGGCCCTACGAATAAACTAGACAAAGAAATAATAAAATACTGAGTTACTGACACCCACAAGTGAAAAACAACATATAAGTATGCCTAAAAGCAAGGCACAGTTAGGCCAATGAAAGTTCATAATACAGGATTCACGTTAGTTAAGATTTGACATATGCTGATGTGACAACCTTCCATGAATCTAGAGCCAACCAAATATGGATAAAAAAGCTCAAAGTTATTTGACATCAATAATCCTAGAAACAGATTGCTTCATGCTGTTGCCTGTCATAAGCATGTGGTGAAGTTGATTTAGTAAACGACACTAATGGTCAGATACATATAAATGGATATCAGCTCATCTCTTAGTTAAGGATGATAAAACATGTCTACGTGGAAGTGTCCCAGTTATAGTGAGGCGTCATCCATTATATCATGTTTAAACAAGTCATCAAACCACAACTGGCAAAGTTTCAACCAATTTGAAAGTTGAAAGTTGAAAGTTGAAAGTAGAAACTGTCCTTTTATGGCAAAATTACAATTACTGATGTTAGTGGGAGAAAAGCTCATTCAAAATGTACAAAATTATCTAAATACTCAAATGGATCAAGTGGCGCCATGACGCCTTTTCAATAATCTACACTTTAGCATCTGTGCTGATAAAAACTCACAAGTCAGCATCAAAGGGAGAACAGGATTCAGTTTCTCTGAAGCCAATGAAATAAAGATAAAAAAAAACAATTACTTTTTCAGCTTGAAACAACCTTAGTGTAATGTAATAAAACTCTAGTGAAACTATGTAGTCTCACTAAACAGAACCTTAGCAGTATAAATCTTATTCACAGGAAAAAGAGCAGAAGTACCATATTAGTTGCTTCATGCTCTGTAAAAGTTTAAAGATAAAAAGTCTGTCTTTCTCACTAGCTATAGGTTTCAGGAGATTGATCAACTTGTTTCACTAGCTGCAGGTTGAAAGGAGTTGTTATATAATCAAAATTAAAACAAGCGTTGCAAATACAAAAGGGAAAACGAAGGAACTAGCCCATGCGTAAGGTTGTATAGCAAAATTTCCAAGAAGAAATCATATGAAAGTAACCAACCCAAAAAGAGAAAAATCGTCGCACCAAAGTATTATTAAAAGGCATGCTATAAAAGTAGATGGAAGGCAGTCACTCATACATTGCCAAATGGTCCGCAATGAAAAGAAAATCCAGAATACAGATCCAAGATATTAGCAAAAGCTAATAATAATATTATCATGAAATACAAAAAGGAAATAGAAGAGAAAATAATATAAATTACTCTAAACTATGAAATAAGCAAAGCTAGCGAATAGTAAAAATGAAAAAAAATAAAGATTCATAATTGAATCAGAAGATTATAACACGTATGATGGAAGGCTTCATAGCCGGGAAAGCAAAAGTATAAGGTTAGCCATGGAGAATCAGCCAATTAAAAACCAGTATCTAATTGAACTTGAAATTCTCAGCCCAGAACATTAAACCGAGAGAGAGTAGAAACACAGATAGTGAACGAAACACTCATAGTACTCCCATACAATACCACAAAGATTTGGCATAAGAACTTACAAACTAAGGACAACCCAACTCATATCAAAACCAAATTTGTCGTCTTCACTACAAAACAACAGAAAAAGGGAACAAAAAAATCTGAAGCCCATCGTTGACGAAAAGAAAAAAGAGCGAAATAGATATGAAAAGGTTCGAAAGGGAATAAATCAAACATATTTACCTATAGCGATATAAACATTCCGCTTCCAGTAGTAAATATAGAAGCACCACAAGAACCCAGAAACAAAGTAAAGCAGGACACCCCCCATGTAGTTGCGCAGCCATGTCTGGAAGAAGCGCGGTTGTGAGACCCACATCCACTCCGGCAAGAGAATCCCAAGCACAATGCGGTTGTAGAAGTCGGCGTCGTCAACGAAGAGTTGTAGATAATCACTTGGCTCATCCATCGAGGGCGCCATTTCCTGACCAGAGAAGATAACAGACGCAAAAGAGAGAGAGAGAGAGAGAGGCGTACGAACACAATGCCTTGTGATTGAGCTGAATTTCAAATTCTAAATCCAGATACGTACGAGGTGTGTGACGTCAATGTCTTATTCTAATGGGCCAGACAATACAACATTTTCTCGTTATTTTGTGTACAGAAGTCGTGTATCACGTTTTATTTTGCGTCCAGAAGTTGTTTTTCTTGTTTATTTTGGTGCAAAGTTATTTTTTGCAATTGTTTCTTGTCTTATTCATAGTGTCCACGATTGGAGTAAAAGTAGGGCATTAATCCCCTCCTATCACTCATCTATTTAATTTTTTGGTAGACAATAGCAGCATCTCCTAACATGCAACTGATGCCCTTGGGACCAAAGATCATATTTCCAAGAATCCAGACCATTTGTGGAAGAAGATTAAAGGATGAAAAGGAAAAATTTTATCTACCGAAGGTAAGGAGATTTTACTTAATTCTATTGCTCAAGCTATACCAACATATGTATAATGAGCTAACTCAATCTCTTTTACCTTGTGCTCCTCTATGGGATCTTTTAGTGGGTAATTTTTGGCGGAGCCAAAAGGAAAATACACTGGGTAATTTTGAAAACAATGTGTCTTCTAAAAGCAAAAGGTTGGTTGGGGTTAATGACGCCTTACCTTGGGCCTTGCGGCATAATTCATGAGAACTCTTGGTAGCCAGAGTTTTGAAGGGTCGTTAACCCTAACAAATCCTTTGTGTAAGCCAGTATAGGGCACTTGCCGAGCTACACTCGGACGAGCATTTTGGCTGCAAGATGGGTCACTTATTGGAGAGTTGGGGATGGTAAAAACAGATATATTTGGGAGGACAGGTGATTTCTGGAACAAAACAGATTTGAAGTTGGGAGCCCGAAACCCCTGCCTAGGGACGCAAACGAGTTAAGGCAAGCCAAATTCTAATGCTTTTGAGTTTTGTTCGTGAGGTAAACGATCTATTTAAGTTCGATTGGTTAAATTAAACAAGTTAAAAAATAAGATAAGCATTTTTAACGAGCTAAATGAGCTTATTCAAGTCCCTGCCATTTGTTTCAGATATGGCGAAGGATAGGAAATTCTCAACCATATTTTCATGCCGTGTTCGTCGGTTAAGAAAGTATGGTGGGCTTCTCCTTTCAGCACTCGATCTGAGAACCAAGAGCTCAGATGTTTTAGAAGCTGGTGCTGGGAAAAGTTCGAACAACTAGGTGAGGATTTTATTTGTGGGATCGTAATGTTTCAAGCATTTGGACTTCAAGAAATAATCTCCTGTTTCAGCAGAAGCAAACCCTTTTCATAGACGTTGGTGGTGGTACGTTAAATTTGCTTAATGATTATCAAATAGCCAAGAAGAGGGAGCACTTTGAAGCCCCCATGTAGATAACCTCATGTTGTCTCCCTCCACCTGCAGATGTTATCAAAATGAACACCGATGTAGCCAGGTTTAGCTGCAACTCTTGGAGTCTGTGTTGTTTGTGGGGATAGAAAGGGTACATTGTAGCTGCTGCCTTGTCTAATAGGAAGGCTTTTATGTCGAAATTGGCTTGAATCTAAAGAGCCACGCTATTTTACTTTTCAACTAAACACCATTCATAAGCATGCTTACTACAAGGCATGAGTATACTTACTACAAGGCATGAGTATACAAGTCTTCCTTTGGGACACAAGCCACCCCTCAACCATCCTATTGCATAACCTAAGCTAGCACGGCACCGTCCTATTTCATAACCTAAGCATGGCAATTAATGCTATTACTTTACGATGTCCATATTTAATATTTCGTTTGGGCAATTGAAGTGAATCATCCACATGGAGAAGCTTAGGGGGTGTTCGGTAGAAGGAGTATTTTTAAAATTCTGGAAATCTGTAGTTAAGAATCTTAAATTCTTTAGTTTGATTCAAAATTTTATTTCATGATTCTCAGGAATCATCAATTCCTGGGAATCAAATTTTAACATAGATTCCCACTAAATAATTTCTGGGGGAGGGGGTGGGAATTGGGATTCCTATGAAGGTGAGAATCATTTTATGAAAATAAAATTACTGATACATCCCTTCTTCTACCCCTTAACTATACGCTTCTCAGCCGCACCGTGGAATGCGTAGACATTGCCTTCTGTCAGGTACCAAGCCATCAGGTATTGGGTTACATTTAAATAGCACTGTAAATGCTATGCCACATGGTCGTGCTGCACTTACAGGTATGAGACTAACAGATGGCTGTATTGGTTTACAAGACATGAAGCATTTTTATTGTTTTAAGAGGATAACTATATGTATTTTTAAATTTATTTTATTATTTTAATATTTTATTTTTGATTAAAAAAAATGGGCAAAAACATTTTTTTTAAAAAAAGTAAAGACATTTTTGAAAAATTATTGAACATTCCCAAGAAACTTAAGTATAACCAAACAGATAAATATAAGATTCTCAAGAAATGTCAATTAAAGATTCTCTACAATCTTAAAACTCAACCAAACATATTTTGTATATTCTTGGGAATTACAATTCCATCAATTATGTTTCTCAGGAAATATGATTCTCAAGAACAAAAAATTTTGCCACATACCAAACACCCCCTTAAGGTATTTAGTTCTAAGCCTGTGTGATCAAGTTTGTGCTATTTCGTGTATTTTGATTATAGAATGACATACTAATAAGAAAAATATTGAGAGACATTTTTAGGTGTATTCAAATGAGTGTAGCCATGTCGTTTTTATATTTTTTCTTTATTTTGATTAATGAAAATTTGTTTGTTGTCTTTATCTTTGTTTCTATTAGTAAAAATGTCTTTTCATGTTTTTTTTTACTTTATTTTAAAAAATATTTTTTCTAAACTTTATTAAACACATTTTCAAAAAATAAGCAACTCAAACAAACCCTAAAATTCTTACATACCAAACACCACTTGTGTACCAATGATTATCTGATTTAGTGGTATTGTAATAATCCTAGAACAAAAAATTTAAATTCAAATTACAGTTATAGTTAAATAAAAAAAACAAACACTTCTCTCACAGGCTACTAAACTCTAACCTTAGTGAGAGGCATATAACTTTATTTCCCTTTCCTTTTACTCTTTTGTGTGTATATTCTCATGCTGAGTTTAGTCAATTTTTTTATCATTAAATGTAATCTAATGTCATTTTATTTGATATGATGTTAAAATGACATATGGTATTTTTTTTTTTATCCTCTGAGATATTCGAACATTGTTGATAATGTCATTTATTGTGAATTAGGCAAACATACTTTTCTGTTCTCTTTGTTATGGAATTGGCATGACTATGCGGTTCTGTAATTGTCATATTCAGGTCCGTATTACAAAGTGGATTAGGCATGAGTCAATTCTGTCATGTTTACCGTGATTGCAAGAAATTAATCACGATAAAATGTATGGAGTATGTTGTTGCTGCCATCGCAATCACTAGTCATTGCAGAACCTACCACAAGGGAAGAACTGTAACTGCGTTGAAATTGTAAACCTCAATTTAAAACCTAATGGCATCTATAAATTTTCTTCTAAATATCAATTCTATAGGCATAAAAAAGTTATATTAATTTTTGAGAAAATATACTTACAATTACAAATTATTTCTAATCTTTAAATTATTACGATATCTATCCTCATCTTCTATTACCAGTATTCTTTATTTATGATTATATAGTTGGGGTAACGCTTAAATTAGTTTTTGAATGCATTCTTGATGGTTCAAGGATTGTTTAGTCTGTGAGGTCATTAGCATTTAAATAGAAGTTTTGAGCAGATACAAGTTGGGGTGGGTTCTCACACGGGAGGGAGAAGAAACACATATCCAAAATTGGAGATAGATTTTCTTTTTTTTTTTACCTTTTATTTTTAAATTTTAACGGCTCAAGGTAAAAAAAAAAATTGAAGTATAATTTTGTAATTTTACAATACTCAATATTGGACTAATAGAAAAATTTAACAGTATAATTGCTAGAAATTGCAATTAAAATAAAAATGAAGGAGACATTGCAATGATTTCTGGTGGTGCGTGAATTCGGACTCTGTTGCGTTGACTTGCGTTGACCAAACTCCTAAAAGCCAAATTTCGCAAATTCGGAGTCATTTTGAAGATTTTTAAACCTTTCGGACTCAATTTTAGGGTCTATTTTGCCAAATTCAGACCGAAAACGTGAATTTTAGGGCTGTCCAACTTAATACTCTAACTTTGTGAGTAGATACTTTTTTTTATGACTTGTATTATACTCTTCTTGATCTTTAAATGTGAAATTTATTATGTTTATAAGTTATTTACACTTTTATATGTTTATGAAATGTATTAAATTATCTGAATTGTTTACAATATAGAATATAGTTCAAAAAGAGTATAGTTTTGAAAACTGAATTTCTGAACTCATGGTATATCTGATTTCACATGTATTTCTCATTAAATGGTGAAATGAATATTTATGCATATGGTATTGATTTATAAAGTTATATGATTGCCTCGAGAAAGGACATGTATATGTGTTAAATCATGATTGGGTAATTTATGACAGATGAGCTATATTAAGACTGAGATTCTGTATTATACTGAAAGCTCTGTTTTGAATGATATGGAATATGTGCATATGATAATTTAGTGGAGAAATCCTATTGAAAACAATGTTTGCTAACAATAGGTTATGTTAGCCTTGGTGCACCTTGATACCTCAGCTAACAAGGGTGGTGCTAGTCTCGTGTGAAGTGTAACAACCTTTTTTTTTTCCTTTATTATTATACAATATTGAGTTCACATACATGTCATTAATCAAAACAGACGTATAACATATCAAACACATAGATATTTACATCTTGTTTATTTTGGTTGACCAATTCCGGAGATACAGGTGCGGGTGGTTGCACCTTCACCGGGATCTGAGCCAACTCGACCACAAACATCTTATTTGATTCTGAAATCTGCCCAACATAAAGTAACTCGATCCAATATGCACTAAAAGCCAGAGCCTTAGAAACAAAAGCTGCATAAATAATTTTCTGAACATGATATGGAAATATAGTGAGAATTAAATCCCAGTAAGTTCAACAATAAATTATCATCAGTGAAGCTCATCACGTCATGTTCAGCTGTATAAACTACAGAAAATATCTTTGGTCACATGAATGCATTATATCTATGCACATAAGAATCATACTATAATGATATGTATGATATGATTAACTATTTTCAAAATATCATATGATGGCCATCAACTTATTCTCATCTCAAGCTACCCCGGTCAGGGTGAGTATCATCTACTCTCCGGTACGGGCTTTTCTCGCTCCGTCCGACATGGCCCACTTTCTTTTCTTTTCTCATTATCATGATCATAACCGTTGGTAGGGCGTCCCCTACTGGTGCACCACACGGATTGCCATGTAACCGTGCTTATTTCTTTTCTTTTCACAATGATAGCCAAAAATATGCTTTCAATAACAAGTATGTTCATCAAAATATAACTATTACCATAAATCATTGGTAATCATGCCATGAACATAACCATTTCAAATATCACTTTATAAAATATTTCCATGTCAACATTTCATACTTAAGATGGTAAGAAGTTCATACAATGGCAATGGCTATGGCTATACTAGTCATTTATTAAGATTCATCTTTTTTTTTTTTAAATACTAATTTTATTTCTTTATCTTCTTGATGCAGGTTTT
Source organism: Gleditsia sinensis (assembly GCA_037074535.1). Classification (NCBI taxonomy): domain Eukaryota; kingdom Viridiplantae; phylum Streptophyta; class Magnoliopsida; order Fabales; family Fabaceae; genus Gleditsia; species Gleditsia sinensis. The sequence continues at coordinate 16,687,001 of CM073463.1, read as the reverse complement.
CATCCTATCTAACCTTCTCTTACTAATCAGAGCATAACTCCCTCAATTTAACTCTGATGTAGGTGATCTTGGTGTCCATTTCAAGATAAAACAATTATCTAAAACTATTATGTTGAACATTGTAGCGAAAAATTAAGAAACAAAGGTGATATTACTCCCTCAAAGTACAGGATAGTTCCTCTCGGATAGGTTCTGACCTTTACTGACTAATTAGACCATATCTCCCAAATTGGAACTCCAAATTGCGTTATTCCAGTTGGTAAAAATCCATGAGCCATATATCTATAATTGTTATGTTGGCGCGCTATTTTAATTCCCTACAGAATATTCCCAGAAATTCAAAAACTAAAGCATTAATAACATACTCTTCCCTGAATAAACATTTTCTGACCTCTGCTTACTAATCGGATCATATCTACATCATATGAACTCCAAATTGCATACTTCCAGTGGGTATATTTCCATTAGACATAGATATAAAACTTTCATGTTAACCATTTATTTTAATTCCATACAGATAATTCCCAGAAATTAAAATACAAAAGCTGTCCTAACATAATCTTCCCTGATGAACCATTTTCTGACCTTGGCTTACTAATCGGACCATATCTACCACATGTGAACTCCAAATTGAATGATTCCAGTGGCTAAAAATCCATGACACACATATCTTTAATTATTATGTTAACCATTTATTTTAATTCCCTACCAATAATTCCCAGAAATTAAATTACCGAAGCTATCCTAAGATATTCTTTCCTGATGATTCATTTTCTGACCTTTGACTACTAATCAGACCATAGCTACCTCATATGGACTCCAAATGGAATGATTCCAGTGGGTGAAAATCCGTGACACATATATCTTTAATTCTTATGTTAACCATTTATTTTAATTTCTTATAGATTGTTCTCAGAAATTAAAATACCGAAGCTTAAAATTCTGTCACCATAGCCATACCCATGCAGAACTATCTACACCAACTTAAGTATTCAAACATACATCACATGCAAGATCAATATGTAACATGATATAGCAACATCCATGACCAATCATCAAAGTTCTAAGATCAAAATCTCATATAAATATTATGAGTTTCAAAGGTTTTCTTCAAAAAGAAATATTGTTAAACTTACCTGGAGCACTTAGTCTCCTAGACTTCTCCTTCCTCTTTCTTCCTTTCTTCCTCTCCTTTCCTCACACTACCTTGATTCTATTTTTGCTCTCCCTCACTTGGACGAAATTCTAATGTTGTAAGGGTGGGTTTTCTTATATAGACCACCAAATAATTCACCTTTCATGATCATGGGTCTACCTTATCACAATTAGGATACACTTTGTTGAATTTTTGGAAAACAAACAACTTATGTTCTTGTCTTCCTCTTCCTTAGTCAAGATATGCATAGAAAAAGGAGATTTATATTTTGAAAATTATGATGATATGTTCTTAAGATATGGGGCAAGATCCCTTTGATTTAGGGATTCATTTCCTTTTTCTTTTGTCTTAATCAAGTATGATAGATTTGCCTTTTTAAGTGGCAAATTTCTAGCCCTTGAATTTTCCTTACTTAACTAAAATTATTTGTGTAGGATAATGATGTTTTGTCATAATGCTATGTATTATTACCCACTTGCTAAAGTTATGAATGTAGGATATAGATGTTTTTGTCCTAAAGCCTTGTATTATTATGCCACTTGCCAAAATGATGAATGTAGAATCACACCACTTGTCAAATTTTTGTCTTAATGCCATGTCACTTAATCTTGATTACACTAATATTTCATCACTTTAATTTTATTTTTATTTTTATTTTTCCTCTTGGGTTTGGGCTCATTCTTGCCCATTTTCCTTACTTTGGTTAAAATTCTTCCTTTCATAATGGGCTTGGTCACATTTTCATGATTTTTGGGCTATCGGTCCAATTTCTATATCCTAGTCCAAGTCTATGTTTTATTTCTTCCTTGGCCTATCCTATTGGCTTGCTAAAAATTCATGTGAAGTAGAAAAACTCTATATGAAATGTCTATAGGTTAAAGCCCAATTACGGGTGGAGATACTAAACTCAGTAACTTTTGCTCTTAAATTAAGAAAGATGCGATCTTCTTGAAATTTTAAGACCTTTACTTACTTCACAAAAATTTATCTTTCTTTACCTAAGAATTTCACCTTTCTTTAACATGTTTATTTCTAATATTTCCTCTTAGGTTTTCTTTCTTTACCTATTCCATTAATATTAGAACATTTCTATGCATATATGTAAGGTGAAGAATTTCTAAGGAAAATATCTAAAAATTACGGGATGTTACATTCTTCCCCCCTTTAAGAAATTCGGTCCCCGAATTTCAATCCATCCTACCACATGTAGGGAATGAAATTAAGGCATTATTCAGAGTTACCAAGCTTATTACCTAAATAATTAGAGATATCTTTTCTGTATGACATCTTTACTTTTTAATATGTCTATTCACTTGAGTGATTTTGCCATATAACTTAACCATAAGGATTTCTTTCAATCATAAGTTTTTCAATTGATATCCTCTAGCCCGTATGGATATATCTATGGGTCGATATTAGAAAACACACATATAAAGGAACATATACACCTTCATATTGTGTAACTATCTTTTCTTATTCCAAACTTCTATCATGTCAATTTTTTTTTTTTTCATATATCAACATCATCCCCTGAATATCATCATCTTACTCTATCATCTATTTTTATCCTCAAATCCTTTAATCAATATGTTAAACATACGTAGCAATAAATCCTTCAAACCTTTAATAACGTTTATGTACCATTGACGCATGTCTAATAATTCCAACTTACCTCATCACAGTAATTCTATACAAGCTTATTAACACCATTAAACTCATCGTCAAAAAGTTCAATTATTTCTTCTATGATATCCAAAAGCACCTCATTCTAGCTTATGCCAATCCCATTTAATTCACCCAATCATTTGAAGAAGATTTGTGTTTTTTTTTTCCTAACAATTACTCATACATGAATTCTCAATTCCAACATAATTCACATCCTAGATACTAGACTCAATTTAGCATGATATAATCCTTTAACACAAATATCTTGATAACCTACATTATATCCGGACATGGTTCTCAGAATATTCTCTATATTTCCAAATTAAGAGTTCAAAGACTAACTTAAATCCTACTTCCTGTATTTTATTCCTCGAGAACTTCAACACCACTAATTCTCTTGATTACATTCGTCAAAACACCATAAGACCATCATCCGTCCATTCTTTTCAAACCTTTCATTATTTTAACCTATTAACAACTTAGACACCATAACAACCAAGTTTCAAAGGAAGAAATTATCTTTAATTGTAATGAGGGAAAATAATCTTGCATTTAATGCCAACCGTTAATGAGTGAAATAGACGAAAAGCATAATAGAGAATGGTTCCAAAAGCGAAAGTCAAAAGTTTTGACAAAGCATTGAAAAATATTAAAATCGGTGGCCGCAATTCTTGAAAATCTGTAAACAAAATCTATCTATGATTTCAACAAAAATCGGTGGCCGCAAATTTTGAATATATGTGTCAGTATCAACTTTAAATCCATTGGTATTCGGTGGAAAGATATCACATGGAAAAAGAAACATTTATGAGCTTATAAAAGTCTGTGAAAATCAAAGAATATGTAGTTAACTGGTAGGATGCAGTTGATTGCTTCAAAATAGATGTAATTAATCAACTGTAAATTAACCAGTCCAAATTAAAATTTCTCAAAATAGCTAGTCGACTTAATAATACTGATAGTCGACTGCGAAAACATTGAGAATACAAAATAAATCATTTGATTGCAATTTTTTTTTTAACTTTTTTTTTTTTTTCAATGACGGCTATCACCTAGAACTTTTCTACAAGAATCAAAACATCAATGCTTCATCAAAGACAACAAGATAAAGACAGATTTCTGGTGATATCTTATCTTATACTCTTTATGTGCTTAATATGGGTCACAGTCATACTACTGTATATATACATGCTTGCCGTCATTTTTGAATTTTTTTTTTTATTTACCTTTAATTTAGCTGATATCCACCAATCACTCACATAGTTGTTCTAATAATACCCGGCCTATTTGCATAGCTATTATAAATATGCCCTTCTCTGAGTTCTATAAATACTTACATTAGTATCTTTGTCTATTCTCAAAGTTAAGGTGATAGAAATTATGGAGGGAACAGCATTCCGTCAGTTTCGAAATATCTGTGTCTTTTGTGGTTCCAGTCCTGGAAAAGATGAGGAATATGTTAAAGCAGCACAAAATCTGGGTATGGTGCTGGCTAGGAGAAAAATTCATTTAGTGTATGGTGGAGGTAACTGTGGGTTAATGGGGTGTGTGGCTACAGCTGCACATGCAGGGGGATGCCAAGTTCTAGGTATTATTCCTACAGCTCTAGCTACATCCAGCAATATAGGGAAGACAATTGGGGAAGAATATAGGGTAGTTTCCATGCATGAACGCATGGCTAGAATGATGAGCAATGCTGAAGCCTTTATTGCCTTACCAGGTGGTTTTGGTACTTTAGAGGAGATTTTCCAAATAGTCTCTTGGGCACAACTAAATATGCATCACAAACCGATAGGTTTGTTAAATGTTAATCACTTCTTTGATGGTTTGTTATCTTTTCTAGATCAAGCTGTGGAACAGAGGTTTATCTCACACTCAGCACGACAAATTCTCATCTCAGCTTCAAATGTTGAGGAGTTGATTGATGCTTTACAAGCCTATGTTCATGTACCTGATCTAACTATTACTCCAGTAGAATGGACGGCAGATAACCGCAGGAAGCGTAAATTGGATTTGGATCTTCATCTTTAAATGTAGTAAAATGTAGCTATTATTGTACTACTTTTACTTTCTTAGACTCTACTTGTATACCATATTTACCAACCATACTCCTTTAGAGTTGGTAAAACTATCTTTGAATGTTGCTTATGATCCTCTGAACTTTTGAAATATTCTAGTATATCATCCATATATATAATAACAAATTGTTCCAAGGATGACCTAATTACTATTCATTAAATTTATGAATGCAGCTAAAGGTTTGTCAATTTAAATGCATCACCAAGAACTCATAATGCCCATAATAAGTCCTACATCCTCTTCTCTTATCCTTAATTAATGTTACTCATATCCCAAATCTATTTGTGGAAAAATATTGAACACCTTATAACTAGTCAAACATGTAATCTATACGAGCTAATGAGTTTCTATTCTACATTGTTACCTTATTCAACTGTCTACAATCTATGCATAGTCATAGTAATCCATCTTTCTTTTTCACAAATAGAACTAGAGCACTCCAAATAAAAGTACTAGGGCATTTAAATCCCTTGTCTAACAAGTCTTGTAAATTTTTTTTTTTCCAGTAACTAGAATAATTCTTTTCTGATGTGGAAATACTGCAACCACAGAGCATACTAAGATTTTTCAAATAAAACCGGCACTTTCAAAACTTCTTGGAAATTTTATATGAGTACTAGGATAAATTCCATGTTAAAATTCCACACTAATATCTCGGTAACTGGATAGTAATTGTAGTCTGTAAACAGCGCACCAGAAAAGTTCCCAGGAAAGAGAGGTGGGTCACTAATGGACACGCTTAAGTACCAAGTCTTTCCTTGCCAGAGCTTTCCTTAGACATGCACTTTTCACAAATCACAATTTTTTTTTTAAATTCAATCGATATCATTCTATATAGGGATATAGATACTAGTTGGGTTCTAAGGAGTAAATCAATACCAAATTCTCGAATTGCTGTGGCAAGGTTGTGCAAGATTTTCTCCACATTGTTTGCCGGATTCCGCCTTGGTGGTGCCATTTCCTACTGTGGGAAAAATAAATTTATGCTACTATTGAGGTGATCAAGCCCAATAGTTAGTTTCAAAATAATATTTAACAGCAGTCATCACACCACCTCGGCATATAGATAAGAAACACTAGTAATTTCTTACCTATATGAGTCACTGATCCCCTACACAGCACAACCACAACATACTCAAGACACTATAAGATCGATTCAGATAACCATCCACCCACTGGCCATCTAGGATCGACCTGCTCTGATACCAATTATGTAACAACCTCTTTTTTTTCTTTTATTATTATACAATATTGAGTTCACATACATGTCATTAATCAAAACAGACGTATAACATATCAAACACATAGATATTTACATCTTGTTTATTTTGGTTGACCAATTCCGGAGATACAGGTGCGGGTGGTTGCACCTTCACCGGGATCTGAGCCAACTCGACCACAAACATCTTATTTGATTCTGAAATCTGCCCAACATAAAGTAACTCGATCCAATATGCACTAAAAGCCAGAGCCTTAGAAACAAAAGCTGCATAAATAATTTTCTGAACATGATATGGAAATATAGTGAGAATTAAATCCCAGTAAGTTCAACAATAAATTATCATCAGTGAAGCTCATCACGTCATGTTCAGCTGTATAAACTACAGAAAATATCTTTGGTCACATGAATGCATTATATCTATGCACATAAGAATCATACTATAATGATATGTATGATATGATTAACTATTTTCAAAATATCATATGATGGCCATCAACTTATTCTCATCTCAAGCTACCCCGGTCAGGGTGAGTATCATCTACTCTCCGGTACGGGCTTTTCTCGCTCCGTCCGACATGGCCCACTTTCTTTTCTTTTCTCATTATCATGATCATAACCGTTGGTAGGGCGTCCCCTACTGGTGCACCACACGGATTGCCATGTGACCGTGCTTATTTCTTTTCTTTTCACAATGATAGCCAAAAATATGCTTTCAATAACAAGTATGTTCATCAAAATATAACTATTACCATAAATCATTGGTAATCATGCCATGAACATAACCATTTCAAATATCACTTTATAAAATATTTCCATGTCAACATTTCATACTTAAGATGGTAAGAAGTTCATACAATGGCAATGGCTATGGCTATACTAGTCATTTATTAAGATTCATCTTTTTTTTTTTTAAATACTAATTTTATTTCTTTATCTTCTTGATGCAGGTTTTCATCCTATCTAACCTTCTCTTACTAATCAGAGCATAACTCCCTCAATTTAACTCTGATGTAGGTGATCTTGGTGTCCATTTCAAGATAAAACAATTATCTAAAACTATTATGTTGAACATTGTAGCGAAAAATTAAGAAACAAAGGTGATATTACTCCCTCAAAGTACAGGATAGTTCCTCTCGGATAGGTTCTGACCTTTACTGACTAATTAGACCATATCTCCCAAATTGGAACTCCAAATTGCGTTATTCCAGTTGGTAAAAATCCATGAGCCATATATCTATAATTGTTATGTTGGCGCGCTATTTTAATTCCCTACAGAATATTCCCAGAAATTCAAAAACTAAAGCATTAATAACATACTCTTCCCTGAATAAACATTTTCTGACCTCTGCTTACTAATCGGATCATATCTACATCATATGAACTCCAAATTGCATACTTCCAGTGGGTATATTTCCATTAGACATAGATATAAAACTTTCATGTTAACCATTTATTTTAATTCCATACAGATAATTCCCAGAAATTAAAATACAAAAGCTGTCCTAACATAATCTTCCCTGATGAACCATTTTCTGACCTTGGCTTACTAATCGGACCATATCTACCACATGTGAACTCCAAATTGAATGATTCCAGTGGCTAAAAATCCATGACACACATATCTTTAATTATTATGTTAACCATTTATTTTAATTCCCTACCAATAATTCCCAGAAATTAAATTACCGAAGCTATCCTAAGATATTCTTTCCTGATGATTCATTTTCTGACCTTTGACTACTAATCAGACCATAGCTACCTCATATGGACTCCAAATGGAATGATTCCAGTGGGTGAAAATCCGTGACACATATATCTTTAATTCTTATGTTAACCATTTATTTTAATTTCTTATAGATTGTTCTCAGAAATTAAAATACCGAAGCTTAAAATTCTGTCACCATAGCCATACCCATGCAGAACTATCTACACCAACTTAAGTATTCAAACATACATCACATGCAAGATCAATATGTAACATGATATAGCAACATCCATGACCAATCATCAAAGTTCTAAGATCAAAATCTCATATAAATATTATGAGTTTCAAAGGTTTTCTTCAAAAAGAAATATTGTTAAACTTACCTGGAGCACTTAGTCTCCTAGACTTCTCCTTCCTCTTTCTTCCTTTCTTCCTCTCCTTTCCTCACACTACCTTGATTCTATTTTTGCTCTCCCTCACTTGGACGAAATTCTAATGTTGTAAGGGTGGGTTTTCTTATATAGACCACCAAATAATTCACCTTTCATGATCATGGGTCTACCTTATCACAATTAGGATACACTTTGTTGAATTTTTGGAAAACAAACAACTTATGTTCTTGTCTTCCTCTTCCTTAGTCAAGATATGCATAGAAAAAGGAGATTTATATTTTGAAAATTATGATGATATGTTCTTAAGATATGGGGCAAGATCCCTTTGATTTAGGGATTCATTTCCTTTTTCTTTTGTCTTAATCAAGTATGATAGATTTGCCTTTTTAAGTGGCAAATTTCTAGCCCTTGAATTTTCCTTACTTAACTAAAATTATTTGTGTAGGATAATGATGTTTTGTCATAATGCTATGTATTATTACCCACTTGCTAAAGTTATGAATGTAGGATATAGATGTTTTTGTCCTAAAGCCTTGTATTATTATGCCACTTGCCAAAATGATGAATGTAGAATCACACCACTTGTCAAATTTTTGTCTTAATGCCATGTCACTTAATCTTGATTACACTAATATTTCATCACTTTAATTTTATTTTTATTTTTATTTTTCCTCTTGGGTTTGGGCTCATTCTTGCCCATTTTCCTTACTTTGGTTAAAATTCTTCCTTTCATAATGGGCTTGGTCACATTTTCATGATTTTTGGGCTATCGGTCCAATTTCTATATCCTAGTCCAAGTCTATGTTTTATTTCTTCCTTGGCCTATCCTATTGGCTTGCTAAAAATTCATGTGAAGTAGAAAAACTCTATATGAAATGTCTATAGGTTAAAGCCCAATTACGGGTGGAGATACTAAACTCAGTAACTTTTGCTCTTAAATTAAGAAAGATGCGATCTTCTTGAAATTTTAAGACCTTTACTTACTTCACAAAAATTTATCTTTCTTTACCTAAGAATTTCACCTTTCTTTAACATGTTTATTTCTAATATTTCCTCTTAGGTTTTCTTTCTTTACCTATTCCATTAATATTAGAACATTTCTATGCATATATGTAAGGTGAAGAATTTCTAAGGAAAATATCTAAAAATTACGGGATGTTACATGAAGGTCAACATACAGGATATGATATGTGATGGAGAGCGGGATGCCTCATATCTGAGCGAGATGCCAGTTATATGAGATGTGATTTGTCTTCCCTTGCTTTGTGATTGGTAGATTGCCAATATTAAAATCCCTTCGCGTGTCCTCTTGAATGGTGGTAGGGCAAACTTTGGCTGAGATACTAAGTATAAGCAAATCTTACACTAACAAAGTATGAAAAGGATTGAACTCTGATATAGTGGTTCTAATATGGGATCCTCCTAATATTTTTATAAGAAATATTTTTAATGCATATCAATGTTTGAATAATGATCATAATGTATCATATATGGTTACAGATATCTGAATGTGATTTGAACTGAGAATATTTGAGAATGCGGGTCCCATATGGATGTACTTCTGAACTGTAATTTCTGATATGATAAATTTTAATAAATGAGTACATCCATATGTTGATATGAGAAGTCATAGGAGGTATTATCTACTTACTGAGTTGTCAAATTCACAATACAATATTTTCACATTTTTCAGATAAAGATACAAAGGTTAGCTCTACAGCTACGTGATCCGCTAGGTGTTATATTTAACTTTATATGGGTTTCAGACATGGATAAGTTTTGGATCCATAAATCTCGACACACCCCTGAATATTTTGATGGTCTAGAGAGTTTTTTGAATTTTGCAACTACTAACTCGGGTGTAGAAGGTAGAATAATATACTTATGCCTAACTATAGATTCAAGAAATGGAAAGCTACAAAATTTGTGTGCTAACCCTTAATTGTTAAACCTTTTCCACAAGAATACGATTTCCGGAATATGCACGGAGAAAGGTCAACAAAAGATCCTGGTTTAGGACATCATATAATATCACATGGCATCGCGAAACCCATTAATCGAGATGACCTTGTGTAGGATATAGTCCGTGTTATATTTGAGATTCATCGCGAAAATGAAAGTATTAATTCTGTGAATATGCTAGTTCTATCGTTAGGAGAAAGGATGAATAAAGGTGATAAGGATTTTTATGAGTTACTTAAGGATGGTCAACAAAAATTATACGAAGGGTGCGAGAAACACTCCAAATTATCTTTCTTTGTGAATTTGTATCACATTAAGTGTTTATGCAAGATAAGCGATAAGGCCGTGTCGATGATATTGGAGTTATTGGTTGATTTTTTCCTAGATGTAAAGATCCCACCTTCATTTTATAAGGCTAAGTAAATTATTAATAAGTTGGGACTAAATTACAAAAAAATTTATGCATGTCGAAATGATTGCATGTTATACTGGGAGAAGGATGAAAATAGAAATGCTTGTAATAAATGCAAAGCACCTAGGTGGAAACCATAAAAGAAAGGTAAGAAGTAGAAGAAGGTGTCTAATAAAATTATGAGATATTTCTCACTTAAGCCTCGGTTACAAAGGTTGTTCATATCTTCTAAGACTGCTGAATATATGAGATAACATTCCACGACCAAGAATGGTGACGACAAAATGAGGCATCCGAGGGATTCTAATGCATGGAAGATACTTGACCTTTTAAATCCTCAATTTGCATAAGATCCTTGAAATGTGCGTTTGGGGCTTACCACTTATGGTTTCAATCCATTTGGCAACTTAAGTACAAGTTACAGCATATGGCTAATCGTATTGATGCCTTACAACCTCCCTCCTTGGATATGCATGAAATAGAGTTATTTTATCCTTTCAATGATAATTCCATGTAGAAAAACAATGGTAAATGATATAGATATGTTTTTACAACCGCTGATTGAAGAGTTTAAGGAGTTATGTTTTGATAGCGTTCGGACTTATGATTCAGTTACCAATGAAATGTTTAATATGGATGTAGCTCTTTTACGAACAATAAGAAATTTTCCTGATCTTGAATGTTTATTAGGGTGGAATACTTATACTGTATTAGCCTATCCATACTATAATTTTGATTCAACTCCTATGCGTCTCCCTCACAGTCAGAAGTGGTGTTTTATGGGACACCGTCTCTTTCTAAATTCAGGTCATAATTTTAGTATGGGGTGCAACTGGTTTAATGGGATACAGGAAAAAATAAATCATCCTTTGCAATTAGAAATACATGATAAGGTTATTGAATCCACTCTTGGTATATCAAATAAAGATAAATTTAACTCTTTTATTACTCAATTAAAATCCTCACATGAATAAGGTTCCAATCGGAAGATATATAAATTTAGGCTCACATTTATTTATACATGAATCATATTTACTTTCTTTTTATTATATTACTAATAATTAAGATATTGTAAAATAGATTCAAGCATACATTGATCAAATTGTCATATTATCTACAATATATCAAGATCTATTATTTACAAGATTAAATGTGTACAAATACGAAAGATAACCTGTAAATGGATTCAAGTATACATTGTGTCAATAATTATATTATTTACAATAAATCAAGATTGATTCAAACATTTATTGTGCCAAAGATGGTCTACAATGTATTAAGATTCACACTTTACAATATTAGAAATGAAAAGATGTAAAAGAAAGAGGACACATAACCAGAGATAGGTGGTAAAGCCAAACATAAGCAATAATCACACAAAATCGGTGACAAAGCCAACCATTAAAAATAGTAAAAAATAGGCGGCAAAGTCAACCATTAAGAAATAACATATAAAAAATAAGGAGGTAAATACAACATCAAGTATAAATATTGAATTCTTAATTAAAATTTAGATAAATCATTACTCTTACTAAGAGTTTCACCATTTTATCTTAACATAAGGAGATTAGTTCTCCATAATCAAAATAAGAAAGAAAAATTGAAGATGAACAAGTACACTGATATTATAAAAGGAATAAAAAGTATTTAAAGAAAGAAGAACATTAGAAGAGCTAAGAACCCAAAACTAATGTCTCAAAATTAAGCTATTTCTCAACCTTTTCCTTTAGGTCACAAGATCTCTCTATTTATAGATACAATTAAGGGGATAAATGCCAAAAATAATGGATAGCAAGTTGCACCAAAATTGAACAGTTGTATTATATTATGTACATCGAAAGTAATCCTGGAATTACACGGTAAAGTCCACCAAATTTGCTACCCATGTGAAAAGAAAAATTGTAGAAAATTTTGTCATCTTTTAAAAATGATATGGAACATACATATTGAATATGTATTTTGTGAGTTATAGTCAAAATACTAGAATAAGGTCAGATTAGACTGCAACAGTAAATAAATTTTCTTTTAGCCTAATTTTGGTCCTTTTAACGTCAATATTTCAAAATAATTGTGAAATACAAGTTTGGAGCTGATTCATTATTCTTTTAATGGAATTAAGAATCAGATTAATTGGAACTTTTTACAAAAAGTTATACCCAATTTTTTTACTAAAGTTTTTATCCCCGATCCTTTAACATTGGTTGTTCTGCCTTGAATCTTTATAGTTCAATTCTTTTAAAAATGTGGTCGTAAATCAATACTTGATTTATGCATATATCCATTAGGATATATCTCAAGAGTCTATAAGATATCATTTAATGACTCCTTATTCAGTCATCCTCAATGAATTTATTTTATTTATTTGATTTATAGACATTATTCTGAAAGAATAACAAATTTGTTTTGGTTCTTTCAATTGAGTCCGCTTTCTAGTTCTCTTTCCAACTGTAAGAGATAGACAAAACTAAAGATAAATAAAGAAAATTAGTGCTTAAATGTGGCAAAAAGAGAAGATGAAAGTATTTAATTTATGAATATAAAATTCACTCATCAGTAAGCATGCCAAAATGAGTTGCTTTAAGAGGTGATCTACCACCACTAAAATCATAGTCTAGCCTTAACAGGAAGAAAGGCTGGTGATAAAGTCCATCGCTATGTCTTCCCAAACTTGGGTGGGAATTGGCAATGGTTGTAAGAGGCTGTAAGGTGATTGAGTGGTGGGCTTGATTTGTAGGTAGATGGAGCATGAATTAACAAAATATGTGATTTCTTTTTTCATATTATGTCAAAAGAAATTCTCTTGGACCCGTGAATGAGTTCTACGTATCCCCGCATGTCCACCCAAAGGTAAATCATGAAATTATTCCAGTAAGATCCTTTTAATAGGTGATTGGGAGCCTATGAAGAGTTTTCCCTGATAGAATATGAGGTCATTGATGATCTTAAAGTGTGGCTGCGAAGTTGGAGTGTTGTGTAATTGTGCATACAATTACCTTAAGTCTGCCTCTGTATTGCAAGATTCTCAAATTTTGGTAATGATTTTAAAGTGTGGCACTGTCAATCCCAGGAATTGAGAAATATGTTCCTGAGCCCGAGACAGGGCATCGGCTACCATGTTTTTTGCCCTTGGTTTGTAAAGAATTTCATAGTCAAAGCCAATGAGTTTAGATAAATAATATTGTTGCTTAGGGGTTTAAATCACATGTGTCATTAACTCCTTTATGCTATGTTGTTCTGTATGGATGGTGAATCGTTGACCCAAGAGGTATGTACACCAATTTTTAATTATCGTAGTGATGACATGTAATTCCCTTATGTAAGTTGAGGCAGAGAGGAGTTTCTTGCAAATTTTTTTACTGAAATAACAAACAAGGTATCTAAGTTGAAGAAGGACAGCTCTCATACCATGTCCAGAAGCATCGTTTTTTAACACAAATGGTTAAGTGAAATAGGGCAAAGCAAAAACTGGGGTCGTGATCATTGCTTGTTTCAACTGTACAAACGCTTGATGAGCCTCTTTTTTCTTGGTGAAGGCATCCTTTTTAAGCATGTCTATTAGAGGAGCAGCGATGGTTGTATAGCTTTTTAAGAATCTACAGTAAAATAATGTGAGATCTAAAAACCCGCGAAGTTTCTTAATGGAGTTTGATAAAGGCGAAGAAGTTATGGCTTGAATTTTTTTTAGGTTTTGTACGAGATAATATGGCCCAAATATTCAGTAGATTGTTGCCCAAAGGAACATTTTGAGTGCTTCAAGTAGAATTTGTTTTCCAACAAGCATGAGAAAACTATTTCTAGGTGCAAGACATGATATTCTAGTGTCTTATTGTAAACCAAAATACCGTCAAAGAAGACAATGACAAAGTGCCTTAGGTATGGTTGAAATAGTAAGTTCATGGTTGCTTGGAAGCTTGCCAGTGTGTTACAAAGGCCAAAAGACATCACCCAAAATTCATAGTGACCCTCATGTATACGGAATGCCATCTTGTGAATGTCATTTATATGCATTCTAATATGGTGATAACTAGAACAGAGATCAAGTTTGGAGAACCATTGTGCCCTATGGAGTTTGTCAAGTAACTCATCGATAGTAGGAATGGAAAATTGATCATTGATAGTGATGGAATTGAGGGTGCGGTAATCAACGCAAAAGTGCCAACTGTCATCCTTCTTCTTGACTAATAGTACTGGTGAGGAGAATAAGTTCGAGTTGCGTTGTATGATACTTGAAGTGAGCATCTCATTGATTAACTTCTCCATTTCTTGTTTTTGAAAATGGGGGTTATCGAAATGGGTTGACATTCACCGAGTTAGCATTGTCAATTAAAGGAATACAGTGGTTGATAGGCTGGGTGGTGGGGTTGAGGCAGAAGTGTTAAAAAGCTGCGTGTATTTATGGATGAGGTCTTGTATAGCGTCGGGGATGGGCAAGTGTTTGGTGGTGGAAGGAGTAAGGGGTGATGTGGTAGGTAATAACAGAAGGTGGAAAAGTCATGTAATGGCTTCAGTGGAGGCCATGCGTTTTGCTTGGCTAGTCGAAACTTCCTGTGGGCCCAATGGTTAATTTGTTGTAATATAAACCAATTGCCCATTCTTTACAAACTTCATGGTAAGGTGTCATAGTCAGTGAGGACTGGACTCAGTGTTTTGAGCCATTGGACTCCTAATACCACATCTGCTCTGCTTAAGGGTAAGAGGTAAAAGTCCACTAAGAATGTATATCCACCAATTTGGATGGGAACTTCTTTACAGAAGGTAGAGTGGGGTAATTGGTCCTTATTGCTAATCAATACTTAAAATCCTAGGCTTTTTTGTACTTGGAGGCCTAAGAAGTATGCAATTCGATCTTGTATAAAATTGTGAGTGCTGCCATTGTCCACCATGATTGAAAGGTTGGACTTCCCAATAAGGCCTGTAACTCGTAAAGTTTAGGGTACTGAATGGCCCATTAAGCCGTAAAGTCTAATTTGAGCTAGGGCATTGGTGACTTTTGGTTCTAGTTCCATTGGTTCTGGATTTTCCTGCTCCAATAAAAGACTGGTGAGGTCAATGTTAGGAAACTCAGGAAATTCTTGGTCAGTAATTAATAAAATGAACTAGCATTTGCATTGGTGACCTGGACAGAATTTGTCATCACAGTTGTAACAAAGACCCTTATCCTGACGAGCTTGCATTTCAGCTGGTGATAAGCATTTGATGGTTGGTTTGAAGGGTGGTGGAAAAGGAGTTTTGGAGGATAAGGTAGTGGAAAGAGAGGGTGGAGTTGTGGTTCGTGTAAAAATACTGGCATCAAGAGTTGGCATGGGTTGGCACATATATAAATGGTGGATTGGTTGGTTAAAATTGAAGTTGGGAGTGGAGGTCCTATAATTTATCTTCTTGAAGCTTGGCGAGGGAAATTACTTGTGATAGGGAAATAGGTTAGAGTGCTTGTACATCACATCGAATTTTGGGTTTGAGACGAGATAAAATAGCTTAACAAGAAGGAAGGTGCAAGGCCAACGATATGATTTGCGAGATATTCAAATTGAGATTGATATTCGCGAACTAAATATGTTTGACAAAGTTTAAAAAGAGCCCCCTTAGGATCTTCGTATGGAGATGGTGCAAAATGAACCTCCAAAAAGCTTAAAGGAGACTGTGCCAGGAGAGGATTTTATTGTTTATGTGCATCCATTGAAACTAACTAAGAGCTTCTAGAAGGAAGCAATTCGGATGCATTAATCTTCTGATGTGCGATGGAAATCCAAAAATTAGGTTATCCTGAAAATCCATCCCAAAGGGTCAGAGCCATCAAATCTTGGGTCTTCAAGTTTGAGGGAAGGGGAATGGAAGGGTAGGGTAGTGTGTACTGAGTTTATTGGGAGAGTGGACTTAATAGAGGAGGAAGACAACACTACAACTTTAGCTTCAAGGGTGGATATCTTATGAGCCATTAATTTCATATTGTGTTGGAAGGCTAACTGGGTTTCTAGGAGTTTGGATATGGTGGTTTCGATTTTTTCAAAGGGCTGTGATGATCCTACCATGATGCAAATAAATGAAAGCACCAAATATGTTATCACCTCACTTCCAGGGGAGGACTTCCTTATGCAAGAATGGAAAATACTGAATATTCATTCATTGATTTAGGTTGAGTACAATCGTAGCTATATGTAGGATCCCCTGTGTAACATCCCGTAATTTTTAGATATTTTTCTTAGAAATTCTTCACCTTACATATATGCATAGAAATGTTCTAATATTAATGGAATAGGTAAAGAAAGAAAACCTAAGAGGAAATATTAGAAATAAACATGCTAAAGAAGGGTGAAATTCTTAGGTAAAGAAAGATAAATTTTTGTGAAGTAAGTAAAGGTCTTAAAATTTCAAGAAGATCGAATTAGGATAATTTTTCTTAATTACTAAGTTTAGTATCTCCACCCGTAATTGGGCTTTAACCTATGGACACTTCATATAGAGTTTTTCTACTTCACATGAATTTTTAGCAAGCCAATAGGATAGCCCAAGGAAGAAATAAAACATAGACTTGGACTAGGATATAGAAATTGGACCGGTAGCCCAAAAATCATGAAAATGTGACCAAGCCCATTATGAAAGGTAGAATTTTAACCAAAGTAAAGAAAATGGGCAAAAATGAGCCCAAACCCAAGAGGAAAAATAAAAATAAAAATAAAATTTAAGTGATGAAATAATGGTGTAATCAAGATTAGGTGACATGGCATTAAGACAAAAATTTAGCAAGTGGTGTGATTCTACATTCATTATTTTGGCAAGTGGCATAATAATACAAGGCTTTAGAACAAAAACATCTATATCCTACACTCATAATTTTAGCAAGTGGTATGATAAGATATAGCATTAGGACAAAACATCTCTATCCCACATAAATAATTTCAACCAAATAATGGAGATTGAAGGGCTAGAAATTTGCCACTTAAAAAGACAACCTATCATAATTGATTAAGACAAAAGAAAAAGTAAATGAATCCCTAAATCAAAGGGACCTTGTCCCATATCTTAAGAAAATATTATCATAATTTTCAAAATACAAATCTCCTTTTTCTATGCATATCTTGACTAAGGAAGAGGAAGACAAGAACATAAATTGTTTGTTTTCCAAAAATTCAACAAAGTGTATCCTAATTGTGATAAGGTAGACCTATGATCATGAAAGGTGAATTATTTGGTGGCCTATATAAGAAAATCCACCCTTACAACATTATAATTTCGTCCAAGTGAGGGAGAGGAAAAATAGAGGCAAGGTAGAGTGAGGAAAGGAGAGGAAGAAAGGAAGAAAGAGGAAGGAGAAGTCTAGAAGACTAAGTGCTCCAAGTAAGTTTAACAATATTTCTTTTTGAAGAAAACTTTTGAAACTTATAATATTTATATGAGATTTTGATCTTAGAACTTTTATGATTAGTCATGATGTTGCTATATCATATTACATATTGATCTTGCATGTGATGTATGTTTGAATACTTAGGTTAGTGTAGATAGTTCTACATGGGTATGGCTATGGGTGGCAGAATTTTAAGTTTCGGTGTTTTAATTTCTGGGAACCATATATAAGGAATTAAAATAAATGGTTAATATATAAATTATAGATATATGTGTCATGGATTTTAAGCCACTAGAATCATTCAATTTGGAGTCCATATAAGGAAGATATGAGCTGATTAGTAGTCAAAGGTCAGAAAATGGTTCATCAGGGAAGATTATGTTAGGACAGCTTCTGTATTTTAATTTCTGGGAATTATCTGTATGGAATTAAAATAAATGGTTAACATAAGAGTTATAGCTATGTGTGTTAGAGATTTTTAGCCACTGGAATCATTCAATTTAGAGTCCATATGAGGAAGATATGAGCTGATTAGTAGTCAAAGGTCAGAAAATGGTTCATCAGGGAAGAATATGTTAGGACAGCTTCTGTATTTTAATTTCTGAGAATTATCTGTATGGAATTAAAATAAATAGTTAACATAAGAATTATAGCTATATGTGTCATGGATTTTAATCCACTAGAATCATTCAATTTGGAGTCCATATGAGGAAGATATGAGCTGATTAGTAGTCAAAGGTCAGAAAATGATTCATCAGGGAAGATTATGTTAGGACAGCTTCTGTATTTTAATTTCTGAGAATTATCTGTATGGAATTAAAATACATGGTCAACATAAAAATTATAGCTATGTGTGTCATGGATTTTTAGCCACTGGAATCATTCAATTTGGAGTCCATATGAGGAAGATATGAGCTTATTAGTAGTCAACGGTCAGAAAATAGTTCATCAGGGAAGAATATGTTAGGACAGTTTCTGTATTTTAATTTTTGGAAATTATCTGTATGGTATTAAAATAAATGGTTAACATAAGAATTATATATATGTGTGTCACGGATTTTTAGCCACTGGAATCACTCAAGCTGGAGTCCATAGGAGGTAGATATAGTCTGATTAGTAGGTAGAGGTCAGAACCTATCCGAGAAGAAATAACCTATACATTTAGGGAGTAATATCACCTTGATTTCTTAATATTTCACTACAATGTTCAACATAATAGTTTTACATAATTGTTTTATCTTGAAATTGACATCACGATCACCTACATCAGAGTTAAATTGAGGGAGTTATGCTCTGATTAGTAAGAGAAGGTTAGATAAGATGAAAACCTGCATCAAGGAAATAAGGAAATAAAATTAGTATTTAAAAAAGAAGATGAATCTTAATAAATGACTTGTATAGCCATAGCCATTGCCATTGTATGAACTTCTTACCATCTTAAGTGTGAAATTCTGACATGGAAATATTTTATAAAGTGATATTTGAAATAGTTATGTTCATGGCATGATTACCAATGATTTATGGTAATAGTTATATTTTGATGAACATATTTGTTATTGAAAGCATATTTTTGGCTATCATTGTGAAAAGAAAAGAAATGATTACGGTCACATGGCAATCCGTGTGGTGCACCAGTAGGGGACGCCCTACCAACGGTTATGATCATGATAATGAGAAAAGAAAGATAAAGTGGACCATGTCGGACGGAGCGAGAAAAGCCCGTATCGGAGAGTAGAGGATACTCACCTTGACCGGGGTAGCTTGAAATGAGAATAAGTTGATGGCCATCATATGATATTTTGAAAATAGTTAATCCTGTCATACATATCATTACAGTATAATTCTTATATGCATAGATATAATGCATTCATGTGACCAAAGATATTTTCTGTAGTTTATACAGCTGAACATGACGTGATGAGCTATATTGATGATGATTTATTGTTGAACTTACTGGGATTTAATTCTCACTATATTTCCATATCATGTTCAGAAAATTATTTATGCAGCTTTTGTTTCTAAGGCTCTGGTTTTTAGTGCACATTGGATCGAGTTACTTTATGTTGAGCAGATCTCAGAATCAAATATGATGTTTGTGGTCGAGTTGACTCAGATTCCGGTGAAGGTGCAACCACCCGCACCTGTATCTCCGAAATTGATCAACCAAAATAAACAAGATGTAAATATCTATGTGTTTGATATGTTGCATGTATGTTTTGATTAATGACGTGTATGTGAACTCAATATTGTATATTAATAAAGAAAAAAAAATAAGGTTGTTACACCCTGGCCAATGGTCTTTAAGCACACACGTAACCAACTTCCTAAGTCAGACCCATTACACCCATGCATAATAACCCCTCATTATGTTACAAAATTCTTCATCCGGGGTGAACGTTTGTTACGGATAGGCCTACATGTATCATCTTCTTCACGTGAGCTATCGTTTTCCTCCCCCATGCTATGTGGAATGTCGTTTAATTATTATTTGTGATTTACAGAGATTGACTATATAAAAATTATAAAATTTTACTGTTTCTCACATGTACCTAAAAAAAGTAAATGGTGGCGTGCAATTTAGCAATTGTATTATAAAGCAGTAAACTCACAAAAGGGTCCTTAAAATGATTAAATCTCTTAATTTTCGTTTCTAAATTTTTGTAACCAGTTAACTTTTCAATTTAATCACAAGCACTGTCTAAAAAAATATATATATACTGAACTAGTCTATTAAATGCTCAATTTACACATTAAAGAACTTAGTAAATTTGAAGACTATTTTATGAGTTTATGCTATTATTATATAGATAATAAAATACAAATCATTTATTTATATTTAGAATAGGTTTACGCTTGTTCACAGGTATGTGAATTCTTTAAACAATGCACAAGATATCAAGATAAAGTTTAGGACAAAATGGTCTACATCTAAAAATTTTAGGGGCCGTTAGCTCTATTTCCTCTTTTTATTTTCAATAAAAACATAAAAATAGATTTAAAAATATTTTTATTTATTGTTTCTATTTTTATCTTTAAAAAATATTTTTAAAATTTTTGAAAATTCTAAAAATTTCAAAAAATAATTTTCAAAATTTTCAATACTAGAATGCACGGTAGAAATGACAATTTTTAATATTCTAAACTTATTATATGAACGATATTTTATTATTCATATAACTAAAAATTGTTTTACTATTTGTATAATTAAAAAATAGTATAAATGTGTGTTTGACAAGTCAAATAAATTAACTTATAAGTTATTTAATTAACTTATAAGTTTGTTTGATTAAATTAAAAATATTTAATAAATAAATTTATTTGAGTAATTTAAATTAGTTAAAAATTTATAAACTATATTCTATTTTAAATAACGTATAGTTTATAAGTTTTTAATTAATTTTTAAATTTAAAATTAATTTATAAATTATTTTTGTCAAACAGAATCAAAATAAAAACATAACACAAACACAAACTAAACACATTTAAAAAAAATAAAAAATAAAAAATAAAAAACTATTTCTGAGAAATTAAAATATAAAATAAATAAAGGAGACAGATACACCTTTAAATTCTCAGGGGAAAGAGTTCTTTAACAATTGTATCGTATAGTATTATTCATTATGCATTTGGAAGGCATTGATCAGTTCTCACTCCTGATGACAACCTTTATTAATTTTGCATAAATCTGATCTTTTATTTAACTTCTCTGAAGTCAAAACCAAAAGATGAAAACAAAAATGTGTGGCTAGAATTCCCGAAGCTTGCCAAGAAAGGAAAAAGGAAAATCACTCACGCCAAGCTTAGTTTGGTCCAACGTGGATGCTAGCATTTTCGGCACCACTAATGACAACCATCAAGTTTGTCTACCAGTAGTCCTCAAAGGACCGTCACTTGCGTTAGTCCAAAAAGAAAAAAAAAAGAAAAAAGACCTACTACTTAAGAAGTGACTTGAATTGAGTATTTAAAGTTTTAGAAACATTTTACCACAAATTTGACCTTAAGGTAAATAGTGAGACTGAAATTAGTTTTTATGTTAACCAAGGATTTGGAGAGGTAGAGTCTTTGAAATATTTTGCCCAATTGCAATATCCCAGTCACACCCCAAGATCAAGCTCGTGATAAAGCCCCGCATGTATAAAGCAAAGCCTTAAACACACATAATTCAAAGGTACAACACAATCAAAGTAACTAAAATCCTAATAAAATATATACTATAAAAATTGATAGAAGCATCTTAAATGTATATAAAGAAAATCTAATTATTCTCCAACCGCAGTCTTAAAACAATATTTGAATAAATCATCTTCCAAGTAATCATTTGCGTAAGCCCTGAATCCGCTAATTAAACTCGATCAAGCTAATCGAAAAAACTATAACGCTAATTCCATTCACTACTCTAATTGGTGAGGTAAAATTATATATTATCCAAACATTATAAATTCACAGTTCATAAGATTATTATATTCTTCAACAAATTATCCACCGAATGTCGTAAACAAAAAAATCATAATATTGTACATATACCAATATCTCTTAGCTTTCTTTATATATGACCTTAACCCACGTGGCAGGGATCAGTCTTAATGTCACAATTTACCTTGATCTGGATTCAAATCAATACGACAGTTTTTTCAAGTGGATAGGGATTGAAATCAAATTAAGGCCATAGTTTTTCGATGTGGCAAGAACCAAAAGAGCTTACACTCCCATGCATAGGCATCGAAAATCATAATAAGTCATAAGCTCATGTAGATCTACTTTACAAAGATCAAACTAACCATGTGTAGCGCTAAACATATAAAAAATTTAGAAAATGTCCCATATAGTTCAAAAACAACTTTGATATATAAAATAATTTAATTTCGAAATGACAAGTATAGTCACTTATCTCAAATGCCACTATCCAACTCAAGGTAACATAAATATCCTCCCACTCAAAATTCAATTCTAGGATGTCACGCCTGTCCCATAAAAAAGCAGAAAAAAAAATGACAAATTTTTAAAGAAATAGAGTTTTGACAAAAGGATTTTTAAAAAATTTTAAAATAAAGTCGCTAGTAAAATTATATTTTTTTAAATAAACTTAAAAAATCTTTCTTTTTAAAGGTATGATATGTTTAGGTGTATCGATATGGGAGTTATTTATGACAGATATATAATACATGGAAAAAATGTCAAGCACTCCACAACATTCAATTAAATTGAAAAAATTGAAAAACTTACTTGTACAAATTAATTATGGTGCAAATCTAATTATCTTTATTAATTACATACAAGCTGAATTTATCGAATGCAATGGCATCAAAGAAAAAAAAAATATTAAACTGAGATTTGAAAGAGAAGAATTAAATATGTACAATGTTATACTTAATCTAAGATAAGAGCCTATCACCAGGTAGACGGATAAAAAAAATGGAGTGAGTTTATTGATTTTAACAATTTCGGTGAATGAGTTAAATTTATTTTGAAAATCAATTAATCTTCCTAGTATCTTCCTTCGGTTTAGCTCTTTGATATTTCTTTTTTCAAAGACAATTTCATTTTATTTTTATTTTATGAAAAGAGAATTTCCAACATATAGGATTTTTAAAAAGTGGACAGTTGAAATCCAAAGTTAACTTTGAAAAAAAAAACCTTTTTGAAAAGCAATGTTGAATAGAAGGAAATCCATGGAACCTTACTTCGTGTTTTGAATGAGATGTTAGAAACTTGAAAAGATGCATATGCAGAGTTATTCAAGTCTAAACAAGCAAATTCAAATTAAAAATTTAAAGCAAAAAATAAATGTAAAATGCAAGCCTAGGACATTCCTAAATCCTTTCTGACCATTAATGTTGTTAAACAATGTCGGCAAGACACTTGCTTACATCTAAAGACAAAAGATAAAAAGCCATATATTAAAAGTCAGATCACCCTCTATCTCATCATTAGGGGATGGGTCTTAATTAAACCAATCAGCAACACAGAAATTTTAATTGCATGAATTATTACAAGGAAATAACAATAAAAGAAAAATAGGCCGTCCACACCATCCCTTATTGTCAAGCAACTTCTTAATAAGTGTCAAGCTCCCAAATATCTCTCATAATGGCACTCAAAGCATTTCATTTCCAGACAGCACATGTGTTCAAAGAAATAAGAGAAATCAGATTCTTATCACGGAAAATTGATCAAATAATTGGAATCTAATTCCAATTAGTTTTCAACGAGTGCTGAACATAGTTTGACTTAGGACCTTGATTTAGTTTTCAAAAGAGAATGTCGAACACCATCAACATTGCAGATCCATGACCTTGCCCACTCTCTACAAAAATAAAGGGGCAGCAACTCAGGCAACTAAACATGATAGCCATTTTTAGACATAGCGAGAACATCCCATGGACTTAAAAAGAGAAAAAGATTTTCATTGTATGTTCGTAAGTCCAAGAGGTAAATATCAGCCAAGGGTTAAGCCTTTCAAAAACAACTAATTCTTAGTTCTTTCAAAGTTCCGAGCAAGGCAGGGTTCAAAGCATTTCCAGGTACGTTATAGCATTGCTTGTTCACAAAGAAACAATGGCAGTCATATTCTTATCAAGGAAAGTTAATTTAAAAAACTAAAATATATTTCCAATTCATTTTATGGTTTGTCATAATCAAATCCAAATCAATTCAACATGCATTTTAACCAAACAGAAATTCCAACGCGAAAAATATAAGATATCACCCAATCATGAATCAGATAGAAGCAAGCCAAAATAGAAGTATAAATGTCCCAGAATCAAGTACCTAAATCAGCTTATCGTCCATAATAAAATTTGATCAAAGCAGTTTCCCAGATTAGACTAAGCCCTACAAAACAGGGGAGATTAAATCATACAAATGCAAATAATGGTGGAACAAAATGAAATAAAAAATGGGCACTAGATCCTTATGAAGAAAATAAAATGGTTATATAAATTAAATCCAATTCCAATTAGTTTTTTCAATTTTCTCTAAACTAACACCAATTATCTAAAATTGTTATATTGCTCCCTTCTTCTTTTGTTTTCTTTTATTATTCTCTTGATTTTTTCTCTTTTTAAGAGACTTCATTTAGGAAGGATATCTCTTTTTCTTTTTTTAAAAAAAAGAAGTTTAAAACTTCAAGTTTATGCACCTCTTACATCTATATTTATAACTTTTTGTTCGCATATGATAAAAAAAGATTAACAAAATAACCATCACAAAGAGTTGAAAGATATGTTGTTGTTCCATAGATGTTTCTTTTTTTATTTTTTATTATTGTATGTTGTATTAATTGTGTTTTATGTTATTAAGTTATAATATTTAATAAATTAGTGCTTGTGAAGAATATTGTTTCTATCTTTTTATATTATAATACTTGATTTTTTAGTTGTTCAAAAGCTATTGCTAGTCTTTGTGTCTGTATGAATTTAATACTTTTTTCATGATTTCATGAATGAATCTAAAAGGTTAAGACGTTTGATAGGTATGTTTAGCATTTAGCATATTTTGATCAAATTAAAACAATGCTAAGTTTAGGATTTAACTTATCTTGCTGAAATGTCAACATACCTTTTCTACATATATATTGAAAAGTTTAGATTTAATTAAATACATCATTCTTGAATTTTTTTCCCTTTTTATTTTGTAGATGGTAAACGATAATGTTAATACCAATAGGGAGTTTATATCCAATTATTTTATTTATTTTCACAATAAATATAGTAGAAATTGATTTAATTCTTTTAGCCTTACTTTGGATCTTCATATGTCTAGAATTATAAAAAATGTCAACAAAAAAAAAAGTGAATTCAAGTGGGAGTTTAGATAAAAGATCAAAAGTTTGATGCTGATCATATATATATACGTACACACACAAACACAACATCGATAATTAAAGCAATGATTCGCTTGTTTAATTGTAATCCAATTACGATTCAATGATAGGAAAAATATATTTTATTTTATACATTATATAAAAAAAATATAATATATAAAATTATAAATAAATATTTAGGTTAACGCTCGATCGTTAAATAATATATATATACACACACACAAAAATCATCATGATCACGCCCCAAATAAAATAAAATGAAATACCAATAGTCATTGATATTATAAAATGACCAAATGACATTGCTTTTTAGCTAATAAAACAGGAGGATCAAAACAACATAGTTTTAATAATAATAAAAAGAAGAAGAAAATAATCGTCTAGGTCATCAGTTTTGACTTTTGATAAATTTGCTATTTTTTTTATTCGCTACTTTTTTATTAAACGATTTCGAAAGTTAACACAAACCAAGGACTGATTCTTGATTTTTGTTTTCTATATTTTTTTTAAAAAGTATTATTACAACTATAAAAGTCGCCCTATCTTTCTTTCAACTGATAAGTTCACTTAAATTTGATTACAGCCATATTTTAGTTATACGAAGTTTCAGAAATTATTCATGAGCTAAGTTGATTTAAACTATGTTGCCTGATGAAAAAAAATTATCCGCAAATTTATAACTTAAAATGGTAGTTAAATTTAATTCAACAGTTAAAATTTTTTTATATTGTTAAATATTTAAGTTTATAAAAAATATTTTTAAAAAAATTAATTTTTTATTTAAAGAATGTAAAAATACTTACATCATTATAAAAAAGTATTCTTTTACACCACAAAAAAAATTAAAAATAAATTCAATTTTATGAAATGATATTACTCCTTCCATTCTTATCAATTCAACACTGTGACATTAGTCTATTACATATTCTTCTTCTTTTATTTTTTTTATTTTTTATGTCACCACCGACATATTTCAAGAAACAAAGGAACATTAAACTGTGCAAATACTATATTGCAGATATAGAAAATTAGCGACAGATCAACACGAAAAGCCCTAGCGTTTGGCTCTTGCATAATACGATGTTTTAAAACGTAAACTAATTATTAAATTAAAAAAACAGTTTTCAATTTCGTGACTCAATTGCAATCAAACCATGATTGGACAAGTTGAAAAATATATATATAAAATGTATATTTTAATATATTATATATGTTTACTATTTATAATAAATTATTTAATAATAATTAATTTAAAAAATTGTATAAATGATAAATACAATAAATAAAAATATTATTCTGTTGTAGATTTTATAAAGATTTGAATTCTATTTTAAGTGGGAGCGTGCTTTCAAACATTTGAATTCTATTTCTAAGTGGGAGCGTGCTTTCAAAGGCAGATACACCTGTTCAATTTCCAGATTAGGCGGTGGTTGGAACTAACTGTCAGACCAAAATTTATCAGTTTAACTATACTCTAGTTTCTCTTTTTAGAGTTAATATTTATTACAATGACCATCAATTTTAATTTTTAACAGAAAATTAAAATCTTATCACTTATATTTTAAATTTAATAAAAAATATTTTTAATTTAAACAATGATATTATTATGATTCCGGTAAAATTGGATAAGATGCTGCACGACTAAAACGCAACTTTTTGCGGGGTTTTGATTTTTATTTTTTGTTTTAATTTATTTTAATAACAGTATATTTATTTTAATCGAATTAAATCACTAAAATTATTTTTCTTACTTAAAAAATTATTTTTAAATTTATTTTAATAACAGTACTTTTTTAAATCTGACTTAAAAAGTAATTTTTCTTTAAAAATATTTTTATCTTAATTTTATTAATAAAAACTTAATAAATTTGTTTAATTAATAAAAAAACTTACTTAAATTATATTTTTATTTAAATTATGTAAACTCTTACTTATAACATATAAAAAAAATGTGTTAAACACATATTTTTGTCATGTTTTAGATTTTTTTTATTTTAAATTTATTTTAATAAAAATAGGTTTATTTAAATTAATTAAATCACCAAAATTTAACTAAACTACATCTTTACTAATTAAAATAATTACTTAACCAAATTATATCTTCACATAAATTAATTAATTATAACATATAAAAATATTTATTAAATATTTACTAATAGAGTAAATTTAAAAACATTTTTTTAAAATAATTTTGAAATTTTTTGATGATTTACGTTTTGGTTTTTAAAAAAAAAAATTATTTTAATAACAAAATATTTATTTTAATTTAATTAAATCATCAATATTTTTTAAAATTTAAAAGTAAAAGAGCCTATTTATATTTTGATATTTGAAAAATATGTGTTTTAATTTAATTGTTTTAAATTTTAATTTTTTAAACATTTTACTTAAAATAATAATGATTTTTTTCTTTTTTTTTTAAAATAAATAGTTTTTTTAATTTTTTATAGATATATATATATTTTAATTTAATTTTTTTAAATTTTACTTCATCAATTTAATTTTTTAATATTATTTTAAAAAATATTTTTAAATTTATTCTATTAATAAATATTTAACACATTTTCAATCTGTTATAATTATATAGTTTACGAGAATATATAGTTTAGTTAAATAATCATTTTAATTAGTAAATATATAGTTTAATTTTGTTTTGGTGACTTAATTAAATAAAATAAATCTATTGTTATTAAAATAAATTTAAAAAAAATTAAAAATATGTTATAAGGGTTTATATAATTTAAATAAAAATATAATTTATGTAAGTTATTATTTTAATTAGTTAAATAAATTTATTAAGTTTTTATTAATAAAATTAAGATGAAAATATTTTTAAAGAAAAAGAATTTAAGTAAGATTTGTAAAAAGTTACTGTTATTAGAATAAATTTAAAAATAATATTTTAAGTAAGAAAAAGTATTTTGGTGATTTAATTAAATTGAAATAAATATACTGTTATTAAAATAAATTTAAAAAGAAAAAGAAAAAGAAAACAAAACGCGGGGCGCCGCAAGAATCCATGTCCGTAAAAATTAAAGTCCAACCAAATACTTACTCTCTTTTTTTTGAGCAAAGTAGTTGCCCTCATTTGCACGTGGAGTTGTGGAACTGAAGAATTGAAAGCCAAACTTTCCAAAAATCTTCCTCCTTCAAAAGTGAACTAATTTTTTAATAGTGTTGCGATGGGTGTTTATGAGACCGAGGTTGTACAAAAGCAGAAGCTACAAGAGATTACACAACACCGGTAGAACACATTTGGAGGAAAATGACTTTGTGATCTAAACAATATATATATATGCCTAATGAACATTTTTATGCTTTAGAAATGAAATTAATGCCAGTACAAGTCATCATATCACATCACCTTGCTTTCATCATCCATGGGGCCACGAAGTGTCCCAAACATCCAATCCATCCATATGGTGTAATGGCCGTAGTTATGCCGATATGAAGTATGATGAATGGTGTGGTAGCCAGCACCCATCACAGGCCACAAGTTGGCATGAATGCAATCATGAATGTTCGCCGTCCAAATAGCCTCCATGAATAGAAGCAGTTGATGAGTAGTTAAATGGACTGGAACCATAAACAGAGCAAGGCTGTGTGGTAATGCTTGAAGGATCCCATCAAGAGGGTGAAACGCCAAACCTGAGATGCAGATTAGAAAAAAAAAAAAAGGTCAGTCTTCCTGCAATAAGCATGGGGAGAGAGTGTATGAGGGTAACAATATTAGTTTTAGCTTGACAGAACTACAAATATTAAGTTGGATATATCATGCACTCACCAGCAAATGGGGAGAGAGTGTTCTGTTTGTTGTAGAAGTGATGGGTAGCGTGAAGGTGCTTGTAAAGCGGTTTTACGTCATGCAACTCTCTGTGTACCCAATAGATACCAAACTCTACAAAAACTAGATAAATGGCTAAGTACACAGGGAAGGCAAGCCAGCCAACATTATTTAATCTTGGAAAACACTTTGTCCAGCCACGTTCTGTCAAGTACTCAGAAATAGTTGGAAGTACACAGTACCAAGGCATTGCTTTCATTGCAACAGATATTTGCAAGAGCATGGCTTTACGAGAGGGAATAGCGTCTGCAATAGAAGATTTCAATAGATCAACTAAATATGTTACAGAAGGCCCTACGAATAAACTAGACAAAGAAATAATAAAATACTGAGTTACTGACACCCACACATGAAAAACAACATATAAGGATACCTAAAAGCAAGGCACAGTTGGGCCAATGACAGTTTATAATACAGGATTCTCGTTAGTTAAGATTTGACATATGCTGATGCGACAACCTTCCATGAATCTAGAGCCAACCAAACATGGATAAAAAAGCTCAAAGTTATTTGACATCAATAATCCTAGAAACAGATTGCTTCATGCTATTGCCTGTCATAAGCATGTGGTGAAGTTAATTTAGTAAACGACACTAATGGTCAGGTACATATAAATGGATATCAGCTCATCTCTTAGTTAAGGATGATAAAACATGACTACGTGAAAGTGTCCTAGTTATAGTGAAGTGTCATCCATTATATCATGTTTAAACAAGTCATCAAACCACAACAGGCAAAGTTTCAACCAATTTGAAAGTTGAAAGTGGAAACTGTCCTTTTATGGCAAAATTACAATTACTGATGTTAGTGGGGAGAAAAGCTCATGAAAAATGTACAAAATTATCTAAATACTCAAATGGATCAAGTGGCGCCATGAGGCCTTTTCAATAATCTACACTTTAGCATCTGTGCTGATAAAAACTCCAACTCAGCATCAAAGGGAGAACAGGATTCAGTTTCTCTGAAGCCAATGAAATGAAGACCAAAATACAATTACTTTTTCAGCTTGAAACAACCTTAGTGTAATGTAATAAAACTATAGTGAAACTATGTAGTCTCACTAAACAGAACCTCAGCAGTATAAATCTTATGCACAGGAAAATGAGCAGAAGTACCATATTAGTTGCTTCATGCTCTGTAAAAGTTAAAAGATAAAAAGTCTCTGTCTTTCTCACTAGCTATAGGTTTCAGGAGATCGACCAACTTGTTTCACTAGCTGCAGGTTGAAAGGAGTTGTTATATAATCAAAATTAAAACAAGCGTTGCAAATACAAAAGGGAAAACGAAGGAACTAGCCCATGCGTAAGGGTGTATTTCGAAATTTCCAAGAAGAAATCGTATTAAATTAACCAAACCAAAAAGAGAAAAATCGTCGCACCAAATTATTATTAAAAAGCATGCTATAAAAGAAAATTCAGAATACAGATCCAAGATATTAACCAAAGGCTATTAATAATAATATCATGAAATACAAAAAGGAAATAGAAGAGAAAATAATATAAATTACTCTAAACTATGAAATAAGCAAAGCTAGCAAATAGTAAAAATGAAAAAAAAAATCAAGATTCATAATTGAATCAGAAGAGCATAACAAATATGATGGATGGCTTCAGAACCGGGAAAGCAAAAGGATAAGGTAAGCCATGGAAAACCAGCCAACTAAAAACCAGTATCTCATTGAACTTGAAATTCTCAGCCCAGAAAATTAAACCAAGAGAGAGTAGAAACACAGAGGGTGAACGAAACGCTCATAGTCCCGTACAATACCACAAAGATTTGGCATAAGATCTTACAAACTAAGGACAACCCAACTCATATCAAAACCAAATATGTTGTCTTCACTACAAAACAACAGAAAAAGGAAAAAAAAAATCTCAAGCCCGTCATTGACGAAAAGCAAAAAGAGCGAAATATGAAAAGGTTCGAAAGGGAATAAATAAAAAATATTTACCTATAGCGATATAAACATTCCGCTTCCAGTAGTAAATATAGAAGCACCACAAGAACCCAGAAACAAAGTAAAGCAGGACTCCCCCCATGTAGTTGCGCAGCCATGTCTGGAAGAAGCGCGGTTGTGGGACCCACATCCACTCCGGCAAGAGAGTCCCAAGCACAATGCGGTTGTTGAAGTCGGCGTCGTCAACGAAGAGTTGCAGATAGTCACTTGGCTCATCCATCGAGGGCGCCATTTCCTGACCAGAGAAGATAACGGACGCAAAAGCGAAAGAGACAGAAGCGCAGTGGTTGAGCTGAATTTCAAATTCTAAATCCAGATACGTACGAGGTGTGTGATGTCAATGTCTTATTCTAACGGGCCGGACAATACAACATTTTCTCGTTTATTTTCTGTACGGAAGTTGCGTATCACGTTTTATCTTGCGTCCAGAAGTTGTTTTTCTCGTTTATTTTGGGTGCAAAGTTAATTTTTGCAGTTGTTTCTTGTCTTATTCATAGTGTCCATGATTGGAGTAAAAGTAGGGTATTATTCCCCTCCTATTACTCATCTATTTAATTTTTTTGGTAGACAATAGCAGCATCTCCTAACATGCAACTGATGCCCTTAGGACCAAAGATCATATTTCCAGGAATCCAGACCATTTGTGGAAGAAGATTAAAGGATGAAAAGGAAATTTTTTATCTACCGAAGGTAAGGATATTTTACTTAATTCTATTGCTCAAGCTATACCAACATATGTATAATGAGCTGCTTCAATCTCTTTTACCTTGTGCTCCTCTATGGAATCTTTTAGTGGGTAATTTTTGGTGGAGCCACATAAAATACACTGGGTAAGTTTGAAAACAATGTCTTCTAAAAGCAAAAGGTGGGTTGGGGCTAATGACGGCTTACCTTGGACCTTGTGGCATAATTCAATAGAACTCCTTGGTAGCCGGAGTTTTGAAGGGTCGTGAACCCAAACAAATCCTCTGTAGAAGTCAGTATAGGGCACTTGCCGAGCTACACTTGGAGGAGCAAGACGGGTCACTTTTTGGGGAGTTGGGGATGGTAAAAACGTAGATATTTGGGAGGACAGGTGATTTCTGGAACAAAACAGATTTGAAGTTTGGAGCCCCAAATCCTTGACTAGGGACGCAAACGAGTTGAAACAAACCAAATTCTAATGCCTTCAAGTTTTGTTTGAGGTAAACGAACTATTTAAATTCGATTGGTTAAATTAAATAGGTTAAAAAAATAAGGCATTTTTAATGAGCTAAATGTGCTTATTCAAGGCCCTCCCATTTGTTTCAACGTGGCCAGGGAGAGGAAAGTCTCAATCATATTCTCATGCAGTGTTCGTCAGTTAAGAAAGTATGGTGGGCTTTTTCTTTCAGCACTTGATTTGAGAACCAAGAGTTCAGATGTTTTAGAAGCTGGTGCTTAGAGAAGTTCGAACAACTAGGTGAGGATTTTATTTGTGGGATCGTAATGCTTTGTCGGAGTATTTGCAATTAAAGAAATAATCTCCTGTTTCAGTAGAAGCAAACCCTTTTCATAGAAGTTAGTAGTGGTATGTTGAATTTGCTAAATGGTTATAAAATAGCTAAGAGGGAACACTTTGAAGCCCCCATGTAAATAACCTCTTGTTGTCTCCCTCCACCTGCAGATGTTATCAAAATGAACACCGAAGTAGCTGCAACTCTTGGGGCCTAGGTGTTGTTTTTGGAGATAGAAAGGGTACATTGTTAACAGGAAGGCTTTTATTATGAACTTCGCTTTAATCTAATGAGCCACAATTTTTGACTTTTCAACTAAGACCATTCATGTTTATTACAAGGCATGAATATACAAGTCTTCCCTTGGGACGCAAGCTAGCCACCCCTCAACCGTCCTATTTAAGCATGGCAATTAATGCTATTGCCTTATGATGTCGATATCTGATATTTCTTATGGCAATCGAAGTGAGTCATCCACATGGAGAAGCTTAGGGAATTTAGTTTTAAGCTGTGATTAAGTATGTGCTATTTTGTGTATTTTAATTATAGAATGATACATTGAGAAAAAAAAAAGATATATTTTTAAGTGTATTTAGGTGTAGGTTATTTGTGAGTATAACAAAGTCACTTTTATATTCTTTATTTGTTTTAATTAGTAAAAATTTTTTGTCATCTTTATTTATAGATATAGACTAAAAGTCAAATGAAATTAATTTTTATGTCTAATTGTTTCCATCAGTGAAAATGTCTTTTAAATGTTTTCTATTTTTTTTAAATAAAAATTATTTTAAAACTTTATTAAATACATTTCGAGTCATATTTTTAGTTTTTTATAAACATAAAAACAAAAAACAAGAAATGCAAACAAACTCTAAAATTCTTACATGCTAAACACCACTTGTGTACCAATGATTAATTAGTTTAATGGTACTGTAATAATCTTATAACTAAATATTTGAATTTAAATTACAGTCAGAGTTAAATTTAAAGAAAAAAAAAAGCACTTCTTTCTTACGCTACTAAACTCTAACCATAGTGGAAGCTATAGCTTTATTTTCCTTTCCTTTTACTCTTTTGTGTGTATACTTTCATGAGTTTAGTCAATTTGTTTTATGATTAAATGTAATCTAATGTAATTTTATTTGATATGATGATAAAATGACATACGGTACTTTTTTTTAATCCTCTGATATTCAAACATGATTGATAATGTCGTTTACGTTTTCAATTAGGTAAACATCCTTATTTTATGTTCTCTCTTTGTTATGAAATTGGCATGACTCTGGTAAATGTCACATTCAGGTCCATATTATGAATTTGATTAGACATCATATGAGTAAATTCTATAATGTTTACTGTGATTGCAGGAAATTAAGATAAAAGGTGTGGAGTACGTTGTCGCTGCCATCGCATCACTAGTTATTGCAGACCCTACCGCAACTGAAGAACTGTAACTGCATTGAAATTGCAAACCTCAATTTAAAACCTAATGGCATCTATAAATTTTCTTCTAAACATTAATTCTCATTAGGCATACAAAAATTGTATTAATTGTTGAGAAAATAGCAATTTGACACGTATATTTTTATTTGCAATTACAACCTGCTAATCTTTAAATCATTACAAAGTCTCTCCTGATCTTCTCTATTAAAAGTATTCTTTATTTTATGATATATCTTTGGGGCAATGCTTAAATGATCAGTTTCTGAATGCATTCTTGATGATTCAGGGATTGTTTAGTCTGCGCGGTCATTAGCATTTAAGTAGAAGTTTTGAGCTTTAGTACTTAGTTTAGGGAGATTCAAATTCTTCGCGGTGGTTGTTGGGGTTGCGATGGTTGAGGTGGGCGCTCACGGGAGGGAGCGAAGAAGCAGATATCCAAAATTGGAGATAGGCTTTTTTTTAAAAAAAAAAAAAAAAAACTTTTAACAGCTCAAGGTAAAAATAAAATTTTGAAGGATAATTTTGTAATTTTACATTACTCAACGTTGAACTAAAAGAAAATTGCAATAAAAATAAAACAGACATTACAATGATTTAAAGATTAAGGGAAAACTTGTAATTTAAAAAAGGATGATAATCTGTTATTTTTTTGTTAATTTTAAATATAATAATGGAAAAGAAAATGAAAAAAGAAGAAGATAAATATGCCACATAAGGCATCCATGTCCTGGGAAGAACGCCCTTGAGCTTTAAAAGTTGAGATAAGGGTGCTAAGGGTAGAAGTAGGAACTGGGAGTACACCATTATTGGCATTAGAGAGGCTTGTTGTCTTGGAATCCCTTCTTCCAAGTTTAACCTCCCAATTAGGCCCTCCAAGCTGCATATTAGAGTGAAACAAACCAAAAGAACAAAAAAAATCTAACAGCCTTTATGTGGAAGATAATTATTGTTTGAATTTGTTAATTAAAAAATAATCCATACTTAATTAATTGATAGAAATTACCATTTTAAATTATGTGGTTAACATAAAAAAGTACAATAAAATGTACAATAACACAACTATTGCAATTTGCAATTAGATTAAATTCAGACATTTGATCTACTGTGAGTGTTTTCAGTTTTTTGAAGTTATTATTAGATGAGTTTTTAGAATATTATGTTATATATATAATTCATTGTGTATATGGAATAATCTCAATTTTATTAAGAAATAAAAATTCCTATTTTTGGTATAAAAAAATAGTTATTGCAAAAGTTATAATTTAATCACAATTATAATTTAAAATTTTGTTAGAAATTTATCTTTTACATATGAGTTTAAACTAAACTAATAAATGTATGATCACAACAGTGTCGCGAGTAGCAATTGCTAATATATCAGCAATTGACACCGCACCAGCGCATGTTGCTTCCACCTTAGACTATTGTATCAATCACTTCAAATTTTTGAGCTCATACTTGCCGAATAAAGTGTTGTTCTCTTCTATCTCATGTTCGATCTCTAGCACCATGGAACCCATACAAGAAAACTCCAATGAACACAAAATTGGGAGGTGAACTTTATTGAAATTGAGAGAAGAATGCACTTGGGTTAGTGAGATTTTGGTAGAAAATTTATGGAAGTAACTTTGATTCTATGAATTTTTATGTGTTGGGCACTTGTAGCGTCGAAGTAACATAAGTTTCGGGAAAGATTGTGGAGATTGAGAACAGGGTTATTGAAAATGTTATAATTTATGTTTGATTGACCTTTAACTGTTTTAGAAATATTAGATATTCATTATTGAGAACTTTTTTATTTTTTTGTTTAATTCAGATGTTACTTTTTTTTAAATCGTTTTTTTTTTAAATACCCCTTAAGTAAAAGAAGCATGAGAGGGAGGAAAGAGAGTGAAAGAGTAGTGAGAGAGGGGATGAAAGAAAAAAAAAGTGATAGTGAAAGACTAATTTTTTTTTTTATTATTACAGTTATATTATTAATAAAAGATTTATTTGTTTTTTAAGATTATAAAAAAAAATTGGATGTCATAAGAAATTAGGATTTCAACCTCTTGTAGGAATTTTTTTTATAAGAAATTTGTCTAAAAATTATTCCTAAAAATATTATATTTTTGAGAAATATATTTTTAAAAATTTGTATTAAATATGATAATTTTACTTCTTCAAATTAAAATTATCAAAAAATTTAAAAAAATTGTATTAAACGTCCCATAAAACTAATGATATAAATTTTAATTTTTACATAATAATTATTGTGTACTAAAAATATTTATATATAATTGATTAAAATATTTTATTAAATATAATGAATAGTAATAATTCCATCTTTTTCCGTACCTGGGATGGTGGGAGGGGAGTAATGGGACAGGGCTCCTACGTTGTTCAATTGAAACCGTGTTATTTGAGTTTGACCTTAAAAAATGTTTCTGGTCACATGTTGATAGATAGTAGCCAACTGAAGTTGACCGATGCAATAGAATATAGACACGTCAGCGTAGCCTGCAGCTCCAAAACCTTTTTGTTTGTTATTTTTTTTGCCGTACGAGTGTATCAGACAAGTATTAAAGAAATATTTATTTTAAATAAAGTGAAGAAACTTACAAAAAAAAAGAAGAGAATAATTTATTTTTTATGAAATTTAAAAATTTAGAATATGTAACATCTCATAATTTTTATTTTTATAAACGATTTTGTTCTGTTAAAAATAAGTTTATTTTTAATTAAAATAATTATTGTTTTGTTTGAAATAATTATCTTGGTCTCTAACAAATTTTTGTTGTATTTTTAGAAATATTTTTTTTTAAAATGTATAATTTGATATTTGTTTTATTATAATTTTTATTAAAAAAAATCATGATTTAAGAGTTTAACTAAAGGTTGATGAGAATGTAAATTTTTAGAAATTTTAGAATATTTTAGGATGAAAAACGATATTTATATGAATATGTATAAAATAAAATAAGAATAAATCTAAATATTTAATTATTAAATAATAATAATTAATATTATAAAAAAAGGGAAGGGGGAGATACACAACAAAGATGACACATTTCGAAAAAAAAAAGAGAAGATAAATAGTGAGTGAATAGTTAAATAGTAACCTTCAATTTTTTTTATAGATTTGGAGTGCTTATTGACTTTTGATCTCAAAACTAAAGGTGCTATTGGATTCAGGACAAAGAATACTTCAGTTTTAACTTATCAGTTTTTCAAATCCACCGTTGAATTGGCATAGATTTGAAGTAAAAAATTTCAGAAAAAAGGTAAATTCTAAAACTCTTACTTAGAGACCTTAAATTAGAAATCTGACACCGTAGATGGATTCAGAAGTTAAATAAACATTAAGATATGTATTTCTTTCGGTCATTTGGTAACTTTTTATGTGATGGTAAATAGTGATTTTCGGCGTGAATAGTGGCGGTGAATAGTAATTTTCGGTGATGAATAGTGATTCCGGCGGTGAAAAGTATCCCCTGAGCGTTGATCAAGATTCTGAGATCATTTCTTAAATTTTTGGACCCTCCGGACACGTTGGGTCAAATTCAACTTGAAAAAGTACAATTTAAGACTGTCCAATCAAGAGTCTTACCCTGTGAGTAGATGATTCTTCCTATGGCTTGCCCTATACTCTTCTTGATATTTGAGCATGTATATGATTATGTTTATGAGATATTTACACTTTGATATGTTTCTGAAATACATTAAAATGATCTGAACTGTTTATAATTTGAAATATGATTCAAGAAGAGTATAGTATTTGAAAATAGATTTCTGAACTCATGATATATCTGATTTAACTTGTATTTATCATTATTTGATAAAGTGTATATTATGTGCACGTTGCATTGATTTGTAAAGCTATATACTTGTGAAAATGATGTATGTCATATTATAAATGAGATTGAATGGCAAGCGTAAAGCTCATGGCGAGTTGCTTGATAATTTTACAGTATTTATATGTATTGATGAATATCGGCTGGTTGTATGACTTGTGACGGTACCGAATAGGGGACGCCCTATTAGTCTGAGTGAGCCGGGGGAGGGCCGCTCCAACTGGGTGACAGTGGTAATGTGAGGAGACAGTAGGGTGATGTACGCACATTCCCTGATCACTTACTGTGACTAAGGTCGAGGTCACTATACGTATAGCAAATATTTTCATTGCATTGACCAGATTGCCAAGTGACAATGGTAATGTGAGGAGGCAGTAGGGTGATGTATTCACATTCCCTGATCACTTACTGTGACTGGGGTCGGCGTATAGCAAATGAGTTATATTTTCATTGCATTGACCAGATTGCCGAGTGACAGTGGTAATGTGAGGAGGCAGTAGGGTGATGTATTCACATTTCCTGATCACTTACTGTGATTGGGGTCGGCATATAGCAAATGAGTTATATTTTCATTGCATTGACCAGATTGCCGAGTGAGGCAGGTGCATTAAAAGTAATGATTTTACCTTCAAATCATAATATTTTACTATAGCTTATACAGCTGAGCATAACAATATTTGTTTAATGATCATACCATGGTGCATATGGTTTTGGATATCTGAATATCCTTTGATTTGAGAATATTTGAAATACGGGTCTCATATGAATGTATTTCTGAACTGTATTTTCTATGTGACATATTTTAAAATATAAGTACATCCATATGTTGACCTAAGAGGTCATAGGAGGAATTATTTGCTCACTGAGTTGTCAAACTCACTACACGATATTTCCACATTTTTCAGATAAGAATATCAGAGTCTGATTCGACAGATAGGTGATATATTCTCTAGGTGAGTCTACGTTGCTTCCAAGACTCACGGTCTTTGAATTATACTGTGTTTGTATTCTAGAGTGCTCTGAACGCTACAGGCAGGATCCCTGTTTTTGCTGTACTCTGATGTTTATAGACTTGGTATGTATATTATGTATATATGAGAGAAATGACAAAGAATTGAATTATGTATCTTTATGAAAAATCTCTGATTGCGGAAAATGAATAAATAAATAAAAAGTGTTTAATTTATGTAATGTAAATTAGGGGCGTTACAAGTTGGTATGAGAACATTAGGTTTCCCTGTGGCTATCAGAGCAAAGGATTCTTTAGTAGGACCTTTAGTATCAATATGAGCCGGACATATTTATACTTCTAGTTCTGCTAAGAGATTCTATGGGGTTTTAAATTCCTTTCTATTCCAAGTTGCTAAAGTTTATAGTATAAGATAAATTGAATATTGTGAGATATTAAGAAGTATCTATGGATCAATTATAGCTTGAAAGTGGAAGAGATATGCGTCTTAAAGAATTTAAGGAATATGATGGCTTCTGAATGTGACATTCGTTGTACCCGGTTGTCTAGATATGGTAGACTGTGATGTGATATTGAGAATGGATTAGTTGGCATTATATCATGTCATTTTGAAATGTTACTTTAAGGTGATTAAATTCAATATTCGTAGAGAATTTTCTTTCTTGATACAAGAAAATCGTAGTGAGATACCCAGTAACTTAATCTCTGATATACTATCCCATAAGTGATTACAAAAAGGTGCCAAGAATATTTGGCAAGTGGTAAAAGATGTTGATATAAAGTATATTAGTGTAAATCAAGTTCTAGTGGTTAGAGAATTTTCTGATATAATGTCTGAGAAATTGCTAGGATTACCCCGAAACAATAAATAGAATTTGGTATTGATTTATTTCCTGGAACTTAATCAGTGTCTATATTTCTATATAGAATGGCACCCACTGAATTTAAAGAACTAAAAAAGGAATAGTTAGAAGACATGTTAGACAAGGGATTTAAAAGTCCTAGTACTTTTACTTGGAGTGCTCCAGTTTTATCTGTGAAAAAGAAAGATGAATCACTATGACTATGCATAAATGATTGACAGTTGAATAAAGTGACTTGATTTGATATATGGATATCATCAATTAAGGATAAGAGAAGAGGATATTGCAAAAAAAAAAATTACTTTCAGGATTCGGCATAGACATTATGAGTGAATTTTTAGTTATGTCATTTGGATTGACAAATGCCTCAACTACATTCATAGATTTAATGAATAAGTAATTCAGACATCCCTGACTCAAGTTGTTTTTATATTTATTGATGGCATACTAGAATATTCCAAGAGTTCAGATGATCATAAGCAACATTTAAAGATAGTTTCACAAACTCTAAGGAAGTATGTTTGATAAGGATGGTATCCAAGTAGATCCTAAAAAAGTAAAAGCGGTACAACAATAGCCATGTATTACTAGTTACAGATGGAGATCTAAGTCCAATTTGCGCTTTCTACAGTTGTCTGTTGTCCATTCTATTCGAGCCATAGTTAGATCAGGTACATGAACATATGCTTGTAAAGCATCGATCAACTCCTCAGCATTTGAAGCCGAAATAAGAATTCGTCGTGCTGAGTGTGGGATAAACCTTTGTTCCACAGCATGATCAAGAAAAGACAACAGACCATTAAAGAAATGGTTAACATTTAACAAACTTATCAGTTTGTGATGCATATTTAGTTGTGCCTAAGAGACTATTTGAAAAATCTCTTCTAAAGTACCAAAACCACCTAGTAAGGCAATGAAGGCATTAGCATTGCTCATCATTCTAGCCATGCGCTCATGCATAGATGCAACTCTAAATTCTTCCCCAATTGTCTTTCCTATGATGTTGGATGCAGCTAGAGCTGTAGGAATAATACCTAGAACTTGGCATCCTTCTATATGTGTAGCTATAGACACACACCCCATTAACGCACGGTTACCTCCACCATAAACTAAATGAGTTTTTCTCTTGGCCAGCACCATACTCAGATTTTGTGCTACTTTCATATACTCTCTATCTTTCTTAGGATTGGAACCACAAAAGACACAAATATTTTGAAACTGATGAAATGCGATTCCATCCATAGTTGTACGCACTTTAATTTTAAGTATAAAAGTAAAGATACTAATGTGTGTATTTATAGAATTCAGAGAAGGACATACATATGATAGTTATGTGAATAAGCCGGGCATAATTGGAACAACTATGTGAGTGATTGATGGATATTAGGTAAATTGAAGATGATATTTTCAAAAATGACGGCAAGCATGTATATGTATAGTAGTTATGACTGTGACCCATATTAAGCACATAAAGAGCATAAGATAAGATATCACCAGAAATCTGTTTTTTTTCTTGTTGTCTTTGATGAAGCATTGATGTCTTGATTCTTGTAGAAAAGTTGTAGGTGATAACCGTCATTGTAAAAAAAAGTGAAAATACAAACCAATTAATTGTTGAAAAGGAACAATCAAATGATTTATTTTGTTTTCTCAATGTTTTTGCCAGTCGACTATCGGTATTATTAAGTCGACTAACTATTCTGAGAAATTTTAATTTGGACTGGTTATTTTACAGTTGATTGATGACATCTATTTAGAAGCAATCAACTGCATCCTACCAGTTAACTACGTATTCTTTGATTTTCACAGACTTTTATAAGCTCAGAAATGTTTCTTTTCCATGTGATATTTTTCCACCGAATAACAATATCTTTGAATTCGATTTTGGCACATATATTCAAAATTTGCGGCCACTGATTTTTGCCAAAATCGTAGTTAGATTTTGTTTACAGATTGTCAAGAATTACGGCCACCAATTTTAATGTTTCAATGCTTTGTTCAAATTTCTGTCTTCCTATTTTGGCACCATGCTCTATTATGTATTCCGCATTTTCTGCTGCATCGTCTTTCATTAATGTTTGGCATTAAATGTAAGATTTTTTTTCCTTATTACAAGGAGGTTTAATTTTTTTTTTTTGAAATTCAGTTATTATGGTGTCATAGTGGATATAGGTAAAAGTAATGAAAATTTTGAGAGGAACAGAATGATGATGACCTTATGATGTTTTGATGAATGTAATCAAGAGAATGAACCATGTCTGAAAATAATGAAAGGCGATCAAGGTATTTGAATTAAGGGATTATACCATACTAAGTTGAGTTTAGCATCTAGGATTTAAATTATGTTGAGATTGAAAATGTATGTGTGAATAATTGTTGAGAAAGGAGAACTTATTTTTCCTTAATTGAATTTGCTCATATCAATAGTTATCAAGCCAATATACAAATGGCACCATTTGAGGTTTTATATAAAATATTATAGGTCTCCTAATGGGTGAGTGAGTTGAGTAAAGTTAGGTCCACAGCATATAAAATCGGTCCAATAGCTTACCGTTGGGCTTTTCCATCTGAATTGGATAATGTTCATCCAGTCTTTCATGTATCTATGCTACGAAAGTATCTACCAGACCCAACACATGTTATTCAGTGTTGGGAAATTCAGTTAGACAAAGAGTTGTTATATGAGGAAAAATCAGTGACTATAGTAGATAGTCAAGTGAAGAAATTAAATTCAAAAGAATTGTCACGGTGAAAGTGATGTAGTACAAGTACTTTTCAGGGGAGGCTACTTAGAAAAGAGAGAATAATATGCATGCCAGATACCCACATATTTTTGAGTGAGAAGGTTAGTATCTATTTGCAAATATGGCAATGAAATTGATTAGAAAAAGAATATAAGCAACTCAGTACAGGCCAAAAGTCTATAAGGACCATAAATATTAGAGCACTAGAAGTTATCAGTTGGTGACTACATAGTTTTGAAGAAATCACCAATGAAAGAGGTAATGAGGTTTGAAAAAAAGTACATATTAGATTCTTCTTATGTTACCTAATTTCAAGAAATTCAATTGGACAAAAATTTGGCTTAACTATGGGTAGAATTGATGTTTATTGTTGATAGACAAGTGAAGAACTTATGGATAAAAAAAATCCTTATGGATAAGTTATATGGCAAAATCACTCAAATGAAGAGACATTAAAAAGTAAAGATGTTATACAGAAAAGATATCCCCAATTATTTGAGTAATAAGGTTGGTAACTCCGAATTATGCCTTGATTTTATTCCCTACATGTGGTAGGATGAGCTGAAATTCGGGGACCGAATTTCTTAAGGGGGAAAGAATGTAACATCCCATAATTTTTATTTTTATAAACGATTATGTTCTGCTAAAAGTAAGTCTATTTTTAATTAAAATAATTATTGTTTTGTTTGAAATAATTATCTTGGTCCCTAAGGAATTTTTGTTGTATTTTTAGAAATATTTTTTCTTTTAATATGTATAATTTGAGATTTATTTTATTATGATTTTTATCAAGAAAAATCATGATTTAAGAGTTTAACTAAAGATTGATAAGAATGTAAATTTTTAGAAATTTTTGGGATATTTTAGGGTGAAAAACGGTATTTATATGAATATATATGAAATAAAATAAGAATAAATCTAAATATTTAATTATTAAATAATAATAATTAATATTATAAAAAAAAGGGAAGGGGGAGATACACAACGGAGACGGCACATTTCGAAAAAAAAGAGAGAAGATAAATAGTGAGTGAATAGTTGAATAGTAACCTTCAACTTTTTTTTAGATTTGAAGTGCCTATTGACTTTTGATTTCAAAACTGAAGGTGCTACTGGATTCAGGACGAAGAATACTTCAGTTTTGACCGATCAGTTTTTCAAATCTACCGTTGAATCGCCGTAGATCTGAAGTAGAAAATCTCAAAAAAAGGTAAATTCTAAAACTCTTACTTAGAGACCTCAAATTAGAAATCTGACACCGTAGA
This sequence comes from Gleditsia sinensis, assembly GCA_037074535.1. Taxonomy (NCBI): domain Eukaryota; kingdom Viridiplantae; phylum Streptophyta; class Magnoliopsida; order Fabales; family Fabaceae; genus Gleditsia; species Gleditsia sinensis. Next base: position 16,642,850 of record CM073463.1, on the reverse strand, counting down.
TGGATTCAGAAGTTAGATAAACATTAGGATATGTATTTTTTTCGGTCATTTGGTAACTTTTTATGTGGCGGTGAATAGTGATTTTTGGCGTGAATAGTGACGGTGAATAGTAATTTTCCGGCGATGAATATTGATTCTAGCGGTGAACAGTACCCCTGAGCGTTGATCAAGATTCTGAGGTCATTTCCTAAGTTTTTGGACCCTCCGGACACGTTTGGTCAAATTCAACTTGGAAAAGTACAATTTAGGACTGTCCAATCAGGAGTCCTACCCTGTGAGTAGATGATTCTTCCTATGGTTTGCCCTATACTCTTCTTGATATTTGAGTATGTATATGATTATGTTTATGAGATATTTACACTTTGATATGTTTTTGAAATACATTAAAATGATTTGAACTATTTATAATTTGAAATATGATTCAAGAAGAGTATAGTATTTGAAAATGGATTTCTGAACTCATGATGTATCTGATTTCACTTGTATTTATCATTATTTGATAAAGTGTATATTATGTGCACGTTGCATTGATTTGTAAAGCTATATACTTGTGAAAATGATGCATGTCATATTATAAATGAGATTGAATGGCAAGCGTAAAGCTCATGGCGAGTTGCTTGATAATTTTACATATATTTATATGTATTGATAAATATCGACTGGTTGTATGGCTTGTGACGGTACCGAATAGGGGACGCCCTATTAGCTTGAGTGAGCCGGGGGAGGGTCGCTCCAACCGGGTGACAGTGGTAATGTGAGGAGGCAGTAGGGTAATGTACTCACATTCCCTGATCACTTACTGTGACTAAGGTTGAGGTCACTATACGTATAGCAAATATTTTCATTGCATTGACCAGATTGCCGAGTGACAGTGGTAATGTGAGGAGGCAGTAGAGTGATATACTCACATTCCCTGATCACTTACTGTGACTGGGGTCGGCGTATAGCAAATGAGTTATATTTTCATTGCATTGACCAGATTGCCGAGTGAGGCAGGTGCATTAAAAGTAATGATTTTACCTTCAAATCATAATATTTTACTATAGCTTATACAGCTGAGCATAACAACATTTGTTTAATGATCATACCATGGTGTATATGGTTTTGGATATCTGAATATCCTTTGATTTGAGAATATTTGAAATACGGGTCTCATATGAATGTACTTCTGAACTGTATTTTCTATGTGACATATTTGAAAACATAAGTACATCCATATGCTGACCTAAGAGGTCATAGGAGGAATTATTTGCTCACTGAGTTGTCAAACTCACTACACGATATTTCTACATTTTTCAGATAAGAATATCAGTGTCTGATTCGGCAGATGGTGATATATTCTCTAGGTGAGTCTACGTTGCTTCCAAGACTCACGGTCTTTGAATTATACTGTGTTTGTTTTCTAGAGTGCTCTGAACGCTACAGGCAGGATTCCTGTTTCTGCTGTACTCTGATGTTTATAGATTTGGTCTGTATATTATATATATATGAGAGAAATGACAAAGAATTGAATTATGTATCTTTATGAAAAATATCTGATTGCGGAAAATAAATAAATAAATAAAAAGTGTTTAATTTATGTAACGTAAATTGGGGGTGTTACAGAATAGCACTAAAGAATACGTATTTTGCATTAAATTTAAACTATTGTAACAAAATGAAAGAATTAGTTATTTCGTATCCCATTTAAGAGATTGGAGGAAGTTGAAAGGGTAAAATTTTTTTTTTTGCATACAATTTTAGAACTCCGAAGAAAAAAATCAATTAATTATGTTTTTCATAAAAAATTTAAAACATGGAAGGAAATGAAGGAATTATTCGTTTTTCATAAAAAATTAAATATTTTTAATAAAATAAAATAATTAATATTTATTTTATAAAATTTAACGTCAATTACTTTTTTTCATTATTACATAGACAAATTTTCTATTATGAAAACATCTCTAAAAAATAAAAATAAAAAATATATATTTTTCGTTTGATTAATATTTTTATTACAATATCATCTTTTTTATTAAAAAAATATATAATTTTTTTTTAAAATAAAAGTAAAATACTCTTTTTTTCTTTTAATTAACATTTTTATCACATAATTTTCTTCTCTATTATAAAAATATATATGAGTCTTTTTTAAAAATAAACAATTATTTCCCTTAAATATCTTAAATTCCTTTTATAAAAGAGATAAATAATAAATAAATAAAATACCATTATCTCAAATTTTCTTTCTTTTTCTCAATTCAATCAAGTTTATAGTCAACAAAATTAGTATTTTGATAATCCAAACTTTCAAAATTATTTTGAAAAGGAATATATAATTAGTATTAGAGAATAGTGAATTAAAAGAAAATTTATGAGAATTTTATTTTATTTTATTATTTGATTCTCTTTCATAAAAGATATATATGAAACATTTAAATTTAAATTCAGTTGTAATATATTTATTTTTAAAAGATATTGGTGTATATATTTTTTTGTAACAGAAATGAGATGGTGTAATAAGGAATTAATCAGGAGAAGGGATAATTTTTTATTCTACATTTTTAGTTTTATGAAAAATTTGTATATATTTTTAAAATAGAGGGAAAGATCATATAATAAATATATTAATCAAAGAGGAGAATAATTTACTCGAAAATTTGAAAAATTGGAAGATGGGAGAATTAATTTACTTTGTTTCAAAATTTAAAAACTAGGAAGAGGATGAAAGAAATATTTATCTTGCAAAAAAAATTTAAAAGAATACAAGAAAATGAGCCAATTATGTCCTTTAGATAAAATGTAAAATATTTGAAAGAAAATGAATGAATCATTACCTTTCATAAAATATAAAAAATTGGCAGAATAAGTATGAATTGATTGCTGCGCATAAAATTTAAAATCTTTGTAAGAAAACGAATGAATCACTTGCTTTCCATGAAATTTAAAAAATTAGGAATAAAATGATTGAGTTATTCTGGAGAGTCTCACTTGGATTTCTTCATATTTTGTCCCAACTCATTTGTGCTTAATATCTAGCCAAATTTGCTCTATTAGGAGCAGCTTTCTTGTGCTTGAGTCAGAGTCTAACTTGTCTTAACATTTCATCCTTTGTTCCTTATACATTTTGTATTGTTATTATTGAGCGTGTGAAAACTAACTTCATAAACATTTTCAATGAGCATGTGAAAACTTTGATTTTATTGGTGGGTGTTAAAAACTGTTTTGTAAATGTTACTTGTAAGCAAGCTGAAAAAAAAAGGATTTGGATTAGTGGAAAAATCAATTGAGAGTCAAAGGAAACCAAATGTAGGCCTCTTTTATGCTGAACCAAGATAAATCTCCCATATCTCTCTTACCTTCCCTGACCTCTTTTAGTTCCTACATCTACTTATCTATTTGTGTGCCAAAATTGATCGTGTTTGATTCAGTTTTAGGTAGTCAATATGAACAATCATATTCTTCAAAGTAGATCATTTCCGTGGGTTCGAAACAAATTGAAACTCTAATACTTTAAGTCTGAATCTTAGTAATTTTTTTAGTATTAGAATATGAGACGTCAGTGAGTTTTGTCTAAAACTAAATCTCTTATCTGACAATCTTAAAAAGTTAATTTAAAATTTTATTTAGAATTACTTTCAAATTATTAAATAAAATTAGTTGTTAAAGCAAAATTTCCAATAAAATTAAAAGCACGGAGCATGAAAAGAAATATAAATTGTATCCTAAATACAAGGACTAATCAAACTGCTGACATTTATTCTCTGTATACAATAGTATAGAGATTTATGACAACTTAAATCATCCAAATCTTTTTTTTTTTTGGACAGAGTAAATAATCCAAATCACTTATAAAGAGCATGCATTATTCATCATTTTTCCTCTTGGCCTTAGCTAGTGGCTACGTTGCCCCTAACTGCCATACTTGGATTTATAGTCTTTCCACAGCTGATCCACAGTCTTCCCAAGGAGCTGAACAAAGTACTGGTTACTATAACCAGTTCTCATGTTCTTGTTCAGTTCTACCACAAACCCATTTCTGAGACTCTCACAGTAGTCCAGAAAACGAGCGGTAACATCATATCCTTGATCCAATCTATCCCCTTGCCCTGCTTTCGCCCAATGGCTGGGTGCATACCCTGCTTTCAGCCTCACAAAGTCTGCTATACCTTCAATCAATCCACCAGGAGCTTGGCCATTCCCATTCCACTGCCATACATGGGTCATCTCATGATACAGCACCCCAGTGACTTCCATTCTCACATCCCCTGAATAGCTTCCAACATATCTTGCGCTTAGGTGAATTTCATTGTTGACAGTATATGCAACTCCATCGATGTCCTCCACTATTAAGCTTACTTTCTGCACATTTTTTTCTCTCTGCAGGGTTGTTTTGCTGGAACACCCTCCATATAAATTGGCTGGCAGAGTCCAGTGTTTGCTTGGCATACGCTTCTCCTATTTCATTTCGGAATCGTACACCACCTGCAGTTGTGAGAGCTATAGAAAAAGAAAGATGATAATCGTGTATATTATTTTCTTACTTAGACTGATACAATAGTACAGTTTTATACAAAGACGTTACTTAACAGAAGGCAAAAACTACTCCTATACAATAATTATGAGTTGGCTATTTTAGTATATTCCCACAATTACTGAGATGACTACGCTAACAGCTAATATACAGAGATTTTCTAGCTGTTGATAGAGAAAATATATTTTCTATCGTAACACTCCCCCTCAAGTTGGTGAGTAAATGTCATGAACTGCCAACTTGCTCAATAGAGATTGAAATTTCTCTTTTCCCAAAGGCTTTGTGAAAATATCTGCTACTTGCTTGCCAGAGGTAACAAACTTGGTGACTACCTTTCCTTCTTGTACTTTGTCTCGAACAAAATGGCAATCTATCTCAACATGACGTGTTCGTTCATGAAAAACAGGATTGGCAGCAATATGGAGGGCAGCTTGATTATCACAATATAGAATTGCAGGACTTGTATCATTCACATGTAAATCACGAAGAAGACTCTGTAACTAAGTAAGCTCACAACAAACTGCTGCCATGGAACGATATTCTGCTTCTGCAGAAGATAAAGAGACAGTCTTCTGTTTCTTACTCTTCCATGAAATTAAGGAGCTTCCAAGGAGAACACAATAACCAGTAGTAGAACGTCGAGTCACTGGACAACCTGCCCAATCAGCATCACAGAAAGCCTTCAACTGCAGTGGGCTCTGTGATGAAAATAAAATACCTTGGCCTGGAGTGTTCTTCAAATATCGAAGGATACGTAAAGCTGCATCATAATGAGGTTTGCGAGGATACTGCATAAAGCGACTCAGAGTATTTACTGCAAAAGTGATATCAGGTCTAGTAATAGTTAAATAAATCAACCGTCCTATCAACCTCCGATATCTAGATGGGTCATGAAGCAAGTCTCCTTCATCAGGAAGAAGTTTCAAATTTTTTTCCATGGGAAAATCAACTGGTCGTACTCCTAAAAGACCCACATCTTTTAAAATGTCCAACAAATATTTTCGTTGAGAAATAAAGATCCCTTTTCTTGAACGAGCTATCTCTATTCCCAAGAAGAACTTAAGTTGTCCTAAATCCTTAATGCGAAAGCGTTTATTCAGAAAAGATTTAAGGGCATCAATAGCTGCTAAGTCATTACCGGTGATCAAAATATCATCAACATAAATAAGGAGGGCTGTAAAAGACGTCCCAACTTTTCTTGTGAAAAGAGAATAATCTGCTTTGGATTGTGTATATCCAGCTGCACGTATAGCATTAGAAAACTTGTAGAACCATTGCCGAGAAGCTTGCTTTAATCCATATAAGGATTTATGAAGGCGACATACCAAATTCTCCCCCTGTCGCCGAAGACCAGGTGGGGGCAGCATATAGATTTCTTCATGCAAGTCACCATGCAAAAAAACATTATGGACATCTAACTGATGAAGAGACCAATTATGGGAAGAGGCAAGAGCAAGTAAACAACGAAAAGTAACAAGCTTAGCCGTTGGAGAAAAAGTGTCATGATAATCAACCCCTTCCATTTGCGTATATCCTTTGGCCACTAAATGGGCTTTGTAGCGTTCAATGCTCCCATTAGAATTATATTTAATCTTGTAGACCCAACGACAATCAATTGGTTTCTTGCCAAGAGGTAAAGAAGTGAGAGTCCAAGTTTTGTTAGCTTCTAAGGCCTGAAGTTCAGAAGCCATTGCTTGCTGCCATTTAGGATCTTTAACAGCTTATGCATAATTCTTAGGCTCAACATGCAAACTAATATTGGCAATAAAATTTTGATGTGGTAAAGATAAATACTTGTAAGACATATACTTACTCAAAGGATAGCGAGTACCTTTAGTAGTTGGACCGTTCACAGACAGAGAACTATTGGTTGGGATATCACAAGTAACATGATTAAGCACATAGTCTGTAAGGTGTGGTGGAGGCTTGGAAGATCTTGTGGAACGATGTAAAGGAGGATCTGTTTCAGTTGATTGATCAGAATGAGGCATGGGAGGTGAAGAGATAATGGACTGATTAATTGGCTGAGGAGTTGACTGGTCGGTGGGTGTATGGGTTGGAATGAGAGGAAGGACAGGTGAAGAAGAAACTGGTAGATATGGTGTTTGTGGTGATGAAAGGAAAGGGAAAATATGCTCATGAAAAATGACAACACGACTGGAAAAAATTTGATGGGTTTCTAAGTCATAAAGCTTGTAGGCTTTTTGTCCAAAAGGATAACCAATAAAGACGCATTTATGGGCACGGGTATCAAATTTATCTATGGTATGAACATTTGTGGCATATGCTAAGCAACCAAAAGTGCGTAAGTGTTGATAGGATGGAGGATGTTGATAAAGTCTCTCAAAAGGGGATTGATTAGACAAAAAAGGGGTTGGTAGCCTATTGATAAGATAAACTGCAGTCAATACACAATCTCCCCAAAAAGGGTAAGGTAACTGACTTTGGAAACGAAGTGCCCTAGCAACCTGTAAAATATGTCTATGTTTTCTCTCAACAACCCCATTTTGCTGTGGAGTATAGGTACAAGAATGCTGACAAATAACCCCAAGCTCATGAAAAAAAGAACGTAAGGCTAAGAACTCACTCCCATTGTCAGTTCTAACTTGTTTAACAATATGGCTAAATTGAGTTTGAATAAAAGCAAAGAAAGCTTGCAACAATGATTGTGTTTCAGACTTATTTCGCATTAAATAAACCCAAGTATTACGAGAAAAAACATCAACAATGGTAAGAAAGTAACGAGCACCAGTATGGGTAGGAGTTTTATAAGGACCCCAAATGTCACAGTGAATTAATTCAAAAATATGTTTACTGAAAGTAGTTCTAGAATGAAAAGGTAGTCTAGCTTGCTTAGCCAAAGGACAAATGTCACAAAGTTTATTGGAACTTAAAGAAACATCAGATGAATTTTTAGCCAGAAGTTGAAGTCTTTGTGGGGATGGATGACCCAGACAACGATGCCAGAGAATTGAATGGATGTGAGGACTTGAAGATGGAACAGTGGTGGAGTTGAGATAATAAAGGCCATTACGTTGTCTACCCCAACCAATCATCGCTCTCATCTCCAGGTCCTGTAAAACACAAAAATTGGGAAAAAAAAGTAATTGAACACCGAAGTGACTTTGTCAATTTACTAACAGAAATGAGGTTTACGAGAAAAGAAGCAATCCTCAAAACATTAGTTAAAGAAATTTTGGAATCAAAATTAAAATTGTCAATATCATTGATTGTGACCCTTTCACCAGTTGGCAAGATTACGGGTGGTATAGACTTATTGCCGACTGATTGAGACAAAGGAAGAGAGGTGACATGGTCAGTAGCACCACTATCAATGATCCATTCCTCTGTACGAGACGAGGACACACCTGTTGCTGCATTGATATTATTAGCAGAAGTAAACTTGTTATTAATCATGGCAAGTAATTGTTGAAACTGCTCAGCCGAAAAAGTTGTAGCTGGATCGGTCTGATCTTGGGATGCAATAGTAGTCTGTGCCCGAACATTGTTGGAAGTAGCTTGTTTTCCAGTTACCTTTTTGCCGTTTCCTCGTTTATTCCCATGAGATCTTGCCATACCCTTATTGGCAGGATGAAGGGGGTGATCCTCAGGAAACCCATTAAGTTTGTAGCATGTTGAATGAGTGTGATAATCACGGTCACAATAATCACAATGGAGTGGCTTTCGGGCTTCATTATTGTGGCCACTATTCATTGCCCGTACTACCATGGCTGCTGTGTCAAGAGAGGGCTGTGTGGCAGCCGCAATTCCACGCTGTTTCTCTTCCTGACTGACCATCGAATAAACAGTAAGAACAGAAGGAAGTGGCTTCATCAGCAAAATCTGACCCCTCACGGCTGCATAAGAATCATCAAGTCCCATAAGAAATTGCATGACCTTATGTTGTTCTTCTTGATTGTTGCGGTCCTTTAAAGCACCACACGTACAATTTTTGTGACCACCATAAGAGGATAATTCCTCCCATAAACTTTTCAATTGGGTGTAATATTCAGAGACAGAAAGTTGCATTTGAGTAAGGCGAGCGATATCTCATTGAATCTCAAAGATTCGAGGAATATTATGCTGAGAAAAACGAGCCTTAAGATCTTCCCAAACAGCATGTGCAGTTTCTGTATAAACCACACTATTAGCTAATTCAGGGGTAAGAGAACTCAAGAGCCAAGAAAGAACCATGTCGTTGCAACGTTGCCAAAGAGCAAAAGCAGTGGGTTCGTCTTGCTTGGGCACCTTAAGGGTTCCATTCACAAAACCCAATTTGTTCTTTGCACTGAGAGCAATACACATGGAACGGCACCACGTGCCATAGTTGTTGCCAGTGAGTGGCTTAGAAACAAGATTCATTCCTGGATGATCGGAATGATGAAGAAAGAAAGGACTTGAGGTATCACTCGAAGTCTCAACGCTATTGGGATTAGAATTGAATCCTTCCATAGTAAAAGAAAAAAAACTTCAACTAGGAAGAAAAGCAAGAACAAAAAGGAGAGGTCCTAGAGCTTTCGTTGCTCTGATACCATATAGAAAAAGAAAGATGATAATCGTGTATATTATTTTCTTACTTAGACTGATGCAATAGTATAGCTTTATACAAAGACGTTACTTAACAGAAGGCGAAAACTACTCTTATACAATAATTATGAGTTGGCTATTTTAGTATATTCCCACAATTACTGAGATGACTATGCTAACAGCTAATATACAGAGATTTTCTAGCTGTTGATAGAGAAAAGATATTTTCTATCGTAACAAGAGCGTCGTTGGTGACAGAGTATTCAACTACCTGTGTTCCTTGCGTCCCAGCTAGGATTATTAACAAACATAGGGCATGCATGAGGCATGGAGTCATGGCTGTGTTCAGAGTAGATGTGGTTGGATTTTGCTTAAGAACTGGGTTGAGGAATTTATATAGAAAACAAAGGAGAGTTCAAAGCAGCAAGCAACTGGTCATGCATGCCATTAATGTCTCCGATGGCTACTTGTTTAATTCAACCACGGTAGACCAATCTCATTTTGACGCGCACAAGCGTTTAAAAAAAGGGAGATAATATACTTGTAGGGTGTAAAAAGGTTTTGTCAAATCTTCCAAGCAATCACGGAAAAGGCAGTAGCTCGGCATTGAACATTCTTATCGCGTGGGACAAAAATTTGGTGAAAGAAAAGTACATCATTCTTTCTTTAAGATACTATTAAATAAGTATAAATATGATAACATTATTTGAGATCCTTAAATCTTTGAACCCCAATATTATATATTAGTTTTTCGAATGTTGTAGTAAGAAGTACTTTAAAAAACAAATCTGACAAATTATCATTTGAACGAATTTGTTTAATATCCACGTATCTTGTAGTAAAAAACTATATGTTTAACTCCATTTCAATGTCTTTGTATAGGTGAAGAAATATATTTTGTTAATAGATTAACAACAAATAATATATTGAGTCGGATATGACTAACAAGATACATCAATACCCCGATTGTACTTAGATATGGTACTTCAGGACCAGATAGTTTTTCATTCTTTTTTCAAGATTTGAAATTATCTTTATTTACATCTAATGACCTCACAACTATTGTAGTATAAGTTGTACATTGAGCACATAAGTTTTCTGATACATAAGATACTATTATTTAAATATTCAATTTGTAATATAAAGCAAAACTTTATTTTTTCAAGATCTTTCATTTCAAATTATATCTTTAAACAATTAACTGCTTTTTGAAGTTTTTCAGGAGTTTCAATAATATTCAAATCATAAACATAAATTGCAATTATGGAAAACTCACTTTTAGATCTTTTCATAAAGGTATATGGACAAATTGAGTCATTTCTATACTCTTCTTACAAAAAGTATTCACTAAAGCGATTATACCACATACATCCATATTATTTTAAGCCATAGAGTGATTTATTCAATTTGATTGAGTAGTATACTCGAGAACTTGAATTGTATGCTTCAGGCAACTTAAATTCTTCAAAGAGTTTCATATAGATATCATTATCAAGTGAGTCGTACAAATAAGTTGTAACAACATCCATTAGACGCAAATTGAGTTTTTTTTCATACTGTCTGGCTAATTAAATATAAAAAAATAGTTGCATCCACCACCAGTGCATATGTTTCCTCAAAATCAATTCTGGGTCTTTACAAAAATCCTTGGGCAATAAGTCTTGTCTTATATCTCACAATTTTATTATTCTCATTTCGTTTTCGCACAAAGACCTATTTGTATTCAATTGATTTTACATCTTCAAGTGTACAGACTACAAGTCCAAAACTTTTCGCTTTTCAAGCGACTTTAATTCTGCTTTAATTGCATCTTTCCACTTTCGGCTAATTATTTTTTTGTCTGTATTCTTGAACAGATTTTGGTTCATAATCCTCACTGTCATTTAAAACATCGCACGCTATATTATATACAAAATTATTGTCAACGCTTATTTGTAATAGTAGATTGTTTGATAGGGACATTAATATTAATTGGAACATTAATAGCTGATATTAGTAACTCTTTTTGGGTCAATAAATGCATTTGACAATTGTTTGACTAAATTTTACAAATGAATTATCCTTTGAACTTCTAATTCACATTGTTTTGTACAAAGGATCAAGGTGAATTAGTGATAATTCATGCCAACTAATTTTTTTAACTACTTATTTTCTCCTCCTAATGTTGGAACAATTGATTCATCAACATGACAATCAGCAAACTGAGCTGTGAATATATCTCCTATTAATGTTTCAAGATACTTTATAGAAGAAGATTCATATTCAACATATATTTCCATCTTTCTTTTAGGACCCATCTTAGTGCATTATGGTGGAGCATTAGGAACATATACTACATATCCAAAAATTCTTAGATAAAAAATATTTAATTTTTGACCAAAAACCGTTTGTAATAGGGAGTATTCATAATAACTTGTTGGCCTTATATGAATTAATGATGCAGCATGCAAGATTGCATGTCCCTAAGTTGATATTAGAAGTACAATTAATAAATGATTTTGCAGGACCATTTTATGTATAAACATGTGATAAAGGATGTTCAACATCAATCCCAATAAACATACAATACTCAGTGAACATTTGGGAAGTGAATTCACCAGTATTGTCAAGGCTTATTTTTTCGTTGGAAAAATCAGAAAAATGTACTTGTAATTTAATCAATTGTGCAAGTAATTTCGCAAATGCCAGGTTGCGAGATAATAATAAGCACACATATGACAATTTAGTTGATGCATCGATTAAAACATAAAATACCTAAATGGTATGCACGGTGGATATATTGGCCCACAAATATCGTCTCGTATTCTTTCTAAAATGTGAGAGATTCACTCCTAATTTTGACTAGTGATGGTCGAATAATCAATTTTTCTTGAGAGCAAGCAGAACATAAGAAATTATTAGATTGAAGAATCTGCTGGCTGTTCAATAAATATCCACTTGAATTTTTAATTATTTTTCGCATTATAATTGATTTGGGATGGCCTAACCAGTTATACCAAATAACAAAGTTATTAAGATTTACAAACTTTTGGTTTACAATAACATATATTTCAATTGTATGTATAGTACAATCTAGAGGAAAATGTAAGTAACTTTTTCAATATGTATTTGTTACCTAAGGTTGTAATTGTGATATGAAAATATTTAATATTTACTTCATTTGTTGTCTCAATGTAATATCCATTTCGGCGGATATCCTTGAAACTTAATAAGTTTATAAGAAACTTAGAGGAGTATAAAACTTTGTCAATGTTTAGTTTCGTTCCTTTAAGTAACACTACACTATCTCTTCCGGAGCCTTCATTAACTTTGTACTACTAGATATAGTACTAACATTGACTTCTTGCATTACTAATTGGGAAAAATATTTTTTTTATTGAAAATAAAACAAGAATAGTTAATATGAGGAAAGAGTACATAAAATGTGTTTAAAAATAACAACCTCCAAGAAAAAATTGTACTAGAAAAAAGGAATATCCTAAAGTTTAATAAAAATTATACAAAAAAATTATTTTTAAATGTTACTATCACCAATTAAATGATCAATTTTTCCATTAGAATCATCAAAGAAATATGTAACATTTAAATGAGTTATGTCAATCATAGCCATCATTGGGATTGTCTTCCTTAAAGAAAATGGTCTATATCTTATTCTCTTTAATAGATTTTTGATAAAGATCAGCAAGATGTTTTGGCATACGACAGGTACATGACCAATTTCTTTTGCCACCATAGCGATAACATGTGTTTTCAACATTTTTTTCCCATCCTTTTATTTTTCATTTTTAGTTTTATTAGTTTTTCACTTCTGGTGGGAAGATATGTTCTTGGAATAACGATCACGACCACAACCACGACTTCGACTTTGAATCTGACTATAGTTGTAATAATCGTAAAATTTAACGAAAATTCCAATTAAAGAAAATTTGGAATAAAAGAGATAATTTTGAAAATGGGGAATTCAAATTAAAGAAAATTTGGAATTAAAGAGAGGATTTTGAAAATGGAGTTAGGACCCGGTGAAAATAAGTTATTATTTACATGGATTAAAGAATTATAAAAGAAATATGAGAAATTTACGTTTCAGGGCAAAAATGCAATTTCTTAAAAGTTTCGGGGTTAAAATGTAAATATGAAAAATTTGCAAGGACCTCCCTCTAAAAGTGAAATTTTGCAGAAAGGTCCTCCGAGATATTTTAAGGGCCTCAACTACTCCGGAAGTTGGTCATTAGCAGATTTTTTTCATCTCTCTTTAGAAAATTCTCTCTGAAATCCCTCTAACTTCTCTCTAAGATTTCTCTGCCTACAGACCTTGGATTTCGACACTACCACCACCAACGGACTCAGGACGAAGAGTTTTTCAAATCTATCTGATTGGTTTCTGGAGAATTGGCCGAAAATTGGCTGAAAAATTGAAGAAAAAATTGGCCAAAAAGGTAACACCCGAAACTCCTATTTTTAGTTCTCAAACGCAAAAACTAACACCGTAGATCGATCCAGAAGGCACCGAAACCTTTGGATCTCACATTTCAGGTAGATACACCACCGCATGTGCTCCCACGCGCCGCATCTCTCTCGGCGAGTGAAGCCCACGCACAACTCCTTGGGCGGCGTGTGTAGCGCGTGTCAGCCGGACCTCCTTGCGTTGACCTACGTTGATCGAGCTCCCGGAGGCCAAATTTCGCAAATCCAGAGTCATTTTTAAGGTGTTTGGACGTTCCGGAATCGATTTTAGGGTTTATTTTGCTGAATTCGGATAAGAAACTAGGATTTTAAGGGTGTCCAACTTTATACTTCAAAGTGGTGAGTAGATGATTTTTTCTATGATTTGCCCTATACTCTTCTTGATCTTTAAGTATGTTTAAGATTATGATTATGAGATATTTATACTTATATATGTTTCTGAAATGCTATATGTTTCTAAAATGCATAAATGTTATTTGAATTGCTTACATTTTGAAATACAGTTCAAGAAGAGTATAGTTTTGAACATGGATTTATGAACTCATGGTGTATATGATTTCACGTGTATTTCTCATTAAATGATAAAGTGAATATTTATGCATGTGAAATTATTTATAAAGTTATATGATTGCCTTGAAAGAAGGTATGTACGTGTGAAAAATCCTGAATGGAAAAATTTATGATAAAAGATTTTGTACTGAAACTGAAAGCTCTGTTTTGAGTGATATGTAAAGTTATAAGTTGCCGAATATGATTGTATGGCAAGCATAAAGCTCATGGCGAATTGTTTGATAATTATGTATTGCATTTGATGGATGTGCACTTTTATACATGTTTATATATATATGTATTGATGAATAATGACGGATTATATGGCTTAAGACGGTATTGTGAAGGTGGTATTAGTGGTAATGTGAGGAGGCAGTAGGGTGATGAACTCATATTCCCTGATTACCTATTGTGATGATGACAGTGGTAATGTGAGGAGGCAGAAGGGTGATGAACTCACATTCCCTGTTGATCTATTGAAATTGTAGTCAGTGGTAATGTGAGGAGGCAGTAGGGTGATGAACTCACATTCCCTGATTACCTATTGTGATTGTGACTATGGTAATGTGAGGAGGCTGAAGGGTGATGAACTCACATTCCATGTTTATCTATTGAGTATATTGAAAGCTGTGACATACTTGAGCATTATATAGAAGAATTGATTTTTAATACATCTCAAATTTGATTTAAGATCACTTTGTATCATATGTGGTTACAGATATTTGAATGTGATTTGAACTGAGAATATTTTGAAAACGCGGGTCCCATAAGGATGTACTTCTGAATGGTAAATTTTGATATGATAAATTTTAATATAAGAGTACATCCTTATGTTGATCTGAGAGGTCATATGAGGTATTATATGTTTACTGAGTTGTAAAACTCACTATACGTGGTTGATATATTTTTTAGATAAAGACCTAAAATTTGGTCCTGCGGCTACTTGACCGACTAGGTGTCGTACTTCGGTGGTGAGTCTAAATTGCTTTTAGGCTCTCAGTGTTTTATATTATAATATATTTGTACTCTAGAGTTGCTTTGAACGTCACAGGCAGGATCTTTGTTTCCACTGTAAAAACTGATAAATGTAGACCTAGCTATACTGAAAATGTGTAAATGTATGATATTATCCTGTTATGACATATTATGTGGTCGATTGTAATTGAATAAAGATAAAGCTTTCTTATAGATGTGTTATTCGCATTCCATTAAATTAGGGCGTAACAATAGTGGTTATATGTTGCTATATTTGCTTTAGGGAATGGAGCAATGCTAGTTGAATGGCACTCATGATTTTTTATAAGAAGTTCATTATTTTGTTCAGCCACAAGAAGACAAAAAATTAGTTCAGAATATTTCTTGAATCCCTTTTCTCGATATTGTTGCTATAGGAGCACATTGGATGCTTGAAAAGTGGAGAATATTTTTTTTAACATGTCATCATCAGTGTTTTTTCTCCACATAACTTTAATTGAGAACTTATTCTAAATAGTGCAGAATTATATTTGCTTATAATTTTAAAATCTTGTAAGTGAAGATGCATCCAATTATATCAGGCTTTTGGAAGTATAACAGTTTTTTAGTGGTCATACATTTCTTTTAAGAAATTCCAAAAGATAAGTGAGTCTTTTATAGTAAGGTATTCATTTTTCAATCCTTTATAAATGTAGTGACGAAGAAAGATCATAACTTTGGCCTTATCTTGGTCAAGCACCATAAATTTAAGTTTTACAAGGTTCGACATTTTAAGACTACTATAAAATATAATGCTAGTTAATAAATATCCATAAATAAAGTGAACAATTTTAAATAAAATAAATCATAATAAAGATATATAAATTCATGGTAAACCTTCTATTTATTATTAAGAGGAGAAATAAAATTATTTTTTTATGCAAAGTATTGTAAGAATAATTATTTAACTTCAGTTAACACAAACATGTGCTTTTTCCTTAGCCAAGAGATAAATGTTAATCATTATTTAATTTACCATATATTAATAACAATGATTTCTATACATATAAATCATATAGCATATAATGATCTTGATCCACACAAGCATATATTATATATAACCCTCGGAATGCCCATATTCATTAAAAGAAGTTACAATTGAATAGGCATATTCAACTTTTATCATCATCTCTTAGTCATGCATAACTATAAAAAGGTTTTTACTTTTCTATCGATGTGATTACTATTATTTGTATATATTAAATAAATGCATGCAACTATACATATTAATTGATTAAAAAACTACATGAAGAACTATATATAAGGCGATTTAAAAAAATTAGAGTTTAATAGAAGAGATAAAATAGACTTGCTCCTCCAAAGTCTTACCTAATAGGTTCTTAGAAGTTAGGGCCGAATATAAAATATCTTATCGTATAATGATGCTACACCTAAATCATTGTCTTTTAGGAACAAACTTGAGGCAATTAAAATTGGTGTGATCCATTATGGACAAACTAAAGCAATAGAATTTGCACATAAATTGGTGCAGTCCTTCAGAGATATATAATTTAGTGCAATCCTTCAAGAACATACAATTGCATATAAGTTAGTGTAGTTTTTCAAGGACATATAATTGCACATAAATTGGTGTAGTTTTTCATGGACAAATTAAAGCAATATAATTTCACATAAGTTGGTGCAGACAAACTAAAGCAATAGTAATGTAATTGTATATAAATTGGTGCAGTCTTTCAAGGACAAATTAAAGCAATATCAATATAATTGTACATAAATTTGTGTGGTCATTAAAGGACAAACTAAAGCAATAGCAGTATAATTGTATATAAATTGTATATAATTGTACATAAATTTGTGTGGTCCTTTAGGGACAAACTAAAACAATAATAATATAGTTGCACATAAGTTAGTGTGATTTTTCTGGGACAAACTAAAGTAATAGAGTTGCACATAAGTTAGTGTGATCTTTCTGGGACAAACTAAAGTAATAGAATTGCACATAAGTTAATGTGGTCCTTTAGGCTAAAAATAAAGCAATAGAATTGCACATAAATATTACTAACCTTGAAGCAGGAGGTAGGGCTTCGTGCTGATAACGTATTATGAAATAATTTAAAAGTTGAGAGAGATAAGAGAGTGAATCCTTGATTCCAGTCATGTATGAAGAAGTATTTATACAAGTAGGTGGGAGAGTTCTAATAGTGGTATATAACTATAAGATAATTCACTAGTGATACATTTATTCTTTAGATAATTACTGGACATAATATCTTATCGGATATGATAAATAAAATATCGAAATAATGGATATCCACACAAAATATTCATAACAATATTTATTATATAAAAATTATTAATTTTAATTGTTTCTCTCGCTTATTTTGTGCGTGGACTATAAAAATATTGTGATAGACTAAGTGTACCTAAAGAAAAAAAAAGGCGCCTGCAATTTGGTAAGTCTATTATAAAGCAGTAAACTCATAAAATCGTCTATAAAATGATTAAATCTTTCAATTTTAGTTTATATAACTTCTTAGCTTTTTAATTTACGCAACTCACAATAAGTCTTTTCATCATTTTCTTAATGAACACCATTTAAAAAATACTAAACTGACCTGTTAAATGCTCAATTTGCACGTTAAGAAACTTAGTAAATTTAAAGACTATTTTATGAGTTTATGCTATTGTTATATTGATTATTGATAATAGTATACTATTCATTTGTTTATATCTAGAAGAGGTTTACTCTTGTTTGTAGGTGTGTGAATTCTTTAAACAAAACAGGACATGGAGATGAAATCTTAGGGGAAAGAGTTCTTTCACAATTGTATCCTTTAGTATAATTCGGTTTGTAGAAGCCATTGCTCAGTTCTCACCGTTGATGACACTCTTCAATTTTGCGTGAAACAGTTTAGATTCAAATGATCTTTCATTTAACTTCTCTGAAGTCAAAACCAAAAGATGAAAACATAAATGTGAGGCTAGAATTCCCGAAGCTTTCCAAGAAGGAAAAATAGAAAATCAATTCTCATGCCAAACTTAGTTTGGTCCGACGTGGAAGCTAGATTTTCGGTACAATTGATGGCAACCGTCAAGTTTGACTACGAATAGTCCTCCAAGACTTAAACACTAGACCCAGCTTCAAGTACCGTCACTTGTGTTAGTCCAAAATGACAAAAAATACTTAAAATGCGTTTAATTTTTGAAAATAATTTTTGCTTTTATTTCTTAAAAAAAATTTCACATTTCTAACAATACTTTTTATTTATATTTTAATTATTATTATTATTTAGTTATATAAACAATAAAAACACTTTCTAATTATATAAATAATAAAATATTATTTGTACACATTATATTAAATTTAAAATAATAAAAAATTGTAATATCCCAAATTTTTTATTTTTAATTAATATTTTATTATAAACAAGTATGATTTTTTTAAATGACTATGCATGTTTTACTGGAAGTAAATATATTTTTGTTTAAAATAATTATTATTTTACTTAAAATAATTATATTGGCCTTTAATAAAAATTTATTGTATTTTTAGAAATATTGTTTCTTTTATCATGTATAAAGATATTTATTTTGTGATTTATTTCATTAAGATTTTTATAAAGAAAATTCATGATTGAAGAGTTTAACTAAATGTTTATGAGAATGTAAATTTTTAGAAATTTTTGGGATGTTTTAAGATGAAAAATAATATTTATATAAATATATATGAAATAAAATAAAAATAAATCTAAATATTTAATTATTAAATAATAATAATAAGAATTATTATTATTATAAAAATAAAACAAAAGAGGAGGAAACGTGAAGGGGGGAGACGGAAATCGAAGGCTGCATAATTTTGATGAATAGTGATGAATAGTAACCTTTAATTTTCTCTTTAAATCTGGAGTACCTATTGATTTTTGATTTTAAAACTGAGGGTACCACTGTATTCATGACAGAGAATACTATAGTTTTGATCGATAAATTTTTCAAATTAACCGTTGAATCGCTGTAGATCTGAAGTAGAAAATCTCAGAAAAAGGTAAGTTCTGAAAATCTTACTTAGAGACCTCAAATTGAAAATCTGACACCGTAGATGGATTCAGGAATTAGATAAACCTTAGGATATGAAATTTTTCAACTATCTGACAACTTTTTGTTCTTGGTGAATAGTATTTCTGGTGGTGAATAGTATTTTTCGGTCATAAATAGTGACAAAGTTCCCATAGTCATTTCTTTGATTTTTGGACCCTCTGGACACGTTTTTGAAGTCTGTTTAGTCAAATGTAGATTGAAAAAGTGTAATTTGGGGCTGTCCAATCTAGAGCCTTTACTTTGTGAGTAGATGATTCTTTCTATGACTTGCCCTATACTCTTCTTGATATTTGAACGTGTATTTGAATATGTTTATGAGATATTTATTCTTTTATATGATTTTGAAATGCATTAAAATTATCTAAATTGCTTACAATTTGAAATATGGTTCAGGAAGAGTATAGTTTGAAAATGGATTTCTGAACTCATGGTGTATCTGATTTCACATGTATTTCTTATTAAATGATAAAGTGAATATTTATGCATGTGACATTATTTATACAGTTATATGATTGCCTCGAGAAAGGGCATGTACATGTGATAAACCCTGAATGGAGAATTTATGACAGATGAATCTGTACTAAGACTTAAAAGTCTGTATTATATCGAAAATTTTATACTAGATTATATGGCATATGTGCATATGATATTTTTTGTGGATAAATCTTATTGGAAACACTGTCTGCTAATAGCAGGTGATGTTAGCCCTGGTGCACCTTGATAACCTAGCTAGCAGGGAGTGGTGCTAGCCTCGTGTGAGGGCTAACACATGGGAGATGATATGTGAAGGAGAGCGGAATGCCTCCTATATGGGCGAGATGCCAACTCTATGAGATGTGATTTTCCTTCCATTGATGTGTGTTTGGGAAATACCCATATAGAGTCCCTTTGCGTATCCTCCTGAATGGTAGTAGGGTAAACCTCAGCGAGATGCTGAGTTTAGGCAAATTCTATACCACCAAAGTACGGAAGGGGTTAAACTTTAATATGGTGATTCTGATATGGGATCCTCCAAATGTTTTCATGTGAAATATTTTTAGGGTAAAATGCATTTTGCCACCCTGATCTATAGGTGCAATTGCAGTTTCCCCCTCTTTCTTTTAATTTGGGCAATATCCCCCCCATTCTTTATTTTTGTTGCAATCTCCCCCCTCCATTTATTTTTACTCTTAAATATAATATTTAGATACTTGAAATGTCTTAATTATCTTTCAATTTTTTTAAAAAAATTATTTTTCGTATTTTAAAAAATACTTTATTTTAACAAAAATTCCTTTCTCAACATACTCTTAAAAATAAAGTATTTTTTAAAATACGAAAAATAATTTTTTTTAAAAATTTGAGAGATAATTAAGACATTTCAAGTATCTAAATATTATATTTAAGAATAAAAATAGATGGAGGGGGGAGATTGCCACAAAAATAAAGAATGGGGGGGACATTGTCCAAATTAAAAGAAATGGGGAAAAACTGCAATTGCACCCATAGATCAGGGTGGCAAAATGCATTTTTCCCATATTTTTATGCATATCAAGTTTGATTTAAAATCATATTGTATCATATGTGGTTCCAGATATTTGAATATGATTTGAACTGAAAATATTTGAAAATGCGAGTTCTATATGGATGTACTTCTAAACTGTAATTTTTGATGTGATAAATTTTAATATATGACTACATCCATATGTTAATCTGAGAGGTCATAAGAGGGATTATCTGCTCACTGAATTGTCAAACTCACTACACGATATTTCTATATTTTTCAGATAAGAATACATAGTTTTATCTTTTTCCTTCAGATGGGTGATCAACTAGGCGAAATTTTCTCTGGTGAGCCTATTTTGTTTTCAAGACTCATAGATTTTGATTTATATTGTACTTGTATTCTAGAGTATGCTCTATATGCCACAGACAGAATCCCTGCTTCTGCTGTTACTCTGATGTTTTTGGATTTGTTCTGTATATGGTATATGTATGAGAGAACCTATATGTATTTGTTTCCATGATAAAAGATTGGAATATTCATGTTTATGAAAAATATATGTTCATGGTATATGTATTTCACGTTCCCTAAAATTAGGGGGGTGACAAGTTGGTATCAGAGCAATAGGTTTCCCTGTGGCTATCAGAACAAAGGATTCTGTAGTAGGACTTTGAGTATGGGTATGTAATCGCAGACATATTTATACTCACGATGCTGCTGTGGAATTCTATATGGTGTTTTCCTCTTCTTCCTTCTGACTCTTGTCCTTAGGTAACCGATGTATAAGTATGGATGCATATGTCTTAGATGGTGTCCATCCGAATACAAAGGTAATGGTTTGTTTGGATGTTAAGAAGATTTGAATTGATTATTTGATTTGTTTATGTGAAACAATATGATGAATAACTAATACAATATTGATAATGGGTTATGATATAGTTAAGGTTGTTAACTCCAAGATAACAGTTTGTAATAAGGTGAGTGTTATGAAAATAGATGTAAATATCTTTTTGGATAGATGAGTTGGAACCTATGTATATAACTGGATTTGACAAGTTGTGGGGTGGATTGAATGTGAGAGTAAGAAATCTATGAATCAATGATAGATTCTATTGATATAAAGGATTCGAAGACAGTTTGGTTTTCAATAATATTTTGTACAAACATTATGAGAAAGGAAGGTTTATCCATGAAAATTTAAATTTTTAGATACGCAAAATGGGTAATTCATATGAAAGACTCTTGGATAGACATAAATTTTTCATGATTGATTGACTTTCTATAATAGCCACTAAACATATATTTTCAGTGGCGACCTATAGGAGGTCGCCACTAAAAGTCAAAAATTTATGTAGTTAAACTTTCAGTAGCGACCTAAGGTCGTCACAGAAAGTAGAAAAATTACTTTTTTATCATTTTTTTCTCTTTTCAGATTTAACAAAACTAAATTTTTAGTTAAAATATATAAAATTTTAGTTATAAAATAAAAAAATATATTAAATATTTACTAATAAAATAAATTCAAATTTTGTTTAACTTGAGTTAATTTTTTATTAAATACTAAATTAATAAGGTAAAATTTTAAAAATCAAATTAATAATGTATGTATCTTTGAAAATTCAAAATAACTATTTAATTTAAAAAAATGAGAAAGGAAAAAAATTATTGTTATTGAAATAAATTAAAGACAATTTTTTTAAAAAATAAAATATATTTTCCCGAAACCCCTGAGCATATATCTCTTCAAATATGAAAATTATACTTAAATAATTCTCACAGTTATGGTATGTATAAATAAAATCACCTAAAAGAGAAGCAGCTTTGGGGTTTAAATTAAACAATTTACAAAGTCATTATACAAATAATGAAAGGATGATGAAATAATTAATTAAATTTAATGATTTTAGGCTTAAATTATTCTTTGTGATTGTGCCTTTTTTTTTGTTAGGAATTGACTTCGTAATTTTCTTTACATTTGAAGTTTTAAACTATAATATAATTAATTATTTTAAATAATCAAATATAACGAAGGATATCAAATTTGATTTTGGCGACAACATGTGCAAAAAAATTATTAAATTTATTAATGTTATCTTTTAATCTTCTTTTTGTTCCTATCACTGGATCGTTTTATCTTTATTGAATTTTGTCTAATTTTATCTTTTTATTGTTAAAAAGTGTAATTGTTATTAATTTTTTCGTCCTAGATTACCACATGATTTTCCTCAAAATTGGAAGTTGAAATCAATTAAAAACTTCTCTACAATAATATAAAAAATAAACAAAATAATTATACTTCTTTCACCAATTAAAATTAAACTGTTGGTAGAAATTAATAGTGCAAATTCATTATTTTACTAGAAAAATAAATTGAGCCCCTAATAGAATGAAAGGGGCATATCAGAATTTACAATATAATTTTAATAAATAGATATATAATAAAGAATTGACTTTACAATAATCTATAATCAAGGTTTATACACTTTATAAAATTGAAGAAGTACTTCACTTGAAAGAAATAAGCTATTAAGAAAATTTAGAAAAATAATTTTTCTACTTATTTAAATATAACTAATTATGCTTAAATTTATAATAAGTTCATAAAGATATTTCATATCGTGATTTTCTTAAAATTAAATAAATAAATAGTAATACAAAATTACCACAAAAATAAAATGTTTAATTGATTTCAAATAATATTTTTAAAAATTTTAATATAATATTAATAATATAAATATATAAAATTATATTAAAATTAATTCGAATTAGTGTCTTAATTGAATGTATAAAATTTCAACAGCATTTAGCAACAATTTTTTTTTTGCGTCTATCTTTCTATCTTCTTAATTCTTTTGAAACATCTATCTTTAAATCTTGCTCTGTCTCCATGTAACTATTATTATATCTCTATTTTCAGGTATTTCTCTCAAGTACCTTATTTTCTTTTTGTTTGATCTCAATTTCTTTTTTATCATTTTTTTAATTTCTTCTTTAAAATAAAGACAATAAAAGAAAGTAATATCATGAGTATAAGGAGAGAATAAGAAATTAACAAAAATATTTTGACTTGTGAGAGAAAATCTGAGTGATAAATAAGACATACTTGAACAACTTAGTGTTGAATGTAATGTGATGCTACTTTTATCTATTTTCAAATTATCAATTTTTATTATTATTTTTTAAATTAATTTTTTTTCTTTTCTATCAAAATAATTTGAAATAAAAGTATTTATATCGAAACATCTCATACTATAATAATTTTAATTGAAGTGGTATAATTTCTTAATAAATATTCTGTTTCGTTTCAATAACTCTGTTTTGTTTCGGTGACTTCAAAAATAAAAATATTTTAATTGTTTCGATAGAAAAGAAAAGAAATTTAATTTCTATCTAATCTAGGGTGGTTCACTCCAATTTTACTATGTTAATTATCGCTATACTTAAAATTTATTTTAAATGTATTTTTTTATGTATGTCTTCATCAGCTGTTGTATTTTACAATATATATAATTTTATTATTTACAGCACAAAAATTTAAACCCACATTTATAAAATATTCAAACTATTTATCACTTGAGAATTATCAAGTGAAATATGCTAATAGTTAGCTTGAATGCCAATTTTAATTGTTTTGGATTTTTTGTGTGAAATGCATGATAGGCATTTCTGATTCAAAATCACTTCTGGTTTCTTAATTTTTCTAATGACTGTAACTAATATATGTTTAATTAATTAATTTATATATACCTATTTTAGAGACATTACTTTAATATTTTGAATTAAAGGCTTCCTCATACCTAAATCCCCTGTTTTAGATTCTTGAGGAATTTTAGGAATGTGTATACGATAATGTTTCTGTTCTCTTAAACTCTCTATTATATCCAACTTGATAGGGATATATATTTTTGAATTATTTTCTGTTTTGTGATGGAAACTTAACTAAGAGTGAATGTCGGCTATTTTTGGGGATTTCTTTTTGCTATGTGTTTTAAGTCTCCATTCATTTTGCATAGCTTAAATATGAATGTGTTATATACATTATAGGCTCCTTATTTTGATAATATGAAGCTTGAACTCGCCTATTTTTGATTCTGTTTACTTTTTCTGCATCAATAATATTTCTGAGCTATAGTGAATTTGATTTTGGGATTGCGCTTTTTCTGTTTTTTTGCTTTGCAAAAGTTTTGATCTTAATATATTTACTTCACATTATAATTCTGGTTGATAAAAGATGTATGGTAGCCATTGTTGGAGTACTATTTATTCGCTTCTATCTTTTGAATAATTTTTGAGCTGTTGTTTTAGTGCTATGGTGAATTTTTGTTGGAGAAATTTTTTTGGATTCCTCTTCTCTTAACTACAAACAGGATTGGTTTACAGGATATGTAGAAGGACTGGCCCAATTCTTATCAGTTAATATTTTATGCTTTCTGTTCTTTGTTTTTATTTTCTGAATTCTAGGAGGACATTTTATTCTTTTTCTTTTCTGAAATTCCTTTTCTTTCTAATGGATTTTATGAAGGAAAATGTTATTTTCTTGCTTGATATGATACATTCGGTCTTACTAGGAATGCAGAGTTAATGAAGGCTTCCATAAATATAATTTTAAATGTGTTGTCTTTTTCTATAATCTCTTTTCTTTCTAATGTATTGTTCTTCTATTGGAAAAAGAAATTAGAAAGGATAAAATTGATATTCTTCTTGTTTGATATAATACTTTTGAGCTGAGAATAAAATAAGAGTTTTTTAGGGCATCTATAGGATTTTAAATGTGTTAGTTACATCTCTTTATTTTTGGCTCCTCTGTAATTTGGTTTTTGTCTTTATATTGAGTACATAATGTTATATTAGATGCTAATTTTTTGTATTGTTCTTTTCCTTTAGGCGTAAGGCTTTGATTTATTGTGGTAAGTTATACTGTTGTTATAAATGCAGAAGGCTATCAAAAAAAAAATCGGTAGATATATTTCTATCGAGTTTTATACTATTGTGCCAATAGTGTGTTTGGTCTATTAACATCTTTTTTTTTTTTGGGTTACATTCTTTCAATAACTTTTGTTTAATTTTTGTGATTTTTTTTGTCATTTTTAGTAGAATATCATATCATAAAAAATATGCAGCTAAATTATTATTTAATTAAAAGCAAATAAATGAAAAAGTCGTTAAAAAGTGTATATAAATTGAAGCCTTAATGATAAACTAATCTCACGTGCAAAAAAATTATGGATGAAGTATGACTTGGCCATTATATACTTTGTGTTTATAAACTACGAATGAAGTATTATTTAATATGCTTTATATTTATTAGATTAAATATTGAAATAGTTTTGCTTGAAAAATTATTGGGATAATTTAATGTTGGCCAATTTAACTTATTTCCTATTCAATAATGTCTTCCAATTCTTTTTTTTTTCAAGATATGATAGTACAATCATGTATTTATAGTTATAATATTATTGGATATTGCATAATGTTATTTTTCAATTGTGTTTAGCTGTAGAAAATTTCTTACATGATATTTTTTTTTTCTGTATTAATTTTCAAGTTATATTAATTTGTTATATTTGATTAAAGAGGAACAACTTCTAATAACCTTTCCAAGTAGTGCTCCTCCAACCATTGTAGCTAATATGACCAGTACTGCAGCACCAACATTGCCAAATGAAGCACCGAGTTGATTATTTTTGTTAATATTTAGCTGTGTACTACTTTCTTTTTACTTGACATGATTTTTTTTTTGACATGGAATTGACATGATATTAGTGTACAATATTTGCTACATTTTATATATGTTAATATTATCACTTTATCAATAATTTTATTTATCATAATTTTTATTAAAGTTTTAATTATTATAATATAAAATGATAAATTTATTAATAAAAAAATAGTTTGCACTGAACCTATGGTGGCGACCTAAAGAGGTCGCCACTGAATCTTAGAGGAAAAAATTTGAATATTAAGACTTTTGGTGGGGACTTATAGTCGCCACAAAAAGTAATTTTTAGTAGCGACCTCATTTGGTCACCACTAAAACCCAGAAATTGAAAAATGAATATTAAAAATCTTTAGTGGCGACTCATGTTCGCCACAAAAAATGAATATTAAAACTTTTAGTGGCGACCTTAAGGCGCCTCCAAAACCTTTAGTGGCGATCTTAAGTCGCCACCAAAACTTTTAGTGGCGATTATATAAAGTCGCCACTAAAAGTATCTCCCCGTGACGACTAGAGCATCTAACGCAGCGATATTCATTGGTTTAGGTGGCGAATATAGTCTCCATGGGAAGTACTTTTAGTGGCGACTCCATTAGTCGCCACTGAAAACTTTCAACAATAACATTATTAGTAATGGCTAGGAAGCGATTAAAAGTCGCCACTAAAGCTCTTTAGCAGTGACTTTTGCACTTTCAGTGGCCACTTTAGTCGCCGCTGAAAGCCTTTTTTTTGTAATGAGACAAACACATTTTTAGACATGTTTTATACAATGAAAAAATAAATAAAGAAGAGCCCATTAGAAGTGGATTGAATTGAGTATTTAAATTTTTGGAAGTTTTGACTTTTAAGGTAAATAGTGAGGCAAAAATTAGTTTTATGTTAACCACAGATTTAGAGAGGTAGGGTCTTTGAAATTTGTTTGCCTAATTGCAATATCCCTGTCCCACCCCAAGATCGAGCTCGTGATAAAGCCAGGAATGTATAAAGCAAAGCCTTAAACACACATAATTTAAAGGTACAACAAAATCAAAGTAGCTAAACTCCTAATAAAATACATAATCTTATATCTTTTATAAATATACTATAGAAATTGACAGAAACATCTTAAATGTATATAAAGAAAATCTAATTATTCTCCAACTACAGTCCTAAAACAATATTTGAATAAATAATCTTCTAAACAATCATTTTCATAAGTTCTCAACCGGCCAAACTCGATCAGCCTAATCGAAATAAACAAAAATAGTAGTTATATATGCTTAATAAGTTCCTTCACTAATCTAATTGGTCCAAGAGGTCAAAATATGTAGTATAAAACTTTCATCCAAAAATTATAAATTCACAGTTCATAAGATTATTATATTCTTCAACAAATTATCCACCAAATGTCATAAATAAAATAATCATAATATTGCACAGATACCAATATCTCTTAGTTTTCATTATGACCTTACCCATGTGGCAGAGGTCAATCTTAATGTCACAATTTACCTTGAGCTGGATTCAAATCAATACTACAGTTTTTTCATGTGGATAGGGATTGAAATCAAATTATGGCCATAGTTTTCCGATATGGCAAGAACTAAAAGAGCTTATATTACCATGCATAGGCATCGAAAATCATAATAAGTCATAAGCTCATGTAAAGCTACTTTGCAAAGATCAAACAAACCATGTGTAGTGTGCTAAACATATATAAAATTTAGAAAATGTTCCATGTAGTTCAAAAACAACTTTGATATATAAAATAATGTAATTTCGAAATGACTAGTCACTTATCTCAAATGCCACTACCCAATTAAATGTAACATAACTAATATCCCCCAACTCAAAATTCAATTATAGGACGTGTCAAACCTGTCCCGTAAAACAATTGAACAAAAAAAAATGACAAATTTGTGAAGGAATAGGATTTTGACAAAAGGATTTTTAAAAAATTCAAAATAAAATGGCCACTAAAATTATTTTTTATAAATAAAACTTTAAAAAACTTTCTTTTTAATAGTATGATCTGTTTACGTGTATGGATATGGGTGTTATATAATACATGGAAAAAGCAGCCCACAACATTCAATTAAATTGAAAAACTTACTTGTACAAATTAATTGTCATGCATATCTAATTACCCCTTATCAATTACATGCAAGCTGAATTCAAAGGATCCAATGGCACCAACGAAACTTGAAAAAAAAATATTGAACTGAAATTTGAAATAGAAGAATTGCATATGTACAAAGTTCGACTTAATCTAAGATAAAAGCCTATCGCCTACGTAGAAGGATTAAAAAAAAGGAGTGAGTTGCTTGATTTTAACAATTTTAATTAAAAGATTACCAAAATGACTAAGTGAATGAGTTAAATTTATTTTGAAAATCAATTAATCGTCCTAGTATCTTCCTTCATTTTAGCTCTTTGATTTTTTTTTTCAAAGAAAATTTCATTTTATTTTTATTTTATGAAAAGAGAATTTCCGACATATAGGATTTTCAAAAAGTGGACAATTAAAATCCAAAGTTAACTTTGAAAAAAAAACCTTCTGAAAAACAATGTAAAACAGAAGGAAATTCTTGAAACCTTACTTCTAGCTTTGAATGAGATGTTAGAACCCTGAAAAGACGCATATGCGAATTAGTCAACTCTAAACGAGTAAGTTCAAATTAAAACTTAAAGCAATAAATAAATGTACAATGCAACACTAGCGCATTCCTAAATCCAATCTGGCCATTGTTGATAACCAACGCCGGTGAGACACTTGCTTACACCTAAAGACAAAGATAGAAGGCCATCTCTTAAAAGACAGATTACCCTCTATCTCATCATTAGGGCAAGGACCTTGAATCAACTAGCAACACAGATAAATCTTAAATGCATGAATTATTACAAATAAAATAACAATAAAAGAAAACTAGATCATCAGACAACATCCTGTATTGTCAAGCAACTCCTTAATAAGTGTCAAGCTCCCAAATATCTCCCATAATGGCACTCAAAGCATTTCCAAACAGCACATATGTTCAAAGAAATAAGAGAAATCAGATTCTTATCAAGGAAAATTGATCAAATAAGTTGAAATCTAATTCCAATTAATTTTCCTGTGATCTTTCTAAGCAAGCACAAATTAAGCAAATATGGTCTTTATCATCATAACATTCAACAAGTGCTAAACATAATTTGACTTGGGACTTTGATTTAATTTTCAAAAGAGAATGTCGAAGACCATGAGCATTGCAGACCCATGACCTCGCCCACCCTCTACAAAAACAAAGAGGCAGCAACTCAAGCAAATAAACATGATAACCATTTTCAGACATAGCGACAACATCCCATGGACTTAAGAGAAAAAGATTTTCATTGTAAGTTCATAAGTCCAAGAGGTAAATATCAGCCAAGGGTTATGCCTTTTAAAAGCTACTAATTCTTGGTTCTTTCAAAGTTCCAGGCAAGGTGGTGTACAAAGCATTTCCAGGTACGTTACAGTAGTGCTTGTTCACAAAGAAAAACAATGGAAGTCATATTCTTATCAAGGAAAGTAAAATAAACAAACTAAAATCTAGTCCCAGTTCATTTTATGGTTTTTCATAATCAAATCCAAATCAATTCAACATGCATTTAATCCAACAGAAATTCCAATGTGAAAAATATAAGATATCACCTAATCATGAATCAGATAGAAGCAAGCGAAAATAGAAGTACAAATGTCCCAAAATCAAGTACCTAAATTAGCTAATTGTCCATAATAAAATTTGATTGAAATATATAGTTTCCCATATTAGATTAAATACTACTGTTAAATTAGAAAAAAAAAGGAAAAAAAACATAATTGTAAAATGTAGTCCATAAATAAGGCTAACATTAATCCCTGATATTGATAAGAAAAATATACAGACAAACCATTAATTATATATAAACATAATTACGATATCTAAATCAAGGGATATGATTGACACTCTATAATAACACATAATTCTAATTGATTCGTAATTTATTTACATTAATTCTAATACTTCTCCTCAAGTTGGAGCATATAGATCATAAGCACAAAGTTTGTTACAAATATATTTTATTTGTGGACTTCTTAGGGATTTGATGAAGATGTCAGGTAATTAATCATTATAATTAACAAAGCATGTGATAAGAGTCCTTAATAAAATCTTCTCTCTAATAAAATGGCAATCAACTTTTATATGCTTGGTCCGTTTTGTAAAGCAATTTGATTGTCGCAAATGAGTGTCATTTTGTTAAGTGCTCCAAACTGTAATTCTTGAAATAGTCTAATCCATATTGGCTTGCACATAGCTAGGGCCATAATCCGATACTTAGCCTCTACACCACCACTTCTTGTTTCTTGCTTTTTCAAGATACTAGGTTTCTCCGAACAAACACACAATAGTCTATGGTGGATTGTTGATTTGAGGAGGATTCTTCCCAATCTACATCTGCATATCCAATTATTCGAGCATGTTAATAATTCTTATACAATAGTCTTTTTCCGAGAGCACCTTTAATATATCTTAAAATACACATTATTGCATCCTAGTGACTTGTATGTGGAGATTGTAAGAATTTACTTACAACACTCACTGCAAAAGAAATATTTAGTCGAGTGATCATAAGATAATTCAATTTTCCAACTAGTCTCTTGTCACGCCCCTAATTGTAGAGCACGTGAAACACGTATACCATGAACATATAATTTCCATAAACATGAATATTCCAATCCTTTATCAAGGAAACTGATACATATATTATATACAAATCACGTCCATATATATCAGAGTACAACAGAAGTAGGAATCCTGCCTGTGAAGTTTAAAGCAACTCTAAAGTACATTTATATTACAAATTAAACACTGAGAGCCCAGAAACAATTTAGGCTTACCACAGAAGTACGACACCTAGTCGATCAAGAAGTTGTAAGACCAAACTCTGGGTCTTTATCTGAAAAACATATAAACCACGTGTAGTGAGTTTTACAACTCAGTGAGTAGATAATACTTCCTATGACTTCTTAGGTCAACATATGGATGTACTCTTTATTTTTAAACTTATCACATTGAAAATCACAATTCAGAGATACATCCATATGGGACCCGCATTTCAAAATCATCTCTGTTCAAATTCATATGTAATGTTGTAAGTACGATAATAAAATCATGGTATGCATTAATATAATTCATGTGAAAACATTTGGAGGATCCCATATCAGAACCACCATATCAGAGTTTGACTACTTCCGTACTTTGGTGGTATAGGATTTGCTAAACTCAGCATCCCGCTGAGGTTTGCCCTACTACCATTCAAGAGGACACGCGAATGGACTCTATATGGGTATTTTCCAAGCACACAGCAACGGAAGGCAAATCATAACTCATATAACTGGCATCTCGCCCATATATAGGAGACATCCCGCTCTCCATCACATATCATCTCCTGTGTGTTGGCCTTCACACGAGGCTAGCACCACCCCCTGCTAGCTGAGGCAATCAAGGTACACCAGGACTAACATGATCTGCTGTTAGTAGATAATGTTTCCAACAGGATTCCTCCACAAAAAATATCATATGCACAAATGCCATATAATCAAAATTCTCAATATAATACAGACTTTTAGTCTCAGTATATTCATTTGTGAAAACTTCCCAATCAGGGGAATCATGTAACAACTTTTTTTTTCTCTTTATTATTATACAATTTGAGTTTACATACACGTCATTAATCAAAATGTACATACAACATATCAAACATATAGATATTTACATCTTATTTATTTTGGTTGACCAATTCTGGAGATACAGGTGCGGGTGGTTGCACCTTCACTGGGATATGAGCCAACTCGACCACAAACATTTTATTTGATTCTGAGATCTTCCCAACATAAAGTAACTCGATCCAATGTGCACTAAAAGCCAGAGCCATAGAAAAAGCTGCATAACTAATTTTCTGAACATGATATGGAAATATAGTGAGAATTAAATCCCAATAAGTTCAACAATAAATTATCATCAATATAGCTCATCACGTCATGTTCGGCTGTATAAACTACAGTAAATATCTTTAGTCACATGAATACATTATATCTATGCACATAAGAATCATACAGTAATGATATGTATGACAGGATTAACTATTTTCAGAATATCATATGATGTCTATCAACTTATTTTCATTTCAAGCTATCTCGGTCAGGGTGAGTATCCTCTACTCTCCGGTACAGGTTTTTCTCACTCCGTCCGACATGGCACACTTTCTCTTTCTTTTCTCATTAACATAATCATAACCGTTGGTAGGGCGTCCCCTACTGGTGCACCACATGGATTGCCATGTGACCTTGCTCATTTCTTTTCTTTTCACAATAATAGCCAAAAATATGCTTTCAATAACAAGTATGTTCATCAAAATATAATTATTACTAAAAATCATTGGTAATCATGCCATAAACATAACTATTTCAAATATCATTTTATAAAATATTTCCATGTCAAAATTTTACACTTAAGATGGTAAGAAGTTCATGCAATGACAATGGCTTTGGCATATACTAGTCATTTATTATTTTCATTTATAAGATTCTTTTTTTTAAAATATTAATTTTATTTCTTTATTTTCTTGATGCAGATTTTCATCCTATCTGACCTTCTCTTACTAATCAGAGCATAACTCCCTCAAATTAACTCTGATTTAGTTGATCTTGGTGTCAATTTAAAGATAGAATAATTATCTAAAACTATTATGTTAAATAGTTAAGCTAAATAGTATGAAATCATGGTGATATTACTCTTTCAATGTATAGGTTATTTCTTCTCGGGTAAGTTCTGATCTCTACCTACTAATCTGTCCATATCTCCCTCATAAGAATTCCAAATTGAGTGATTCTAGTGGCTATAATTCTGTGACACATATAGCTATAATTTGTATTTTAACCACTTATTTTAATTTCCTATAGAATGTTCTTAGAAATTAAAAGACAGAAACTATCCTAACATATTCTTCCTTAATTAACTATTTTCTGACATTTGCTTACTAATCGGATCATATCTACCTTATATGGACTCCACATTGAATGATTCTAGTGGCTAAAACTCTGTGACACATATAGCAAAATTTTTTATGTTAACAATTTATTTTAATTCCCT
Source organism: Gleditsia sinensis (assembly GCA_037074535.1). Classification (NCBI taxonomy): domain Eukaryota; kingdom Viridiplantae; phylum Streptophyta; class Magnoliopsida; order Fabales; family Fabaceae; genus Gleditsia; species Gleditsia sinensis. The sequence goes on along the minus strand of CM073463.1, from coordinate 16,609,392 downwards.
ACAGAATGTTCTTAGAAATTAAAACACAAATGCTATCCTAACATATTCTTCCTTGATTAACCATTTTCTGACCTTTACTTACTATTCGGATTATATCTACCTCATATGGACTCCAAATTGAATGATTTCATTGGCTAAAAATCCCTGACACATATAGCTACAATTTTGATGTAAACCATTTATTTTAATTCATTACTGATTCTTCCCAATATTTTAAAAACATAAACTTAAAATTTTGCCACCCATAGCCATATCTATGCAGAACTTTCTATACCAGCCTAAGTATTCAAACATACATCACATGCAAGATCAATATGTAACATGATATAGCAACATCCATGACCAATCATCAAAGTTCAAAGATCAAAATCCCATATAAATATTACAAATTTCAAAACTTTTCTTCAAAAAGAAATATTGTTAAACTTACCTTAAACACTTAGTCCTTTAGATTTCTTCCTCTTTCTTCCTTTCTTCCTTTCCTTTCCTCACTCTATCTTGCTTCTATTTCTCCTTCTCCCTTACTTGGACGAAATTTTCATGTTCTAAGGGTGGGTTTTGCTTAAATAGACTATAAAATAATTCACCTTTCTTGTCATGGTTTGTAGAAACAAAATAAGGAAGGTTCCACTACCTTTTGGAGTCTTCTATTAGATTCTAGAGTATTCTACTCTATTCTAGAGACTTCTAGAGATTTTCAGAATGTACAAGAATTGTCTAGAAAGTTCTAGAACATTCTTGAACTCTCTAAATGCTTGCATGAAAAAGTTGCTGACTAGGCGCCACATCATGTCCATCTCATGCCTACGTGGCGCTTATGTTGTTTATTTCTAATATTTCCTCTTAGGTTTTCTCTCTTTACCTATTCCATTAATGTTAGAATATTTCTATGCATATATGTAAGGTGAAGAATTTCTAAGGAAAATATTTAAAAATTACGGAATGTTACAAATCATGTATACATGCCCATATCCGAGGCAAACATATCTCTGTATAAAACAATATCATATGCATAACATATTTCCTTTGCCATATAATGAGAAATACATTTAAAAATCACATGTTCAATGTATTTCAAAATTCATTTCAAAAGTCACTCTTCTTGAACCAGATATCATATTGCAATCGTTTCAAATATTCTAAACCATTTCAGGAACATATAAAAGTATCAATAACTTGTAAACATACTCATTAATTAATTTAAAGTTCAAAAAGAGTAAAAATAAGTCATAGAAAGAATATCTACTCACAGGGTAAGGGCTCCAGATTGGACAGCTCTAAAATATACTTTTCCAATTTCTATTTGATCAAATTGACTTAAAAAATGTATCTGGAGGGTCCAAAAATCAAGAAAGCAATTTCGGGAACTTGGTTACTATTCACCGCGAGAAAACACTATTCACTCATCAGAAAAATACTATTTACGACGAACAAAAATGCTGTTAGATGGCCGAAAATATACATATCCTAAGGTTTATCTAGCTCCTAAATCCATCTACAATGTCAGAATTTCAATTGGAGGTCTCTAAGTAAAAGTTTCAGAACTTACCTTTTTTTGATATTTTCTACTTCAGATTTACGGCGATTCAATGGCGGATTTAAAAAATTAATCGATCAAAATCGTAATATTCTCCGTCCTGAATCCAGTAGCACCCTCAGTTTTGAGATTGGAAGCCAATAGGCACTCCAGATCTAGAAAAAAATTTGAAAGTTACTATTCACTCACTATTTATCAATTCAGTTTTTCTGCCGTTGTTCTCCCCTGGTTTCTTCTTCCCTTTTATTGTTTGTTTTTTGTTTGTTTAATAATAATTATGATTATTTAATAATTAAATAATAGGATTTTATTTTATATAAATTCTGTTTTTCATCTTAAAATATTTAAAAAATTTCTAAAAATTTACATTCTCATAAACTTTTAGTTAAACTCTTAAGTTATAATTTTTCTTAATAAAAATCGTAATAAACAAATCTCAAAATAAATATCTTTATACATATTAAAAGAAATAATATTTCTAAAAATACAATAAAAATTTATTAGAGGCCAATATAATTATTTTAAGCAAAATAATAATTCTTTTAATTAAAAGTATACTTACTTTTAGCAAAACATACTCATTTTTAAACAAATAAAAATATATTTGCTTATAGCAACATACTATCATTTAAAAATAAAAATTACGCGTCAAAACGTAAATTCTCACATTTCTTTTGTACTTCTTTAACCCATATAATAAATATACATATTTTCTACTGTTCTTATCCCTATTTTCGAAATTCTCTCTTTTATTTCAAATTTTTCTTTAATTGGAAATTTCGTTAAATTTTTATGGTTATTACATCTCTGATAGGTACCAAGATCAAATAAAGGCTCCTCTTGTTCAGGTAGAAGTTTAGCATTTGGATCTATCAGACTTTTAACTTATTTACAGTTCAATATACTTGTCTCTGTGAGAAGATCTAAGACATACTTTCTCTAAGATATTATAATACTAGTACTTGAATGTGCCACCTCAATTCTAAGGAAATATTTCAACTTCCCTAGGTATTTAGTTTGAAAATTCTTGAGAAGATGTTGTTTGAGCTGGAAAATTCCTTCTTGATCATTCCTTGTGATGATGATTTCATCCACATAGATAATTAGATAAATGCAACATCTAGAGGATCGTTGTGTATAAAAAAATTGAATGATCAGCCTCACTACAGGTCATTCCAATTTGTTAAACAACACTGCTACAACGGTTAAACCACTACTAGAAAAAGATGATTTAGAGATAGAAATTAGAGACGGAATAATTTTCGTCTCTAACAGAGACGGAAATAGAGACGGATTTGAGAAGTTAGAGACTGATTGTAAGTTTTGTAATTTAGAGACAGAATTTTTCTGTCTCTAAAAATCTGTCTCTAATTTCATCTCTAAACTCATTTAGAGACGAAATTAGAGACAGATTTTTAGAGACAGAAAAATTCTGTCTCTAAATTACAAAACTTACAATCAGTCTCTAACTTCTCAAATCCGTCTCTATTTCCGTCTCTAAAACGAAAAATATTCCGTCTTTGAATTTCCATCTTTAGCTTCGTGAACAGTGAAAAAAAATTTTGAGAAGGATTTAGAGACGAAATTTTTTCAATTTTTAATTTTCATCTCTAATTCTGTCTCTAATTATAAAATGTATAAATTTTGTATATAAATTTTTTTATCTTTAATTTTATATCTAATTTTTGAAATAATATTTAAATTATTAGTAAAATTAGATAGAATTTAGACAATTTTTGAAAAAAATTTAAGTCCCGCTTAATTTGTAGAAATAAGTTGATGGAATGGAAATTAAGAACTTGTTTGATTCTGTTTTTTTTTGTTTTTAAAAACTGTTTTTGAAAACTATGTTTAAAAATTGTTCTGTAGAACAAAAGTAAAAAAAATCTGTTTGATAAACTATTTTGAAAACATGTTGCTTTTTGCTTTTTTGTATTATGAAAATAAAAACAGGAAAAAAAACTTTTTCTTATTTCTGTTTTTCTATTTTAAAAACAACTTATTTTCAGAACTTGTTTCCGAAACAATAACAGAAAACAATTACCAAACGAGTTTTTTTGTTTTGAAAACAACTGAAAATAAAAAACAGTTTTTATAAACAGAAAACAAACAGACCATAAGATTCTCTTACATTAATTTATTGTATTTGGTTGATATAATTGACTATAATTTTTATTTCCACGATATACAGATTCTCTTCTATATAGAAGATGATTTTATCCTGAAAAACTTCTAAAAAAAGGAAAAGTGAAATGAAATAAAAAAAGAGGTTAAAAGAGATAAATGATGAATAGATATATTTTATTAATATATTTTATTGTACAAATTTTTCATATTTACTTTCATTTTACATTTTTCAGAATTGATGAATATATATATTTTATTAATATTATGAGAAATGATTTAATAATTTCAAAAAGAAATAAGCATTTATGAAAAATAAAGACATATCTTCCCAATAAATATATGTACGCTTAATTTTGGATGTAATATAATTTTGGTCAATATATATATATATATATATATATATATATATATATATATATTTGTGTGTATGTGTATAGGTGTTTATTATTCGAAAATAAAAAGTATGAGGTTAAAAGAGGTAAATGAAATTTTTTATGAAATATAAGTGTATTTTAAATTATACTTTTTTATATTTTATGTCATAAAATACTATTAAGAAATTATAGAAATATTATTTTATCTGTATTACCATAGGAGAAGATATTTTTATCCAAGAAAAAAAAAGCTCACTCCAGAATTTCTTTCAATTCAATTTTTATATAGAAAATAAATTTATAAAAATAATAATTTTTTTGAAAATTTTGATTATTTTATTTTTCAATTTATTGTAATACATTTTTAAATTTTAATATTTTGAATAAATTATTTAAAAAATTATATTGTCTTTAAAAATTAAAAAGAAAATAAACTTAAGAAATATAAAGATTTGTTAAAAATCTGAAATTTTCTTTTAAATATTTTAAAAAATATATTTATAAAAGGTCATATAAAATATTTATTTGATAAAATTAAATTTAAAAATGTATTAAAAATAAACTTTAAAATAAATAAGTGAAAATACTTCAAAATACAGCAAAAGACTATTTTTTGAATCAAGGCTCGTATCCTTGCAAATAACTTAGTATGTCAACCAAATAAAAAAATCTTGAACCAAATATATCAGATAACAATCTATCTTTAAATTTATATTTAAAAATATAATAAATTTAAGATTTTAAAATACTCAAACTCAAACTTATTTATTTAAAAAAATTTAAATTGAAATTTTTTTTCACGTTGAGATTGTTAACACGAAATTTATTTATATAATGTCAAAATAAAACTTAAAAAGTCAAATCACTTAAAAGGTGAGGTTTCTGTTTTGGTTGAATTACATGAGGCCACACCTAAAATTGCTCTGTATAGGAAGCCTTGCGCCTACCCAAGTGGCGTGGAATAAAATAGATTGCAAACTGAAACAACCCTCTTGACCTATTGTCAGTATTGTATAACATTATAATCAACCTTACTTATTTTTACAGCCAAGTAAAATAAATATTTTACAAAATAAATTATAAAAAATCTAATGCATAATCAAGTAGAGCCCCTAAACCTTAGAGCTTGCTTGGGTGAATAAATTTTACATATTTTTTTACAAGGTTTTTTTTGAACTGATTTTTTTTACTAGGTGAATGAATGTTGGTTTTTTTTGGACAACAGGCCGAAGCCCAATCACTAAACATAAAGACATAAAGATACAGACAATCAAGCCCACTTCAGGATTGGACTGCGGGTCTGGACATGTTTAGACTCATGTCTAGGCCCGCTGGACTGCACTGTGAATGAATTTGGCCCTGTACCCGTCACACGCTCTCACTCTGCCTCTCGAGAACTCCCCTTCGCCTCTTCCAGAATCTCATCGTGCCCTAGCATTGTGCCCTAGCATTGCCTCGTCCAGGTCTCCGTCGGTGGCTGCGAAAATCGTTGTGAAAACTCCGGCCTCTGGTGACCTCCCTGTCTTCACCTCTCGACCCTCATAGACTGCAGTATACAAATTTCTCAGGTAAGTTAAATTTTTTTGTTGGACTTTGTTGTGGTTACTCCCTATCCTACCCGGTGTTCAATGTTTCAATTTCTCAGCCCTCATAAATCCTCCCATGTTAGAGTAATTTATTTTTAACTTTTCTTTCCAGTGTCTCCATTTCTAGTTTCATCTAGTCCCTGTCTTTTTCTGTCACCGTAGTCTACAAATTTCAACCTCCCTGTCACTGGTTTCAACCCCCTCAGTGAATCCTCCGACGTAGCCAGGTAAGTGAATGATTTCTACTTTAAGTCCCTGTCACTGGTTTCCCTGGTTGCTTAAAAGCTAAAGCAGCAAATCTTGCTGAATGTAATTGTGATGGGAATAATTGTAAAATATTTTCCATAATTTATGATGGGTTCTGTTCCTGCATATATTTGTTAGTGAAACCAAATGCTTATGCTATCTATTCTTGCATGTAATTGAGTGACCGTGAATTTTCCTGACTCATGGCTGCCATATATTTGGATTGTTTTCCTGCATATGCTATCTGTCACTGGTTTTCCTGCATATATTTGTGCCTCTTTGAATGCTTGCATTAGGGTCTCTTAGTTTTGATTACTGTGTGTGATCACTTTTAGCAAAATTAGCTGGAATTCAGACAATTGTTTTGGTCCCCACTGAACTTGGAGTGGTTGAATTGGGTTCTGTTGGTGGGTGTAATGACGTTCATGATGATGGGCTTTGGAAGTTATTTGCTAGTGCTTACCAATATGATACAAAGTAGATGCATTTACTTAGAGACTGTCAAAGGCCTTTTAAGGTCTGGAATTGTATACATTGTTAGTCCTATTATAAGATTTGGTTTTATTTGCTAGTGCTTACTAATATAATAATATGCATATATAGAATGTAACAATTGCCTGTTGGCTAATCAGGAACGGGAATAAAGTCTTTACAATGGTCATATTTCTTTGAGTCCAGTTGTAAATAGCTTCCAACAGCTATATTCTTCATTTTCCTATAAATACTAGGCTATATTGAATGTTGTATTTAAGGTTTGAGCTCTTATGTTAAGTTTTCTAATTTAAGCGATGGTATTGTAATATCCACTATTCTCGAGAGTGTTATGCTAAACTTTTACTTATTTCTTTGTGATTTGTGATTCAAGGGAAGGTCTTTTGAAGTGTTAGGTAAGGGAAGTTTTTCGAAAGGTTAGTATAAGTGGTTATAAGTGGAGAGAACTTGGTTACCAACTTGCTTGAGTTGTGTGGTTGTAGTGGCTCACAAGTACATATGTTAAACTTGTGGTTTATAGTGAAAATCTTAAGTTATAGCTTTAGAACTAGATATAAGCTTTGTGATTATACTGAACCAAGATAAATCTTAAGTTACAGCTTTAGAACTAGTTTTATTGGCATATATAATCTTGTTTGTAAATGAAATAAATTTAATTGATATATGTTGGTAGTTAAGAGTTGAATAAAATAAAAACTTTAAATTGGAAATTTTCTAAACTAATATTTTTAATACTTATCTAAAATAGTATGGAAGACTCCATTGGTAAGGAGTGAATAGAACATCTGTTAAGTTAATGTTATAAACTCTTTAATGACTTATTAGTTCAAGTTTATACATATTTATTGATTATTTAACTAAGATGATCTATAATATTTCATATAACTGACATGCATAAAGTATTACCAAACTAAATAATTGCCTATCTTGTTATAACAATATTTCAATGGCGATTCTATAATTTATGTATAACTATTTATTTAAAACATTATAGGAAATTTATAAATGAGTAGTCTGTATAAATTCTAGTTTAATTGATTCTGATATATTGAAATGGATATATGCATTAGTTGATGTGTTCATTTTTCTTTGATTTGTGAAAAGCTCATGCCTCCAGCTTATTCCATTGTATTATACTATGTATTATTTATTCACTGAGTTAAAAATTCATTCTACTTAGTTATATACTTTTCATATAAAAGTCTAGAGCATACTTCGTCATTAGTGGCTTAGAATGAGAGACGTTACACTTGGGTGAGCCCCATACTTGCTTCCAGTGAGTCGTACTTTGTCTTATTTGTTTTGTCAATATAATATTGTAGTTTAGAGTTGCTCCATAATCCAAAGACAGGATTATAGCTTCCGCATGCATTTATGTTATGATTTGTTATGTTGTTATATCAATGTGGCATATATACTGAACCAAGGTCTTTTGCACTGCTTTAAGCCCTTTTGATTATACAAAAAAAATTCAAAATTTTATCCTTTATTCCTCTTTGGGCTCAAAATTCTAAAACACTTAATTCACCCATCTCTTGGGTGTTTACCATTCCTAACAAAATCATTGTAGATATTCATAATAAATCATGTGATAAAATAAAATAAAATCATTTAAACTTAGGGTTTCTACATAATCCTTATTATGCTACTAAAATTCTTCTAATTTTGATTTGAAAGCCATAGGTGAAAAGTGGATGTTATAACTAAGTGAGCATAAATAGCTTAGGCAAAATGCCTAAAAAAAGAACAATTTTTACAAAGATAAATTCAAAAGATGGAATTATAAGAAAATCCTTAGGAATGAATTTAAGCCTTGACAAAGAGTTTTAGTGTCTAATTCAAGGCTTAGACTATTCTCTTGGAAGTTGAAATCTTAATGGTCTAACCTATTTATTTTTGGCCTTACATTAAACTCACTTAGAGGACCTTATACAGTCAAATAATTGGAAAGATTAATAATTAAGGCCATAATTTAGCAATGTAAAGGCAAAAAGTAGAGGACAAGGAATAACCTCTCTAATCTCTTATCTCTTGTTTGGCCTTCCACTAGAAGCATACTATAGATAAAGTCAAGAGGCCTCAAAGTATTTAAAAATTCACAGTTTAGGATACTAATTAGTTTACATTTGATTTATTGTCCCTATGTTAGAAAAATTATAAGTGGGTCAACTAAAAATGGCACCAAAAGAACTTTTAATACAACTTACGTGATGGTTATAGATTTTTAGAAAATAGTGATGGAGATATTGAAATCAAATTCCTACCCATTTAAAGAACCTACAAAGAAAAGCCTATATGACCAAGGAAGATCAAACCACTCTAGAAAATATATGATGTTTAACTCATGCATATGCTTTACTATTTCAATTTTTAAACTTTTAGATAAAAAAATGCCCACTTTCAATAAGATTTTTGTCTTTTTAGGAATGGTCATTAATATATGAAAGCTAAAGCTAGATAACTTGGGACACCATGATATCTACTTGAGATAAGATTATATAATAATTATTGGAATAACAGCTAAGAATATAATAAATATCGCTCTCTTACAAGCAAGGTAGAACAAAGAATAGACAAGAAAAATTATTTGAAAATACCTCACTTTTTTATTCACACACACCTTAATTCTAACTCAAGATTGAAATTTCTCAATGTAATATATAAGCAGAAATGGCAAACTTAACCTCTTATACAAATAACAAGAGCTATTTATATTATGATTCTTAGCAACCACCTATAATTGGCTATACAAAGTTAACTACTCCTTATTGAACCAATCACCAGTTGCCAAGTTATAATCATTGAGTTACTACCACCTATTGCCTTTTACTGCTTCTGACATGAAATTCAAGCCAATCAATACAAATATTCTGCTCCTTGGCTAAATTTCTTGCAACTACATTACATTTTACAAATTAAAACTAGAATACTGCTACTTTTACACAACTTATGCTACTACACTTTAGCTTCCTTTATATTCATAAGTTCAAGTAGTGGTTAAACCTTGGTGATACCAATGCCTTTGTCAACATATCTGTTGAATTTTTTCTAGTATCTACCTTTTCCAATTTGACTTTTCCACTAGCAATGTGATGTCTCTTATGAAAAATAAACTTACATTTTTGTGCTTTATTTTTTCATGGTCAACATTATTCTTGGTAAAGTGTATGGCACTTTGGCTATCACACCCCACTTCTACAACCACTCCACTTACTACCAAGCTAGCTACCATGCTTTTAGTCCACCTTGTCTCTCTTTTACAACTTTTTTCAAAGCTATGAACTTAGCTTTTGTTGTTGAAAGGAAAACTACGTACTATAGTGTTGGCTTTTAGCTTATAGTATTCCTATAAAACTAGAATATATATCCATTTAAAAACTTTCTCTTATCAGTATAGCCTATATAATTTAAGTCTACTTACCCCAAAGCCTCATTTCTCAAACTTCTAGCCATTGTGTAAATCAACCCTAACTTGGTGATTACTCTCAAATACCTAAACACCCATTTCATAGCCTACAATAGTTTTGCTCTTAGATTTTCTATGTATCTACTAATCTTACTTACTGTATAGGCCAAATCAAGCCTTATGCACATTATGGCATACATGAGACTGCCTACTACACTGGTGTATAGCATGAAAGACATGCGACTAAACTCTTGGTTTGTTTTAAGTAAATCTTCTATAGAAACTTTCATATGCTATGCCATTAGAGTTGTGACAATTTTGTGGCCTTCCATGTGGAACCTTTTAAGCATATTTTCTAGTTACTCTTTTGAGATAAATGGAAGCACCCTTTTGCTGTTGTTTCTCCTAATCTTTATACCCAGAATTTCTTATGTATTAACTATTCACCCTAACCCTAGCCAAAATTTTGTCCCAATCCCTCCAATCAAACAAACAAATTCAACTACTCCCAAGTTCCATCCATAAATCATCTTCTTATCATCCTCTAACTGAAAACGATCAATTAGAATAATTAAAAACACAAAATATGACTTGAGAATTAGTTGAATATACATTTTGATTATATGCCAATTGACACTTTTTTGGTGGCACCACACTTTGATTATAAACTATGAACTCATTAGGACTCGAGAATTAGTTGAATATACATTTAAAGAATTATATAGTGTCCTAATTTGATTTGGAAGAAGGTAATGAACATATATTACGTGCAATTAGAACTAAATTGGGCATAAATCAAATAGGGATTGGTGTTTGTGGCATAGGAATTTGAAAATGCTTATTTGTCAATGGATCATTGCTTATAAATTATCAAAAATTGTGATCCCTCTTTGCTATGTATTGTATGTGTCTGCATGTGTTTTGTTGGGTGATTGGTGCCATACCACCCATTTTTCTTCTATCTTGATGATATGTGTTCTTGGCCTATCAATTGATTTTAAAACCGAAAACAGAATATGTCAATATATAGTATATTACTTATTTCTTTTCTTTCTATTTTGCTACCTTGTTTGTGTTTTTCTTTTCATGAAAATCTATAGTATTTATTGCATATAAATGAAAACAATATGTTAGAAAAAATAATAATAAATGAATATAGTGGTAGTGAGAATGTATGGGCTTGGTCTTATAGGATGAAAGGATGACTGAGGAAAAGTTTCTTAGTTGGGATTGGAAGGATGGAGAGATAATCACTTTATTGGATTATAAAGATATTCAATTGGAATATGTTTAACTTAGCTAGCTAAATTAAATCAGATTCTAAAGACAACCAGTTGACAAAGGCAGTGAATTTGTAGAAGTGTGAGCAGTCGTCTCCTTGTGGGCTAACTTTCTTGGTTGAATTGATAATCTCTTAATCATCATCTAATGATGTTTTTCCTTTCTAACATAGTTTAATATAAACTTTGGAGTTTAGCTGTTGAACTTTGGCGGCCCCAGAATATTCTCTCCCCTTCTAACACTCCCTCAAAGGCTTCAACTTTCAAGGCCTTGTGAGATTCTTATTCAAACTCCACAAGGTCCCCCCCCACTCCTATCCTTACTCTCTTCTTTCTCTCTCTAGCTTGACATAGTTAGAAACAGTAACCATTTGAAAACACAAAGAGTTTAAGGAAAAGCAAAATGTTGTCACCAAGGGTGTATATATATATATATATATATATATATATATATATATATATATATATATATATATTAAACAATTTGTCTAGTGGTATAAAGCTCATAACATCTTTAAATCAATGACTAAGGCATTTTGATTAATGGTATTTTGAAAAAGAGTATTATTAGTTGTTTTATAGATAGTGACAAGTGAGATGCTTGGAGTGTATAAAAATTAATAAAAATGTATGTGAACTCAAAACAAATTTTCACACACATGATGCTTTTTTAGGTCAGAAACAGCTACTTTCAACACAAACATGAATTGAAAATTATGTCATGCAGCCAAGAAAAAGAGCAAAAAAACATATGTTAACTGAAAAATTGATTTCTATTCACATTATGCCTTTGATGTTGGTATTGCTTCAATATGTTATTATAATTTGTGCTATATTGAATTAAGATGCTTTTTTTATTTATGTATGCCTAAAAACAGGATAGAAGTTCCTAAACATTGTAAGTGGATGGATAATAGGGTTGGTCCTGATAAGAGAACATTTACATATGAGTTTATGGCAGGAGTTGTTGAGTTTTTAGAGTTTGCTTGTAGTCAGGATCATTTTAAAAGTGTAGGAAAGTTGAGGTGTCCTTGTAGAAAATGCAAGTGTCAGAAGTATTTTTCAGTTGATGAAGTGAAAACCCACCTTTGTATGAAGGGATTTATGAGTAATTATTATTATTGGACCAACCATGATGAACCAAGACCTCTCTTTCCACCAATGGTTTCAAGAAACTCATATTATGGAAGTAGTGACTTTCAGGCATGCTTCAATGATCAGGAACAAATGGTAATGGATGCTGCTGGACCATCTATTGGTAATTATATAGAGCAATAAGGTTTTGGTCAGTGTGAACAGAGGGATGAAGATCTTAACCCGGAAGCCAAATTTTTTTTTAATATGTTAGAAGCTGAGGATGCTCCTTTGTATGACGGTTGTCAAAATTATTTTGAATTGTCAGCTGCAGTGGAAGCTTTGGGTATCAAGTTGGTCTTCAACATATCTGAAAATTGTTTCAATCGGTGGCTACAATTTATAGAAAATGCATTGCCAAATGAAAATTGTATGCCTAAAAACCTCTACCGCGCAAAGAAATCAGTGGAGCAATTAGGATTATGTTGTATAAAAATTTATTGTTGTCGAAACGGATGCATGATTTATCATAGTCCTCTTGATAAGGAGTTTCATCATTGTAAATTTTTTATGTAAAGAGTGTTACAAAAGGGTCATCAGAAATGGCAAGGCAAGAGAACTTCCAGTGAAAAAAATGTGGTATTTTCCACTGATTCCAAGGCTCCAAAGACTTTATTCCTCAATGCAAACTGCAAGTCAAATGAGATGGCATTGAGAAACTATGAGGGTGACAGGCTCTTTATCTTATCCATCTGATGGTGAGGCTTGGAAAATATTCAATGAAAAATATCATGAATTTGCAATGGACCCTCGAAATGTGAGGTTAGGTTTGTGTGCTGATGGATTTGCTCCATTTGATAAAATAGGTCGAATTTATTCATGTTGGCCAGTTATTGTTACTCTTTACAATCTTCCCCCTTGGATGTGCATGAGAAGAGAGTTCTTGTTCTTGACCATTATAATCCCTGGTCCTTCCAATCCAAAAATAAAATTGATGTGTATTTGCAACCACTTATAGATGACCTCAAACTTTTATGGAACACTGGTGTCATGACTTGTGATGTCTCACTAAAATAGAACTTTATTATGAAAGCTTGTTTTTTGTGGACCATTAATGACTTTTCTGCATATGGGATGCTTTTAGGTTGGATGACAATGGGAAAACTTGTTTGTCCAATATGTATGGAGTGTTCAAAGGCATTCACCCTTCGACATAGTCGGAAGATGTCTTTCTTTAATTGTCATCAACAATTCTTACCACTTGATCATAGTTACAGAAGGAATAAGAATGCTTTTCGAAAGAGACATACTGAAACATCTTTACCTTCGCCTCGGTTAATAGGTTAAGAAGTGTTGGAAAGGGTTAGACATATGCCTAGCATAACTAAAGAGACATATGATAATACCCAGGGTATGGAGTTATTCACAACTGGACCAAGCAATCTATATTTTGGGAGTTACCATATTGGAAAACAAATCTTCTTCCACACAATCTAGATGTTATGCATACTGAGAGAAATGTCTTTTTGAATATTTTATACACAGTGATGGACACTAAAGGTAAGACAAAAGACAATTTTAATGCAAGGTTCGACTTGGTAGAGATTTGTAGAGGGAATGAATTAGAGCTATATGATGGAAGAGATAGCAAACTAATTAAACCCAAAGCAAAATACACATTAACTAAGCAACAAAGATTAGTTGTGTGTGAATGGGTCAAAAAATTGAAACTGCCAGACGAATATGTCTCTACATTATCAAGGTGTGTTGACATGAGAGAAGCAAAGTTGTTTGGTATGAAAAGTCATGATTATCATGTGTTTATGCAACGCTTGCTCCCAATTGCATTCAAAGTATTACCAAAGCCTATTTGGAACACACTCACAGAATTCAATCAATTCTTTCAAGAATTGACTTCACCATTGTTGCAAGAGGATACTTTACATGTGATGGAGCAAAACATTCCAGTCATTCTTTGCAAATTAGAACAATTTTTTCCTCCAAGTTTTTTTGACTCAATGGAACACCTTCCAATTCATTTTCCATATGAAACAAGGGTTGGAGGTCTAGTGCAATATCGATGGATGTATCCATTTCAAAGGTAGAGTTATATGTCCTTTTTGTTTTTTTTAATTATGGAATCGTATTCATAATACTAAATGTATCAATTAAGTGTATTAATTTTATTCGCACACTAAAAGACAAGGTGAAGAACACAGCTACAGTTGAAGGATTCATTTGTGAAGCTTATTTGGTATAAGAGACCTCTACATTTGCATCCTACTATTATCCACCTGATATTCCATGTAGAAGACTCAAGTACCATGAAATATGATGGAGGTGAAGGTTGTTCAATTAGACCACTGCTTTCTATCTTTAATTATCCTGGCCGTCCAACCGAAAAATGCATATCCTTCATGTTGGAAGAAAATGACTTACAAACTGCACATTTATATGTTCTTCTAAATTGTCCTGAAGTGGAGCCATTTTTAATGTAAGTGTATAAAATGCTCATTTAAGTGTTATATATATATATATATATATATATATATATATATATCACTATAAATTGTTCTAACATGTTTTCTAAATATAGCATATATACTAATATGTTACAAGAATGTGGGATGAGTGACTCGGAAGTGGACAAACAAATCTCCACAATGTTTCCTATTTGGTTTAAGGAATACGTATGTTGCACAAATTCTCCTTAATTCCTTATTTTCTAACATTTTGTTTCTTATGTGAAACTAACTTAAATGTTTGATGACTAGGTGTTAAATAATAATGTCGAAAATGTCCTTCTAAAGAGTTTGGCATGGGGTCCTCAAAGAAAAGCCAATAAATGACCATCTTATTATGTAAATGGTTATAAATTTAATACAAAAGATCATGGCCAAGGTATGGGTACAACAAATTTTGGTGTATGTTGTCAAGGTGATATAGATGAAACAATAGAAAATAATTATTATGGAGTTTTAACAGACATTATTGAAGTACACTATACAGGATGGCCTATATAGATGTTAGTTCTATTCAAGTGTGATTGGTTTAATCCCACCTTAAATCATGGAACAAAGGTAGATAACTATGGGATTGTCGAAGTTACAACATCCAGGAGATATAAAAATTATGATCACTTTATATTTGCACAACAAGCAACACAAGTATATTATATACAATATCCTGAAGGGCAATGTGATTGGTTAGTAGTGATCAAAACTAAATTACGAACCACAATACAAACTGCAGTAGAAACTAAAATGCCTGAAAGTGATGCTCAATACCAAGAAGAGTCATCAATGCAATCGCCTGTATTAGTTGTAAATGACAATCTCAAGTAGAGTCTTGTTGATATTGAAGGCCCTGTGGATGAAGTATATCGTTCTTCTTTGAACCTACATGAAGTAGATACAGATATAGATATTGAAATAAAAGATGTGGATGAAAAAGATACCGAGGAAGAAGAAGAGGAAGAAAATGATAATGATGAAGATGTTTAGGTATTGTTATCTTTCTTTATTTTACTAGTGTATTATGTAGATCATATATTATGTATTTTTTAAGTAGGTTATAAATCTATGGTAGTATAGTTATGACTTTCGTTATCATTGTCTTTTGTCATTATTTGTATTTTTTATTATTAAATTGTCATCAAATTTAATCAGAATAGATGATTATCTTTTTATCTACAGATGACAGGTAGAGGAAGGGGTAGAGGTAGAGGGCGGGGACGGGCTATCTCTCAGCCATATACACAGCCAGACACATCACATGTAGCTAACATAGCTCAGCTTCACTAGATCCACACTGGACATACACCTACTTCATCTCCCTTTTCCCAGACTTATCATACTTCTACCCTATCTTTCCATTCACAAGCAGTGCATTCAAGTGCCTCATCTTCTCATCTTTCTAGTACGGTTGCCCTTACCCCACCTACACATACCATGTGTGCCCCTTCTCCTAATTCATCTGCATGTCCAAATTTTGAGCCAGTTCCTTTCACACCACAGACTATTCAGTGGGGAGCAACGGACATAGATGGTCGAATTTGGATTAGATTAGCATATGGGAACATGTAAGTAATATGTGTGCTTTTTTGTCAGTATATTTAAATTGATCTCTATACTTTCAGATTTTATCCTGACTTCCCAACAAGAGGTGTCATCACAACGATTTTCAAGAAAAAATTTGAAGGTGCTTGGTCCAGCTAAAGAAAAGTAGACAACAATACTATTAAAATGTGGTTTGAGGAGTTCAAGGTAATATGTAACATTTCCTATTATATTTATTGATATGTTTTTAAAAAATATGTGAATGTTATGTTAATTTGTTTACTTTGTTTGTTTAGGCAAATTTTAAATGGTTGAACAATGATGAGCACAATATTAAAAGGTCATTTGACAGCAAGGGATCAACAACCCTAAAAAATGCATTGTTTAAGCTATGTAGCGGTGAGGACAAGGGTGATTGGATTCCACCAGAGAAGCTACAACAGTTAAGGGCTGAATGGGATAGTGAAGGCTAGCAAGATAAAGAAAAATAATAATAAACAAAATAGACTTTCCAAAGAAAGACTTAATATACATAGTGGAGGGTCTATATCTGCGCGAGAGCATGCCAAAAGAATGGTGAGTAATTTCTGTCAAATATATAGTGATTAAGTTCTTACTTCAATATTACTTAACTTTCTATTATTTTAGAGGGTGTAAATGAATAAAGAATCGACATATTTTGAGTTCACCAGCCCAAAGGGAAGCCATCGAGGTGGTTCAACGAGCAGTAAGGAAGAATTGCTGTATGTAGTCACTACTCTTTTATTTTCATTTCTTTATAAATATTCATTTTTTTTAATAATTTTATTTTTTTAGGAAATGTATCAAACAAAAATAGCTGAGAGACAGTCCGAATCTCATAGCGATGAGGGTTCTAGCCAACACTCCACCCAACATTCAGACACTGTTGTTTATTTAGATGTGGTTGGCGGCATGAACAATAAAGGACGAATATATGGGCTGGGATCTCAAGTACATAATGTATTAGCAGCATGTTCCTCTTCTAAGTTTTCTGCTTCTGATGGAGTCTCAGAAGAATGGGTTACTATTATGAATGTAAAAATTGAGGCTTTATATGCACGGCTCTAACAAAGTGAAGATAAAAATTTCATGTTAAAGTGAAAGGTTGAGGAATGGAATCGGATGTTTCGGTGCCTCATGATAGATGGTAGTATAAGAATGTCCTCGTTTCCACCTAGAGAAGAAGATAATAATAACAATGAACAAAATTGTAATGCTGTTGATGGATCATGATAGTTTGTGTTATTTATGTATGATTTTGTGTTATGTATTAATGATGCAAAAGTGTTTTATTGTTGATATTTTCATGTCATGTAATCATTTATATGATAATAGATTTGAGATTATTAAAAATTTATGTTGATATATTTTTGGATGATAATATGTTTAAGATTATTCAAAATTTATGTTGATATTTCTGCCCGATATTGGTTTAGTTTTTGACTATTGGCTGATATTGGTTTGGTTTCTGGTTGAAAGGTTTAAGATTATTTAAAATATATTTTGATATATTTCTAGAGTTAGAGACAGAATTTTTTTCGTCTCTGATATTAGAGACAGAAAAATCCGTCTATGAAACGAGAGACGAAAAAATCCGTCTCTGGAATCAGAGACGAACTTTTCTATCTCTGGAGGCAGAGACAGAATATTCTGTCTCTGTTCGTCTCTGGAGTCAGAGACGGAATATTTCGTCTCTATAGAGATGGAATCCTTAACCAAATTTAGAGACAGATTTATTAATTTTAGAGATGGAATTTATATTCCGTCTCTAAATTTTTGCGACTGCATTTTTAGAGACGAAAATTGTTCTGTCTCTAACACAGTTAAAGACAAAATTATGCATGTTTAGAGACGGAAAAATTTGGTCTCTAAATAGAATTTTTCTAGTAGTGAACCAAACCCAAAGAGATTACTTTAAACCATAGATAGATTGTCATAATCTTCATACTAGTTCAGACTCTCCCTGAACAACAAAATTAGGTGATTGCTCCATATACACTTCTTCCTCAAGATATCCATGAAGGAATGCATTCTTAATATCAAGTTAATAAAGAGGCGAATGTTGCATGGTAACAATGGATAACATAAGCCGAATGGAAACAATTTTTGCAACTGGAGAGAAGGTAGCACCATAATTTAACTCGAAAATTTGTGTATAACATTTGGCAACCAGAAAAACCTTAAGACAATCAAAAGTACTATTAAATGCAATTTTAACTGTATAAACCCAACGACAACCAACAAGAGACTTGCAAGGAAGAAGATATGTTAATTCATAAGTGTCACATGATTGTAATGCCATTATTTCATCAACTATTGCTTGTCGCCACCCAAGGTGAGATAGGGCTTCCTCTGTAGTATAAGGAATAAAGACATAAGACAAAGAAGACACAAAGACATAATAGGGAGATGATAACTGATGATAATTCATAAAATTGTAGATAGGATGGGGATTACAAAAAGAGTGAATACCTTTCTGAATAGTAATAGGACCATCAACAGGAGACAGGTTCTGAAATTGGAGTCAGGGGTGAATCATCAGAAACATCCACAAGATTTGTAGGATTGGGTACACGGTGATGATAAACCTAGAGGGTTGGAGTTGATTGTGAAGGAGAAACTGAAGTGTTTGGTAATGGAATAATAGAAGAATCAAGTCAGGGTAGAGGAAGAGCATTAGTAATAATAAATTGATCAACAAAATGAAATAGTGAGTAATAAAAAGACTACTAAAAAAGAGTAACATCTACATATACAAAGAATTGATGAGTTAAAGGAGAGTAACACTGGTACCCTTTTTGCAATCTGAAATATCTCAAAAAGAAGCATTTAAAAGACTTAATGGAAAGCTTATCACGACTTGAAATATTATTATGAACAAAGCAAACACAGCCAAAGACATGAGGAGGGAGATGATGCAATGGTTGGCTTGAAAATATGAGAGAATAAGGGATATGACCTTTGAGCACTGAGGAAGGAATATGGCTGATTAAGTAACAGGATGTAAGAATCACATCACTCAAAAAGAAAGAGGAACATTGTGATGATGTGACAAAGTGCGAGCTATCTCAATTAAATGGTGATTCTTGTATTCAGCTACACCATTTTGTTTTGGTGTGTGAGCGCAAGAACATTGATAAAGCATACTTGTGTAGACATAAAATTTTAAAAAGAGACAGAAAAATATTTATGTGCATTATCACTTTGCAAAATTTGAACAGACATATTAAATTGGATATGAATCTCAATGCAAAAATTTTTACAAATAGAAAACAGTCCAGATTGATCCTTCATTAAAAACAACTAAGTACACAAAGAGTAATCATCAATCAAAGTGAAAAAATACTTAAAACTCAACAAAACGATGATGACTAAGTCCTCATACATCAATATGAACTAAGGGAAAATGAGACTCAACTTTACTCTGACTCTGCTTAGGGAAAGATATAGTGGTATGTTTACACAACTGACATGATACACATGTTGAAGACTCTAAAGAAGAAAGACTAAGTATCATTTGTTACAGTATATGAAAGATGGGGTGCCTCAAACAATGATAAAGCATAGATGGAGAGACAGTGGTAGTATAGACTGTTGGAGATGTAGGCATAATTAAATGATATAGCTCTTGTGATTCACTCTCGGTTCTAATTGTTTGACCAATGCTCCAATCCTATATAAGCATAGAAAAATAAAAATAAAAATTCAAAAATTAATTCAAAATATGAATAAGCTTATTTACAGAAATGATATTGAAAGGATAACCAAGAATGTCAAGAACAAACTTAAGAGGTAGAGAAGGAAGTGATTGTGTTTGAACAATGCCTTTGGTAACAACTTTAGAACCATTAGCAAGAATAACAACAAGAGGAGAAGATGAAATATCTAATTTTAAGAAAAGATAAGGGTTACCAGAGATATGACCTGAAGCACTTAAGTTTAAAATCCAAGATTTTGAAGAAGGAGACTTACTAAGGTAGGCAACAAGGTTACAAGTATGGGCAATGAAAGCAATGAAACTAGCAGTATTTTTAGTGGCATGATATTGTAAAAATTTCTAATAATCTGCTCCAAACAAAGAGACTATTGTGAACACCACAAAGGAGGCAACCATCACGTCTAGGATCAACTTCTAACCTAATGTGAAACTGACCAGCAAAGAAAACACCATGAATGGGGAGCAAAGAGTGAAAGTAGTAATTGGTAGGTGCTAAGGATGATTCTTTGGCACTATTTGGGTAGTATAGACAAAAAATGTAGGTTGGAGAAGCTTATCGATGCATTATTGGGATGCTGAGAGGTAGACTAGTGACAAGACAAAAGGAAAAGCTTCAACCTGTAGTGGCTAGAGGGATGCTGGAGGACCATCGACGGTGGAGACTGGCTGAACACACCTGTCTGTGGTGGTCTGGTACATTGGTTGGGCCATTGTCTTTGGTAGAGAGGCTCGCAACCCTTCTACAACATGATGCAAATTTTTTTTTTCCTTTAAAAAAAACTGTTAAAAAAAGGAAGACTATTGATTTGTGTTTTTCTCAAGGCTTTGATACCATGTTAAATTAGAGAAAAATAGGAGAAAAATATAATTTTAAAATGTAGTATATAAGTAAGGCTTACATTATTCATTGATATTTATAGAAAAATATAAAGACAAACCACTAATTACAAACATAATTATGATCCATAAATCAGGGATATGACCATTACTACAATCCCTTAAATCAAGAGATATAACCGATACTCCCTAATCACACATAATTCTAATTAATTCATAATCTATTTACATTAATTATAACAACTACAAAATAGGGAAGAGTAAATCATACAAATGCAAATAATGGTGGAACAAAATGAAACAGGAAATGGGCATAGATCCTTATCAAGAAAATAAAATGGTTATATAAATTAAATCCAATTCCAATTATTTTTTTCAATTTTCTAAACTAACATCAGTTGGATCTAAAATCATTTTCTCTTCATCTTACTCCTCCTAATGAGAAATAGGTCAAGCCTAAGTAAACAAAATCTAAACTCATCACAACTGTAACATCCCTAATTTTGTTTTATGTATTCAAAGTAACATCCGTAATTTCGTTTCTTTTATTGATAAAGGTATATAAATATTTAATTAATAAAATAAAATTTATTAGACAATTTTTAGATATCTAAGGAAATATAATCCTTAGAAATTCTTCACCTTACGTGTATGCATAGAAATGTTCTAACATTAATGGAATAGGTAAAGAGAGAAAACCTAAGAGGAAAAATTAGAAATAAATATACTAAAGAAAGGTGAAATTCTTGGGTAAGGAAGATAAATTTTTGTGAAGTAAATAAATGTATTAAAATTTCAACAAGATTGAATTAGGGTAATTTTTCCTAATTTAAAAGTTAAAGTTACTAAGTTTAGTATCTCTACCCATAAATTGGGCTTTCACCTATGGACACTTCATATAGAGTTTTTCTACTTCACATGAATTTTTAGCAAGCCAATAGGATAGCCCAAGGAAGAAATAAAACATAGACTTGGACTAGGATATAGAAATTGGACCGGTAGCCCAAAAATCATGAAAATGTGACTAAGCCCATTATGAAAGGTAGAATTTTAATCAAAACAAAGAAAATGGGCAAGAATGAGCCCAAACCCAAGAGGAAAATAAAAATAAAGTGATGAAATAATGATGTAATTAAGATTAGGTGACATGGCATTAAGACAAAAATTTAGCAAGTGGTATGATAATACATGGCATTAGGATAAAATATCTATATTCTACACTCATAATTTTAGCAAGTGGGTAATAATACATAGCATTATGACAAAACATCATTATCCTACACAAATAATTTTATCTAAGCAAGAAAGATTCAAGGGTTGGAAATTTGCCACCTAAAAAGGCAAACCTATCATAATTGATTAAGACAAAAGAAAAAGGAAATGAATCCCTAAATCAAAGGGACCTTGTCCCTTATCTTAAGAACATATTATCATAATTTTCAAAATACAAATCTCCTTTTCCTATACATATCTTGACTAAGGAAGAGGAAGACAAGAACATGAGTTATTTGTTTTCCAATAATTCAACCAAGTGTATCATAATTGTGATAAGGTAGACCCATGATTATGAAAGATGAATTATTTGATAGTCTATATAAGTAAAACCCACCCTTATAACATTAGAATTTTTGTCCAAGTGAGAGAAAGGAAAAATAGAAGCAAGGTAGAGTGAGGAAATGAGAGGAAGAAAGGAAGAAAGAGGAAGGAGAAGTCTAGAGGACTAAGTACTCAAGGTAAGTTTAACAATATTTCTTTTTGAAAAAAAGATTTGAAACTTGTAATATTTATATGAGATTTTGATCTTAGAACTTTGATGATTGGTCATGGATGTTGCTATATAATGAGTGAGTTTTATACTCATAAATTAAATATTTTCATCTTATCTTTTTGCCATAATTAAGAATAAATCTCCCTTACTTGTCTTTAGTTTGTGTATTTCTTACAGATGAAGAGAAGAGTAGAAAATGGACTTAATTGGAGGAATCAGAGCTAAATTGTGGTTCTTTGGGAATGATGTCTATAAATCAAGTAGATAAAACAAATTCATTAAGGATGGCTGAGTAAGGAGCATTATCATATTGACTCTTGAGACGCATCCTAATGGAGATATGCACAAATTTATTCTTGATTTATGATCACATTTCCAAAAGAACTAAAACATAAAGATTCACGGCAAAGCACCCAATGTTGAGAATATGTTTGTTGTTTGCAGTCCAGCCTAACCTTACTGCAGTACTTGGGCCATATCTCTGAAAATACATATCCAATATGTATGCAGTTTGGTAGGTGTGTATCTGACACAATTGGGTACAACTTTCATGTTCAAGTGGTCAGAAAATTCAGACATTAAAAGGGCCAAAAGTGGGTTATAACAGAATCTATCTCCTGCTGCAGTCCAGCCCGACTTTGCTCTAGTATTTTGACCATAAGTCACAAATTACATATTCAATTTGTCCACAATTTGTCTTGACGGAAAGATAATGAAATTTTCTACAACTTTCGTGTTGATGAAATCAGCAAATTCGGCGGATGTCAAGACAATATTCAAGGTTCAAGTTCGGTGCACATGATGGAATCCAAATTGTCAACTTTGTACAACTTCCTACCTAACAATTTTGACAATTACCACACCTACCACACCTAATTGTTTCTATAAATAGGGGGCTTTCGGAGGGAGTTTTTTGGGAGGAGCTTTGGAGAGAGCTTGGGAAAGCTTTGTTGGAATTCTATGTACTTGTAATGTTATTCTCTCTTTAGACATTTTGTATTTTTTATTTTCTTTCGTAATATTATCATGTTCCTCCATCTATCATTTTACTTTCTCGCTTTAATTATGGAGAACTAATCTCCTAATGCTAAGGTGAAAGGGTGAAACTCTTGGTATGAGAATAATAATTTATCTAACTCTTAATCTTAATGTTTATCTTTGATATTGTATTTACCTTCTTATTTCTTTTCTCATGATTATTTCTTAATGGCAGGTTTTATCATACCGCTGATTTCTTGTTATTTTATTGGCTGGTTTCATCATACCGCCTATTTCTTATTATTTTTATGGTTGGCTTCGCCACTTATCTCTTGTTATGTTTCTTCTTCATACTTCTTTTCATTCTAATCTTGTAAACTTTGAATCTTGATACATTGTAGACAATTTTTGGCACAATGAATGCTTGAATCAATCTTGATTTATTGTAGACAATATAATGATTGGCACAATGTATGCTTGAATTTAGTTACAAGTTATCTTTTGCATCCTTGTATTTTTAATCTTGCGAAGTGTGAATCTTGATATATTGTAGACAACATAACAATTGGCACAATATATACTTGAATCCATTTTACAAGAATGTTTTAATTATTAGTGAGGAGGTAAATATAATTCATGTATAAACAAAGTTGAGCTTAAATTAACATATCATCCGATTAGAACTTCATTCGTGTAAGGATTCTAATTGAGTAACAAAAGAGTTAAATTTATCTTTATTCGATATACCAAGAGTGGATCCCCTAATCTTAGCATGCTTCTTTACTTTGAATACATCTTTATTTAATTTCAGTATATTAGTTCTTTGTGTAATTTGTTCAATATTCCTCTCACAAAACAAGACACCGGGAACTAGGTTAGAAGTATTTATTTCAGATCTATATTAAAATTTTCTCTCAATTGGCAATCTCTGTGGGATCGACCTTGCATACCACTAAATCTATACTCCAATAGATTCGTGCACTTGCAAGTTTTAATTAAAACAACAACACTATATCATGTTACATATTATGTATGTTTGAATACTTAGACTGGTGTAGATAGTTCTGCATAGGTATGGCTATGGGTGACAAAATTTTAAACTTCTGTTTTTAAAATTCTGGGAAGAATCGGTAAGGAATTAAAACAAATGGTTAACATTAAAAATGTAGATCTATGTCTCACGGATTTTAAGCCACTAAAATCACTCAATTTGGAGTCCATATGAGGTATATATATTCCGATTAGTACGCAGTGTTTAGAAAATGGTTAATCAGGGAAGAATATGTTAGGATAGCTTCTGTGTTTTAATTTCTGAGAACATTATGTAGGGAATTAAAATAAATAGTTAACATAATAATTATAGATATATGTGTCATGGATTTTTAGCCACTGGAATCACTCAATTTGGAGTCCATATGAGGCAGATATAGTCCGATTAGTATGCAGAGGTCAGAAATTGGTTAATCAGGAAAAAATATTTTAGGATAGCTTCTGTGTTTTAATTTCTGAGAACATTCTATAGAGAATTAAAATAAATGATTAACATAAAAATTATTTCTATATGTGTCATGGAGTTTTAGCCACTAGAATCACTTATTTTGGAATTCTTATGAAAGAGATATGGACATATTTGTAGGTAGAGGTCAGAACTACTAGAGAAGAAATAACCTATACTTTTAGGGAGTAATATCACCTTGATTTTTTAATATTTCGCTACATTGTTCAACATAATAGTTTTAGATAATTGTTTTATCTTTAAATTGACACTAAGATCACATAAATCGGAGTTAAATTGAGGGAGTTGTGCGCTGATTAGTAAGAGAATGTTAGATAGTATGAAAACCTGCATCAAGAAAATAAAGAAATAAAATTAATATTTAAAAAAAAAGAATCTTATAAATGAAAATAATAAATGACTAGTATATGCCATAGTCATTGCCATTGTATCAACTTCTTACCATTTTAAGTGTGAAATTTTGACATAGAAATATTTTATAAAGTGATATTTGAAATGGTTATGTTCATGGCATGATTACCAATGATTTTTGGTAATAATTATATTTTAATGAATATACTTGTTATTGAAAGCATATTTTTGGCTATTATTGTGAAAAGAAAAGAAATGAGTACGGTCACATGGCAATCCGTGTAGTGCACTGATGTGATCTTAATTAAGTATGATATTAATACTTTTAAACTTACTTTTTGTTTGATTTAAGTAAAATATAATTAGAAATTAGCTTAGTTTTGTGTTTTGTGTTGTAGGAAAAGAAGAAGAAAAGAGAAGAAATTCATGGAAAAATGCTACATTGCAGTGATTCCAGACCTTTCAGTACTGTTTTGAGCATATCTCCCTCTTATGAACTCTAGTCAAAGTGATTCAAGTGGCTGTGCAAAGATAACACAATCCTATACAACTTTTATGTTGAACAGATGGTCAAATTCAGGAGATTTCATAGTGTTATAGAGCTCACAAATCAGAATCATAGTGCAGCAGGATGAATTCTGACCTTTGGTCATTAATGTTGTCATATATCCTCCAATTTAGATTAGATTAAAGTGATTCTAGTGGCTATGGAAAGAAAAGAGATAGAAGTACAACTTTTGTGTTCGGAACTTTAGCAAATTCTAGAGTTTTCTAGGCGCCGCGGTGCTGCGTCATTGCAGGTTCGGAGGGCCGTGGCGTTTGTTGTCCAGAAGCACCGGGCGCCGCGGCGCCCAAGCCCCAGTGACAAGGTTACCGAGTGTTAGAACTAGAGTGTGCCAAAGTAAGTTTAGGTGCCGCGACGCCCCGTCAAAAGCTTTCCGTAGTGTCGCAGTGCTCGTGTAGCGCGCCGCGGCGCTCACCACCGCACCAGGTCGCTGAATTCGCAATTTTTAGGTTTTTTTACTCTAATTGAATCCCGATGGGACAGGATTTGACCTAGATACACTCCTACTTCGATTAGGAGGAGTTAATCTATAAAAAGGGAGGAAAGCAAGTAGAGAATTGATTGAATTATTCATCCAAGTTCTTAGTTACATTCTTCAATTCTTCTTTAGATTTTTTTATGGCCCTGCGTGGCTAGTTCTTTTTAGTTGGTTGAGGTAGATTGAAACCTCAAGGGATCTTCATGCATTGTGAGATATGGATTAGATTTTATTATTTCAATTTGAATTGAGTATTGATTATTCATCTGCTTTTCTTCTCAATGATTATTCATATGATTGCTGGGGAGGCCTACTAGTATATTGTCTGTCTTAATCTATCGCTGAATTATGTTTTGAACAAAGCCTTCAATTTTGTGATTCATGAGGAAAATAGGTTTGAGGATTTTGGATCATAAATCATTGAACCTATGATGGATAGTTAACTAAATTAGATATAGCCTATGTGTTTATAATGGTTTAGCTCTGTCAGTTTCTCTAGTTCTTCATGTGGTTAATAAGTTATGCTTTACCAATGTGCTAAAAAATTGCTTATTAATTAGGGTTTAATTGGTGCGATTGTCATTAATTTACTAGACTTAAGGAGGAACAGGGTTAGAAACACAATGATAAATATTCAATTACAGATTGATTATGTTGTCAATGATCAATGCAATCCCTTAACGGTGGATATCAACTGAAACCAACGTCTTTATCATTAATCACTCTCTCTTAATTGCTTTCATTATTATTTACTTGATTTTATTTCCAATTATCAATCCCACATTTCTCAATCACATAAGGTAATTCTAGTCTCTGTGGGATCGATCCTTACTCCTGCTACTACAGGTTAGTTTTGAGGTAAGGTATCAATTTGGGTGTACCTGTGACAGTACGCACCAAATTTTGGCGCCGTTGCCGGGGACTGTTTCTATTTACCTTTTGTGATTTTGTTTCCTTTTTGTTCATAACCATGAATATGCCAGCCAATTTTCAACAATTTGGCTCTAGGCTGGGCTCTCCATTAAGACATGCTAGTGAGGTATGTAGTTCTTCCCTTGAACAACAACTTGCAAATTTAACGTCTCTCGTTTGTCAACGTGTAGAAAATATACAAAGAGAAAAGTGTTATGAAAATTATTCAACCATGGGGCATCCTTCTACTAGGTACCCAACTTTCTATGACGAGTCATTTGAGCAGGTAAATATGGTTAGTGGTTTCCCTGAACTACCACAAGGGATGTATGATTCCTATTCAAATATGTATAATTCTGGATGGAAGAATCATCCTAACTTTAGGTATGAGAATGCACAAAATAGGCCTACAGAACAAAATTTTATAAATTTTCACCATAATCAACAGGCCTATTATCTTAGACAGAATACATCTCAGGATTTCCAGATAAGTACTCCTTTAGAAGATATTGTTAAATCTCTTACACAAAATACTCATCAATTTCAACAAGAGGTAAGTGCCAGCATTCAAAGCTTAACAAATCAAATTGGGCCATTAGCAACAATAGTAAGCAGGCTAGAGGCTCAAAATTCAGAAATTGAAAGTCTAGCCCTAGCATCGTTAATGCAAAAGGAAGAAAATTCTGCACCGAATGAAAAAGATGACTTGGAAGTTGACACTAGTAAGCCTACTAAGAAAGAGGCTATGGAATCTACCCTAAATGCCAAATTCCAAAAGAAAATTACAGTAGGAGAAGAAGCACCAGAAGTGCAGCAAACAAGTAAGGATTTTTCTATGTTGTTACTAATTTCTAATAAGATGCCTGTACCTTCTATTTTGCAGTATTTTGACCTAGGCTTAAAGAGCTTCCCTAGCCATTTAAAGGGCATATACAGTGGAGAACCACCCGCAGTTATAACCTCAAATAAATATGCCCTACTTAAAGATAGAGGAAAGTTACCCCCATCCTATGGTAGAATCTCAAAATGATGAAATTAAATTGGATGTCAAAAGCTACTCAAGACATCGGTTATTTCCAGGTAAGTTGAGTTCTCATTTAATTAAATCTTTGACTAATGCTGACTTCCCTCTTCATAATGCAGCTAAACCTCAAAATTCTGCACATTCAAAGGCAAGCCAATTCAAAGTTGACATCAAGGATTCTCCTTGAATGACATGTGAAACTTTGAGTCGAGCCAACGACATTAAACAAAGACG
This sequence comes from Gleditsia sinensis, assembly GCA_037074535.1. Lineage (NCBI taxonomy): Eukaryota > Viridiplantae > Streptophyta > Magnoliopsida > Fabales > Fabaceae > Gleditsia > Gleditsia sinensis. The sequence continues at coordinate 16,580,810 of CM073463.1, read as the reverse complement.
CTTATTGGGAGGCAACCCAACATAGTAAAAAAAAAAGTGGAAAGCAGACAATTCAACATCTAGCAATGCAACACGCTCATTCTAACTCAAACAAATTCAGGGAAGTTCACTTAACTCATATGTTTTTCTCTATCCTTCCCTAATTCTTATCTTTCTTTTACATTGAGGACAATGTAAATTTTGAGTGTGGGGGTGGACGTATATTTTTCTGAATCAATGTGACCTTATTATGAGCATCAATTTTTTGATTTTTTACTATTAATGCTCTTTTATTGCGTTTAGCAAGTTGAGTGATTGTGTGAGTGTTCAATTTATGTCTTGGGATGTTAGGCACAACCAACAGCCAATGATATAACTGTCCAAATTTTTTTAACTCTTGAAAAATATAGAAAATTCATGGTTATATGCAATTTTATCCCTTTTTCAATTTATTACTTTTGACTTTAGAATCCTGAAATATTTTTGCACAATAACTTTGGGCATTCAATTTTATCTTTTACTTAGAGAAGGTTTATATAATTCAAAAATATTTCATGATATCAACAGGATTCTAGAACTTATTTGAATGCTACTTGAGGCGAAATCCTAGGTTAATACTATTATTTATGAGATGATTTAGGCATTATTGGATAGATTGAGCCTTGCAAGCCTAACCTAAACAATGAAATATCCTTAGTTCTACTATTTTGAGCTTAATGAACTTTTCCTTCTAAAAACCACAAATGAGCCGAAAGCAAAATTTTGTATGAATATCTTTATTTTTGATCCTATTCACTCACTCCATGATTATTTTTCTGAATACTTGTTTTGTAAAGCTTTATTTACAGAAAGGTGGAAGGGTGGAGCAAGGAAAAGAAAAGAATTATGCAAAGAAAAAAAAAGAGAATTACGCAAAGAAGAGAGAAGAAAAATCCAAAGAGGATAAAAGCAAATTTTGTGGGTGAAAGAAAAAAAAATTGAGAACCAAGGAAAATGATGGATTAAACTCAATTGAAACAAGAAAATGAGTGTGGGGGGAGAAATCACCCCAAATTTAGGAAAGCTCAAGAGATCAGATTTAATCATGTGGTGCTGAGTGATTGAGCCTAAATTTGTATCTTTTATCTTACCTTATACCCTGGCCACGTTACAAGCTAAATAAAGTCCTATTGATCCTAGAGGTAGTTTTGGCCTACATTAGTGGAGAGTGGCATGAAGAATAAACATATGGAAATCCTGAACTAATTAGAGATCTACAATCAAAATTTTGGGATATATAAACTCATCCGGGTAAAAGAAAATTTATTGACCCAAAAACACACACACATTAGGGATTCAAAAGGATAAAATAATAGATTACATTTGTGTTAATCTTGTGCATGATTATGACCTTCCAAAATTTTCTAGAGTATATTTTTATGTTATGAGGCAAACGTTTGGTAAACCTAACACTCACTACATTATTGATTGTTGTTTTTTTTCGTCTTTAGGGATTATTTTGCTTGAGGACAAGCAAAAGGTTGAGTATGGGGGTATTTGATGTGATGTTAATTAAGCATGATATTAATACCTTTAAACTTACTTTTTGTTTGATTTAAGTAAAATATAATTAGGAATTAGCTTAGTTTTTTGTTTTGTTTTGTAGGAACAAAGGAAGAAGAAAAGAGAAGAAAAATATAAGAAATTCATGTAAAAATGCTACATTGCAACGATTCCAGACCTTTCAGAATTATTTTGAGTATATCTCCCTCTTATGAACTCCAATCAAATTGATTCAAGTGGCTGTGCAAAGATAACACAATCCTATACAATTTTTATGTTGAACACTTGGTCAAATTCGGGAGATTTCATAGCGTTATAGAGTTCATAAATTAGAATCACAGTGCAGCAGGATAAATTCTGACCTTTGGTCACTAATTTTATCATATCTCCTTCAATTTAGATCAAATTAAAGTGATTCCAGAGGCTATATAAAGAATAGACATAGAGGTACAATGTTCTGCACTTTGGCAAATTCTGGAGATTTATGGGCACTGTGTCATTGCAGGTTCACAGGGCTGCGGTGTTCCCTAGCGTGCCACGGCGTTTGTTGCCCAGAAGCACCGGGCACCACGGTGCCCGAGCCCCAGCACTGAGGTTCCCGAGCTTCAGAACTAGAGTGTGCCAGAGCTAGCTCAGGTGCCCCGTCAGAAGCTTTTTGTAGCGCCGCGGCGCTCACCACCGCACCAGGTAGCTAAATTCACAATTTTTAGGTTTTTTTTTACTCCAGTTAAAGCCTGATGGGCCGGGATTTGACATAGATACACTCCTACTTCGATTAGGAGGAGTTAATCTATAAAAAGGGAGGAAAGCAAGCAGAGAATTGATTGAATTATTCATCTAAGTTCTTAGTTATATTCTTCAATTCTTCTTTAGATTTTCTTATGGCCCTACGTGGCTAGTTCTTTTTAGTTGGTTGAGGTAGATTGAAACCTCAAGGCATCTTCATGCATTGTGAGATATGGATTAAATTTTATTATTTCAATTTGAATTGAGTATTGATTATTCATTTGCTCTTCTTCTTCATGATTATTCATATGATTGCTAGGGAGGCCTACTAGTATATTGTCTGTCTTAATCTACCGCTAAATTATATTTTGAACAAAGCCTTCAATTTTGTGATTCATGAGGCAAATAGGTTTGAGGATTTTGGATTATAAATCATTGAACCTATGATGGATAGTTAACTAAATTAGATATAGCTGATGTGTTTATATTGGTTTAACTCTGTCAGTTTTTCTAGTTCTTCATGCAGTTAATAAGTTATGCTTTACCGATGTGCTAAAGGATTGCTTGTTAATTAGGGTTTAATTGGTGCGATTGTCATTAATTTACTAGACTTAAGGAGGAACAGGGTTAGAAACCCAATGATAGATATTCAATTACAGATTGATTATGTTGTCAATGATCAATGCAATCCCTTGACAGTGGATATCAACTGAAACTAACGTTTTTATCATTAATCACTTTCTCTTAATTGCTTTCATTATTATTTACTTGATTTTATTTCCAATTATCAATCTCCCCTTTCTCAATCACATAAGGTAATTTCAGTCTCTATGCGATCGACCCTTACTCCTGCTACTACAGGTTAGTTTTGAGGTAAGGTATCAATTTAGGTGTACCTACGACAGTACGCACCATGCACCAGTAGGGGACGCCCTACCAACAGTTATGATTATGCTAATGAGAAAAGAAAGAGAAAGTGTGCCATGTCGGACGGAGTGAGAAAAGCTCGCACCGGAGAGTAGAAAATACTCACCTTGACCGGGGTAGTTTGATATGAGAATAAATTGATAGTTATCATATGATATTCTGAAAATAGTTAATCCTGTCATACATTTCATTATTGTATGATTCTCATGTGCATAGATATAGTGTATTCATGTGACCAAAGATATTTGCTGTAGTTTATACAGATGAACATGACATGATGAGCTATATTGATGATGATTTATCGTTGAACTTACTGGGATTTAATTCTCACTATATTTGCATGTTATGTTCAGAAAATTAGTTATGCAGATTTTTCTATGGCTCTGGCTTTTAGTGCATGTTGGATCGAGTTACTTTATGTTTGGCAGATCTTAGAATCAAATAAAATATTTGTGATCGAGTTGGCTCAGATCCTGGTGACGGTGCAACCACTCGCACCTGTATCTCCGGAATTAGTCAATCAGAATAAATAAGATGTAGATATTTATATGTTTAATATGTTGTACGTATGACATGTATGTGAACTCTATATTGTATAATAACAATAATAAAAAGTTGTTACAACAACAAAACCCATAAGCCTCAAACATAAAAGTTTTCATGACCCAAAGATTATTCATACCAAATTTGGCCAACACAAAGTCTGGACCAAAACACTCCTTCCCAAATAAAACCAAAACTTAAATAAACCCTTTTCGATAAGCATCAATGCACAACAAAGACATTACATGAACCCAACTTCAAAGGAAAGTTGGTCATTTAATCTCACATGTACACTAGACGAAAGATATATTTTAACTAGAGCAGAGCAAAAACATTTAGTAGTTAACACCATTAAAATAGGATTCAGCATGAAATCCACACAATCTTAAAATGCTACTTTAAGTATTGGCTCAAACAAACAAGAAAAAGCTAAGACTCACTATGATGTTCAAGATTAAAACCAAAACCATGAAATAAGTGAAAAGGTATTCTCATATACCAATAGCAGCACAAAAATGGAAGTTTGCATTCACTAAAAAAATGAACATCAACATTCTAATGGATTGTGTTAAACAAGACTAAAAAAAAATCCCAACAGAATGGGTCCAAATTTATAACAAGTAAAGATTAGAATTGGGCACAATAGACCATCATGATTTGAGCATAAATGCAAGTTGGGAACTTGCAATAAAAAATGAAAATGCTAATAGGAAAAAATTACCCTAAAACAAATTTATCATTTCCCTTAAAACCTTTGCAATCATATCCAAATCGAATTCCATAATGGAGTGAAGTAAGAGTTTAAAAGAAGGAGAGTATATACCAGCAAAAAGAATATTTTAAAAGCACCTATTCACAGCCAAAACCATAAAATCAAAAGGAAAACACATAGTTTCCATTTGAATTTCTAAAATCACCACTGAAACTCAAATTAGCATAAGCAAAGAAATCTTAAAGGAGGCTAGAATAGTTTTTATTCAGAACCAAAATTCTTTAACGCTAATAAAGAAGGATAAGAGCATCTATTAACAATACAAAAAAAAAAGCAAACTAAACTAGCCTTCTTTGCATAAACCAAACTCACAGTGAAATAACATCTCAGGATCACATTATCAGATTAATCAAATAGAACCATATTCCTAACAAAATCAATTAGTACCATATCCATGGAGAAAGCTGAATAATCAATTAAAACCTAGGTGGGAAGCTACCTATAACCAAAAGTTACCTAAATTAGATCAAACAAGAATCAACAGAATATTGCCTAAAGCCAACATAAACCTAAAGCCAAAAATGGATTCTAAGTATAACCGAGGATTTCTTCAATCAACATGAAACTAGAATTTGCAATTCAAACTAGCCATCCTCACAAAATCATAAAAAAAACTACAACAAACCAAAAAAGCCTATTCCCTAAGCTCACAACTCACACCTAAGACTTACGTAACCAAAGTCTCAGATATGAATAGAAGTATATCATTCAACTTAGACCGAATAGCTTACGCATAACAAAGTTAGTAACAGATTTAGAAGCATCAACCAAAACTCCCTAAAACCAAATAAGAATCAATAACAACAAAGCTAGAATGAAATTTGAAAGGAACAGGATAATACAACTAGAACAAAGGAAAATGAAGCAAAACCTAGACGAAAATGAAATGACATCATAGGATACTTTCTCAAGAAAGTAAACATGGTGAAATAAAGAGAACCGAAATCGGTGAAAGCACATAACCCACAATCTCACTTTGTGTTTTGTTTTTATGCTCAAATATTATGGTTGGTGACTTAATGGCTTCCATTTCTTGGTGCTTATCCTTCCTCTTTATTTCTCTTTCTCCCACTCTCGCTATTACCTTCCTTTCTCTCTCAAAATCATTCTTTCAATTTTGATTTACCACTTAAATGCTCTTTCTTTACTTCTTCTATTACAAAAATAGAAAGAATGAAATCATCGTGTATATTATTGATGCACTGATGTGTTTATAATTAAGCATGATTTTAATATCTTTAAGCTTAATTTTTTTTTTATTTAATTAAAATATTATTAGAAATTAGATTAGTTTTGTGTTTTATGTTGTAGGAACAAAAGAAGAAGAAAAGAGGAGAAAAAGATAAAAAAAATTCATGAAAAAAATACATAATTGCAGTGATTTCAGACCTTTCAACACTAATTAGACCATATCTTCCACATAAGAAATCTAATTAAAATGATTCAAGTGGCTAGAAAATCTAACATAATTATTTACAAATTTTATGTTGAGAATTTTGTCGAATTCGGGAGATTTCAGAGTGCTACAGAGCTTGAAATTCAAAATCGGAGTGTAGTTGTCACGGCTCCAAATGATGGAACACATGATCGGCACAGCATAAGGGTTTCCCCCTAGCCGCAAGCCTAACGCATAGCACATACAAACATCCAGCACACAATCCAGAGTACATAATAAATATAACTGGCCACATATGCCACATCCAATATCAGAAAATATTGTATATATATATATATATATATATATATCTCATGAATCCAACATCCGTGATTCAACTTGGCCCATGGCCTCATAATACAAACATCGTTGTAAAACATAAAACCATTTTCCAACCAACACATCAAAATACGCAAGAAGCGAGGATCCTGCCTGTGAGTTCATGGAGATACACTAGACATAAACTAAACTAAACAAACAGGACATAAGAGCCTTGCCCAAACTGGGGCTCACCAACACTATCTCTAGCCTCCTACGAAGCTGTAGCTGGATCAAAGTCTCTTTGACTATCTGTGGGGAGGAAACAGAAGAGGGGTGAGATCACATCTCAGTGAATGGGTAAATCATACTATAACTGAAACAGGGAAAACCAAGCACGAGTGTTTCGCAATGAGTTTAATAATTGAAACATTAAGCATTTAACCATAATTTATTGAAAGAAAAGCTAAACAATTCAAATGTATGTTCAAAAGATAAAACATGATTAAATCAGTAACCGTAAAGCAAATCAATTATGCATGGTAAGTAATAACTGAAGTTATTTATGCAATAACAATGATGAATGAGATATTTTAGAAATATTTAATCTTTAAGAACAATGCACTAGTTTATTGGAGGTCTTTCCTGACAGATCTATCATATTCCCCAAGCACATAGCAAGGTAAGGGTAATCACTGTAGGCGTAGACATAAGTCCACCCTAAATTCCCCCAAGCACATAGCAAGGGTATGGCAATCACTGTAGGCGTAGACATAAGTCCACCATAAATCCCTGTGTCTTAGGCAGTCATATGCCCGTCACAGTATCCTAGGCCGAAGCCTTCGCATGACCATGGTGCACCAGGGCTAGCACTCCCTGCGGCTAGCTAACAGTGATCTAAAAGGGTCCCTCCAATAGAAAACATTTGAAATATTCTATTCAAAAATTTTAAAGTAAAACATTTCAATAACATTATAATAAAGCGATAATTCTCCATCTAGCTCTTTTCATGCATAAAACTCCATTCCAAAATATGTTTCGTCCATGTATTCCCATGGAGACCTTTATCATCATAAACTTTCCCTTTAAACATATCGTCCGTAGACGTCGCATAGATGTTCGCATGCATCAAATCATTTCATGGCTAACTTAGTTCATTTCTATGACTAAGTTCACATTTCTATAAATCTAGCTCAAATGGAGAATTATCAGTCTAAATGCTTGCCCTGCATACCTAGGGTTCAACTAGGATTGAAATTTATAATTTCTAACATGGTTGGAACATATTGGTTTTCAAAGCGGTAAAACAATTTAACATACATTCCAACTAGTTAAAATCATACGAGAGAGTTATAAATCAAATTCCTAAAACATGTGCTATAGTATGAAAAACCCACTCACCTTACTAGGAGTCCAACAAAGAGAATTTCACCTCGTGGTGGCTCAACAACCTAGAAAACATAGACATAACATGAAAATTAGATAAATCTTAAACGTCACTATTCATGCCGAAAAAAACTATTCACTCTCCGAAAATACTATTCACACCGAAACCTAAAATCCCTATATTCTAGCATAGAAACTAATTATAAGACTATCTATGGAAAGAATTTCGGTGAAAACGAAGCCTAAAATGCGATTGGATGGAATTTACCTTGGAGGTTACTATTCATGCAATTTTCTGGCGACAATCCGGTGGTTTTCCAGCGAAACTGATCGGTGGGGTTTGTAGCTCTCCTTCCCACGAGTCCAACGGTACCTTGCTTGCTCAAATCGGACGTCTGGATGATGAGATATCTTAGAGAGAAGGTGGAGAAAATTTTAGAGAGAGAAAGCTAGGGTTCAGATATGGAGGAATGCAGGAAATGAGGGAGAAGGCTGCAGAAATATGCGGAAACAGCCCGAAGCACGGCCTGGCCGTGTCCTGGAGCACGGCCGTGCTTTGGGGCTACAGTGCACCCTGTGATCGGCCGAATTTGCCAAAACGTCCAACATGAATGTTGTAGCCCTTTCTCTTATATTGCATTAGCCACTTGAATCACCTAATTTGGAGTTCATATGAAGGAGTTTTGAACAAAATAGTGAGCAAAGGTCCAGACCACACTACGCTGGGAGTTTTGCCTCTTATCACTATAATATTCATGGAATTAGAAAAAGTTCCCAGCATCAAAGTTGTAGATATATGTCTTATCTTTCAAAAGAAATTGGAATCACTTAATTTAGATTTCGTATGAGATAGTTATGCTTATATGAGGGAAGAAAAGTCAGAAGAAAGGTCAGAAACGCTCTAAAATTTTACATTGTTCTCAACTTCCTTGTTTCAAATGATTTGTACTTAACCTTCAAAGGTTTGGGTTATTACATTCTCCCCTCCTTATAAAAATTCTCATATTTCTTTCGTAATTCTTTAATCCATGTAATAAATATACATATTTTCTACGGTTCTTATCTCTATTGTCAAAATTCTCTCTTTTATTCTAAATTTCCTTTAATTGGAATTTTCGTTAAATTTTACGGTTATTACATTCTTCCCCCCTTAAAGAAATTCGGTCCCCGAATTTCACCACCACAGTTGCAGATAAACACTAACCTCATTGTTCAAATAAATGCGGATATCTGGCGCGTATATCCTCCTCTCTTTCCCAAGTAGATTTCTCAAAAGAGTGATTTTTTTCTATATCACCTTTACTGTAGATATTTCTTTTGACCATAACTTCTTTACTTGTCTGTCCACTATTGCTACTGGTTGTTCTTCAAAGGTTAAATTTTTCTGTAACTGAATCTATGGACATTGTATAATATGTGTAGAATACAGTAAATATTTCTGTAGCATAGACACATGAAAAACTGGATGGACATTACCCAATTCAGGTGGTAAAGCCAAACAATAAACCACTGAACCGATCTTATCAAGAATTTTAAATGGTTCTATATACCGAGGGTGTAACTTTTCTTTCTTTCTAAATCTCATTACCTCTTTCATTGGTGAGTCATTAAAGAATATGTGATCACCAACTGATAATTCTTAGTGCTCAACATTCATGGTCCTTATAGACCTTTGACTAGTATTGAGTTACTTGTATTTCTTTTTCTAATCAATTTTCACTTTTTCAATAACATCTTATAATAAATCTAACTCCACTGAGTCATTTAACCAAATATTTGTAACACCTCTTACATAAGGCTTAAATCTTCTAATATCATTTTATTATAGACAGATTCTGCTAAGGAATCTCTCACCAATCAAAAAAAAAAAAAAAAAAAAAAATATATATATATATATATATATATATATATATATATATATATGCTTGAAGCATGCTCTCCAAGCTAGCATCATCAATTTAGATAAGTCATATTCTATCTATTGCATGTTATTCCAAACTAGATTTTCAGAATTTAACTTTTCTCAATTCACTCACATATTAAGAAACCTATGATGTTCATGTAAAACTTCAAATGATGCCATTGTATATTGGCATGATAATTACTGCTATGAGTAAGTTCAATTAAAGACAATTAATTTCTTCCAACTTTTACCACAATAATATAAAGATACTTAAAGCATAACTTCTAATGTATAAACACATCATTTAAATTTAGTATTAGTCATATTATAATCTAATAAAGATCCTTAGACTTCCTGAATAACTCTCTTGAGATAATATATTCAATTCGTATTTGCCAACTTATCGGCCAATGAAAAAAAATTTATCTTGTTTACCATTATACTAGTACCATTTTTATCTCAGTATATCTTTATTACCTCGGTTTATCCATATTGACAATTTATGGCTTCTTCTAAAATCTCTTTTCTTAACTATTATTTATACGTAAATTTTCAAATCTCAACATGATTTACATTCTAGATACTAGTCTCAATTTAACAAAGTATAAATTCTTAACACAAATATCTTAATTACTTACATTATTCTCAGAGATGATTCTCAAAATATTTTTCATGTTTCCAAATTAAAAATTTCAATATTAACTTAAATCTTATTTTCCATACTTTACTCCTCAAAAACTTTAACACTATTAATTCCTTTGATTATATTTGTCAAAGCACCATTAAATCATCATCCATCTATTCTTTTCAAAAATCTCTATTACTTTAATCTACTAATCAGTTGAACACCATAATAACTGAGTTCCAAAGATTAGAAATTAACCCTCCTTATAATAAGGAAAAAAAATCTTGCATTTAATGCCAAACATTAATGTAGGACAATACAGCAGAACATGTGGAACTCATAATAGAGCGTAGTGCCAAAAGAGGAAGTCAGAAGTTTGGACAAAACATTGACAGGAAATTAAAATCGGTGGCCGTAATTCTTGAAAATTTGTAAACAAAATCTAGCTACTAGTTCGACGAAAATCGGTGGCCGCAATCGGTGGCCGCAAATTTTGAATATATGTGCCAAAATTTAATTCAAAGATATTGTTATTCGGCGGAAACATATCATATGGAAAAGAAATATTTCTGAGCCTATAAAGTCAGTGAATAACAAGAGCACATAGTTAACTGGTAGGATGCAGTTGGTTGCTTCAAAATATATATAATTAATCAACTGTAAATAACCAGTCCAAATTAAAATTTCTCAAAATAGCTAGTCGACTTATAAACCAATAGTCGACTGGTAAAAACATTGAGAAAACAAAATAAACCATTTGATTGTTCCTCTTCAATAATTAATTGGTTTTCATTTTTACTCTTTTTTTTCTTCTTTTTTACAATGACGGCTATCACCTACAACCTTTCAAGACATCAATGCTTCATCAAAGACAATAAGTAAAAGACAGATTTTTGGTGATATCTTATCTTATGCTTTTTATGTGCTTAATATGAGTCAGAGTTAGAACTACTGTACATAAACATGCTTGCCGTCATTTTTATGAAATTTTCTTTTCCTTTAATTTAGCTGATATCCACCAATCACTCACATAGCTGTTCTATAATACCCGGCCTATTCACATAGCTATTATAAATATGCCCTTCTCTGAATTCAATAAATGCTTACATTAGTATCTTTATCTTCATACTCAGAGTTAAGGTGATAAAAATTATGGAGGGAATCGTATTCCGTCAGTTTCGAAATATCTGTGTCTTTTGTGGTTCCAGTCTTGGAAAAGATAGGGAGTATGTTAAAGCAGCACAAAATCTGAGTATGGTGCTGGCCAGAAGAAAAATTCATCTAGTCTATGGTGGAGATAACTGTGGGTTAATGGCGTGTGTGGCTACAGCTGCACATGTAGGAGGATGCCAAGTTCTAAGTATTATTCCTACAGCTCTAGCTGCATCCAGCAACATAGGGAAAACAATTAGGGAAGAATATAGAGTAGCTTCCATGCATGAACGCATGGCTAGAATGATGAGCAATGCTGACGCCTTCATTACCTTACCAGGTGGTTTTGGTATTTTAGAGGAGATTTTTCAAATAGTCTCTTGGGCACAACTGAATCTGCATCACAAACCAATAGGTTTGTTAAATTTTAATCACTTCTTTGATGGTTTGTTATCTTTCCTTGATCATGCTGTGGAACAAAGGTTTATTCTACACTCAGCACGACGAATTCTCATCTTAACTTCAGATGCTGAGGAGTTGATTGATGCTTTACAAGCATATGTTCATCTACCTGATCCAATCACAGCTCAAATAGAATGGACAACAAACCATAGCAGAAAGCGCAAATTGGACTTGGATCTTCATCTGTAATTGTAGCAAGATGTGGACATTGCTGTACCACTTTTACTTTCTTAGGGTTATCTTGAACACCATCTTACTAGCCACATACCTTAAGAAAGTACTATTACTAAGTCAAAATTCATATTTTGAGAACTTAGCATATAGCTGATACTCCCTTGGAGTTTGTAATACTATCTTTAAATATTGCTTATAATCCTCTGAACTCTTGAAATATTCTAATAAATATAATAACAACTTGATTTAGGGATGGCTTAATTACTTATTATTATTATTATTTTATTTTTATTTTTTAATCAAATCCATGAATGCAACTGGGCATTTGTCAGACTTAATGACACAACTATAAACTCATAGTGTCCATGCCGAATCCTGAAAGCAATTTTTTTTTTAAATATCATCTTCTCTTATCCTTAATTAATGATATCTAAATATCAAATCAAGTTAAATTTTTGAAAAATGTTGAGCACTTTCTAACTGATCAAATAGATCATCTATACGAGGTAATAAGTATTTATTCCACATTGTCACTTTATTTAACTATCTATAATCTATGTATAATCATAGTGATCCATATACTGGAGCACTCCAAATAAAAGTACTAGGGCTTTTAAATCCCTTGTCTAACATGTCTTGTAACTATTTCTTTTTCAGTTTTTTAAGTTCAGTGGATGCCATTCTATATGGAAATATAGACGCTGGCCAGGAAATAAATCAATACCAAATTCTATTTATTATTTTGGGGTAATCCTGGCAATTCCTCAGGAATTATATCAGAAAATTCTCTAATCACTGGAACTTGATTTACAGTGGTATACTTTATATCAGCATCTCTCACCACTGCCAACTATCCTTGGCACCTTTTTGTAATCACTTATGGACTGCTAAAGCAGAGATTAGGTTACTGGGTATCTCACTAAGATTTCTTTGTATCAAGAGCGAAAATTCTCCAAGAATATTGAATTTAATCACCTTCTAATGACATTTCAAAATGACATGACATAATGCCAACAAATTCATTCTCAATATCACATCACAATCTACCGTAACTAGACAACCGGGTATAACGGATGTCACATTCAGAAACCATCATACCAGAGTTTGACCCCTTCCGTACCTTGGTGGTATAGGATTTTCTTAAACTCAGCATTCTGCTGAGGTTTGCCCTACTACCATTCAAGAGGACACGCGAAGAGACTCTGTATGGGTCTTTTCCCAAGCACATAGCAAGGGAAAGCAAATAACATTTCATATAACTGGCATCTCGCTATAAAACAGAGATAGCCCAACCGTCACTTAACCATGCCAACATAGCATACTATAAACTGACTTACTTAAACAAAAAGACAACATCCTATCGAACCCTTTTAGCTGCACCGTGAGTATAAGTATGTCCGGATTCATACCCATACTCAATGTCCTACCTAAAGGTCCGTTACTCCATGAACACAGGAAAACCTAAAGCTCTGATACCAATCTGTCACGGCCCCAAATGATGGAACACATGATTGGCACGGCATAAGAGTTTCCCCCTAGCCGCAAGCCTAACGCATAGCACATACAAACATCCAGCACACAATCCAGAGTACATAATAAATATAACTGGCCACATATGCCACATCTAATATCAGAAAATATTGTATCTATATATATATATATATATATATATATATATATATATATATATATATATATATATATATATCTCATGAATCCAACATCCGTGATTCAACTTGGCCCATGGCCTCATAATACAAACATCGTTGTAAAACATAAAACCATTTTCCAACCAACACATCAAAATACGCAAGAAGCGAGGATCCTGCCTGTGAGTTCATGGAGATACACTAGACATAAACTAAACTAATCAATTAGGACATAAGAGCCTTGCCCAAACTGGGGCTCACCAACACTATCTCCAGCCTCCTACGAAGCTGTAGCTAGATCAAAGTCTCTTTGACTATCTGTGGGGAGGAAACAGAAGAGGGGTGAGATCACATCCTAGTGAATGGGTAAATCATACTATAACTAAAACAGGGTAAACCAAGCACGAGTGTTTCGCAATGAGTTTAATAATTGAAACATTAAGCATTTAACCATAATTTATTGAAAGAAAAGCTAAACAATTCAAATATATGTTCAAAAGATAAAACATGATTAAATCAGTAACCGTAAAGCAAATCAATTATGCATGGTAAGTAATAAATGAAGTTATTTATGCAATAAAAATGATGAATGAGATATTTTATAAATATTTAATCTTTAAGAACAATGCACTAGTTTATTGGAGGTCTTTCCTGACAGATCTATCATCTTCCCCAAGCACATAGCAAGGTAAGGGTAATCACTGTAGGCGTAGACATAAATCCACCCTAAATTCCCCCAAGCACATAGCAAGGGTATGGCAATCACTGTAGGCGTAGACATAAGTCCACCCTAAATCCCTGTGTCTTAGGCAGTCATATGCCCGTCACAGTATCCTAGGCCGAAGCCTTCGCATGACCATGGTGCACCAGGGCTAGCACTCCCTGCGGCTAGCTAACAGTGATCTAAAAGGGTTCCTCCAATAGAAAACATTTGAAATATGCTATTCAAAAAGTTTAAAGTAAAACATTTTAATAACATTATAATAAAGCGATAATTCTCCATCTAGCTCTTTTCATGCATAAAATTCCCTTCCAAAATATGTTTCATCCATGTATTCCCATGGAGACCTTTATCATCATAAACTTTCCCTTTAAACATATCGTCCGTAGACGTCGCATAGATGTTCGCATGCATCAAATCATTTCATGGCTAACTTAGTTCATTTCTATGACTAAGTTCACATTTCTATAAATCTAGCTCAAATGGAGAATTATCAGTCTAAATGCTTGCCCTGCATACCTAGGGTTCAACTAGGATTGAAATTTATAATTTCTAACATGGTTGGAACATATTGGTTTTCAAAGCGGTAAAACAATTTAACATACATTCTAACTAGTTAAAATCATACGAGAGAGTTATAAATCAAATTCCTAAAACATGCGCTATAGTATGAAAAACCCACTCACCTTACTAGGAGTCCAACAACGAGAATTTCACCTCGTGGTGGCTCAACAACCTAGAAAACATAGACATAACATGAAAATTAGATAAATCCTAAACGTCACTATACATGCCGGAAAACACTATTCACTCGCCAGAAACACAATTCACACCGAAACCTAAAAACCCTATATTCTAGCATAGAAACTAATTATAAGACTATCTATGGAAAGAATTTCGGTAAAAACGAAGCCTAAAATGCGATTGGACGGAATTTACCTTGGAGGTTACTATTCATGCGATTTTCTGGCGACAATCCGGTGGTTTTCCGGCGAAACTGATCGGTGGGGTTTGTAGCTCTCCTTCCCACGAGTCCAACGGTACCTTGCTTGCTCAAATCGGACGTCCGGATGATGAGATATCTTAGAGAGAAGGTGGAGAAAATTTTAGAGAGAGAAAGCTAGGGTTCAGATATGGAAGAATGCAAGAAATGAGGGAGAAGGCTGCAGAAATATGCGGAAACAGCCCGAAGCACGGCCTGGCCGTGTCCTGGAGCACGGCCGTGATTCGGGGCTACAGTGCACCCTGTGATTGGCCGAATTTTCCAAAACGTCCAACATGAATGTTGTAGCCCTTTCTCTTATATTGCATTAGCCACTTGAATCACCTAATTTGGAGTTCAGATGAAGGCGTTATGAACAAAATAGTGAGCAAAGGTCCAGACCACACTACGCTGCGGGTTTTGCCTCTTATCACTATAATATTCATGGAATTAGAAAAGGTTCCCAGCATCAAAGTTGTAGATATATGTCTTATCTTTCCAAAGAAATTGGAATCACTTAATTTAGATTTCATATGAGAGAGTTATGCTTATATGAGGGAAGAAAATTCAGAAGAAAGGTCAGAAACGCTCTAAAATTTTACATTGTTCTCAACTTCCTTGTTTCAAATGATTTGTACTTAACCTTCAAAGGTTTGGGTTATTACATTCTCCCCTCCTTATAAAAATTCTCATATTTCTTTCGTAATTCTTTAATCCATGTAATAAATATACATGTAATAAATATACATATTTTCTACGGTTCTTATCTCTATTGTCAAAATTCTCTCTTTTATTCTAAATTTCCTTTAATTAGAATTTTCGTTAAATTTTACGGTTATTATATTCTTCCCCCCTTAAAGAAATTCGGTCCCCGAATTTCACCACCATAGTTGCAGATAAACACTAACCTCATTGTTCAAATAAATGCGGATATCTGGCGCGTATATCCTCCTCTCTTTTCCAAGTAGCTTTCTCAAAAGAGTGATTTTTTTCTATATCACCTTTACTGTAGATATTTCTTTTGACCATAACTTCTTTACTTGTCTGTCCACTATTGCTACTAGTTGTTCTTCATAGGTTAAATTTTTCTGTAACTGAATCTATGGACACTGTATAACATGTGTAGAATACAGTAAATATTTCTGTAGCATAGACACATGAAAAACTGGATGGACATTACCCAATTCAGGTGGTAAATCCAAACAATAAACCACTGAACCGATCTTATCAAGAATTTTAAATGGTTCTATATACCGAGGGTGTAACTTTTCTTTCTTTCTAAATCTCATTACCTCTTTCATTGGTGAGTCATTAAAGAATATGTGATCACCAACTAATAATTCTTAGTGCTCAATATTCATGGTCCTTATAGACCTTTGACTAGTATTGAGTTACTTGTATTTCTTTTTCTAATCAATTTTCACTTTTTCAATAACATCTTATAATAAATCTAACTCCACTGAGTCATTTAACAAAACATTTGTAACACCTCTTACATAAGGCTTAAATCTTCTAATATCATTTTATTATAGACAGATTCTGCTAAGGAATCTCTCACCAATCAAAATATATATATATATATATATATATATATATATATATATATATATATGTATGTATGTATGCTTGAAGCATGCTCTCCAAGCTAGCATCATCAATTTAGATAAGTCATATTCTATCTATTGCATGTTATTCCAAACTAGATTTTCAGAGTTTGACTTTTATCAATTCACTCACATATTAAGAAACCTATGATGTTCATGTAAAACTTCAAATGATGCCATTGTATATTGGCATGATAATTACTGCTATGAGTAAGTTCAACTAAAGACAATTAATTTCTTCCAACTTTTACCACAATAATATAAAGATACTTAAAGCATAACTTCTAATGTATAAACACATCATTTAAATTTAGTATTATTCATATTATAATCTAATAAAGATCCTTAAACTTCCTGAATAACTCTCTTGAGATAATATATTCAATTCGTATTTGCCAACATATCGGCCAATGAAAAAAATATTTATCTTGTTTACCATTATACTAGTACCATTTTTATCTCAGTATATCCTTATTACCTTGATTTATCCATATTTACAATTTCTGGCTTCTTCTGAAATCTCTTTTCTTAACAATTATTTATACGTAAATTTTCAAATCTCAACATGATTTACATTCTAGATACTAGTCTCAATTTAGCAAAGTATAAATTCTTAACACAAATATCTTAATTACTTACATTATTCTCAGAGATGATTCTCAAAATATTTTCCATGTTTCCAAATTAAAATTTTCAATATTAACTTAAATCTTATTTTCCATACTTTACTCCTCAAAAACTTTAACACTATTAATTCCTTTGATTATATTCGTCAAAGCACCATTAAATCATCATCCATCTATTCTTTTCAAAAATCTCTATTGGTTTAATCTACTAATCAGTTGAACACCATAATAACTGAGTTCCAAAGATTAGAAATTAACCCTCCTTATAATAAGGAAAAAAAATCTTGCATTTAATGCCAAACATTAATGTAGGACAATACAACAGAACATGTGGAACTCATAATAGAGCGTAGTGCCAAAAGAGGAAGTCAGAAGTTTGGACAAAACATTGACAGGAAATTAAAATTGGTGGCCGTAATTCTTGAAAATTTATAAACAAAATCTAGCTACTAGTTCGACGAAAATCGGTGGCCGCAATCGGTGGCCGCAAATTTTGAATATATGTGCCAAAATTTAATTCAAAGATATTGTTATTCGGCGGAAGCATATCATATGGAAAAGAAATATTTCTGAGCCTATAAAGTCAATGAATAACAAGAGCACATAGTTAACTGGTAGGATGCAGTTGGTTGCTTCAAAATATATATAATCAATCAACTGTAAATAACCAGTCCAAATTAAAATTTCTCAAAATAGCTAGTCGACTTATAAACCAATAGTCGACTGGTAAAAACATTGAGAAAACAAAATAAACCATTTGATTGTTCCTCTTCAATAATTAATTGGTTTTCATTTTCACTCTTTTTTTT
Organism: Gleditsia sinensis; assembly: GCA_037074535.1. Classification (NCBI taxonomy): domain Eukaryota; kingdom Viridiplantae; phylum Streptophyta; class Magnoliopsida; order Fabales; family Fabaceae; genus Gleditsia; species Gleditsia sinensis. Next base: position 16,562,535 of record CM073463.1, on the reverse strand, counting down.
CTTCTTTTTTACAATGACGGCTATCACCTACAACCTTTCAAGACATCAATGCTTCATCAAAGACAATAAGTAAAAGACAGATTTTTGGTGATATCTTATCTTATGCTTTTTATGTGCTTAATATGAGTCAGAGTTAGAACTACTGTACATATACATGCTTGCAGTCATTTTTATGAAAAATTTTTTCCTTTAATTTAGCTGATATCCACCAATCACTCACATAGCTGTTCTATAATACCCGACCTATTCACATAGCTATTATAAATATGCCATTCTCTGAGTTCAATAAAAGCTTACATTAGTATCTTTATCTTCATACTCAGAGTTAAGGTGATAAAAATTATGGAGGGAATCGCATTCCGTCAGTTTCGAAATATCTGTGTCTTTTGTGGTTCCAGTCCTGGAAAAGATGGGGAGTATGTTAAAGCAGCACAAAATCTGGGTATGGTGCTGGCCAGAAGAAAAATTCATCTAGTCTATGGTGGAGGTAATTGTGGGTTAATGGGGTGTGTGGCTACAGCTGCACATGTAGGAGGATGCCAAGTTCTAAGTATTATTCCTACAGCTCTAGCTGCATCCAGCAACATAGGGAAAACAATTGGGGAAGAATATAGAGTAGCTTCCATGCATGAACGCATGGCTAGAATGATGAGCAATGCTGACGCCTTCATTGCCTTACCAGGTGGTTTTGGTACTTTAAAGGAGATTTTTCAAATAGTCTCTTGGGCACAACTGAATCTGCATCACAAACCAATAGGTTTGTTAAATGTTAATCACTTCTTTGATGGTTTGTTATCTTTCCTTGATCATGCTGTGGAACAAAGGTTTATCCCACACTCAGCACGACGAATTCTCATCTTAGCTTCAGATGCTGAGGAGTTGATTGATGCTTTACAAGCATATGTTCATCTACCTGATCCAATCACAGCTCAAATAGAATGGACAACAAACCATAGCAGAAAGCGCAAATTGGACTTGGATCTTCATCTGTAATTGTAGCAAGATGTGGACATTGCTGTACCACTTTTACTTTCTTAGGGTTATCTTGAACACCATCTTACTAGCCACATACCTTAAGAAAGTACTATTACTAAGTCAAAATTCATATTTTGAGAACTTAGCATATAGCTGATACTCCCTTGGAGTTTGTAATACTATCTTTAAATATTGCTTATAATCCTCTGAACTCTTAAAATATTCTAATAAATATAATAACAACTTGATTTAGGGATGGCTTAATTACTTATTATTATTATTATTTTATTTTTATTTTTTAATCAAATCCATGAATGCAACTGGGCATTTGTCAGACTAAATGACACAACTATAAACTCATAGTGTCCATGCCGAATCCTGAAAGCAATTTTTTTTTTAAATATCATCTTCTCTTATCCTTAATTAATGATATCTAAATATCAAATCAAGTTAAATTTTTGAAAAATGTTGAGCACTTTCTAACTGATCAAATAGATCATCTATACGAGGTAATAAGTATTTATTCCACATTGTCACTTTATTTAACTATCTATAATCTATGTATAATCATAGTGATCCATATACTGGAGCACTCCAAATAAAAGTACTAGGGCTTTTAAATCCCTTGTCTAACATGTCTTGTAACTATTTCTTTTCCAGTTTTTTAAGTTCAGTGGGTGCCATTCTATATAGAAATATAGATGCTAGCCAGAAAATAAATCAATACCAAATTCTATTTATTATTTCGGGGTAATCCTGGCAATTCCTCAGGAATTATATCAGAAAATTCTCTAATCACTGGAACTTGATTTATAGTGGTATACTTTATATCAGCATCTCTCACCACTGCCAACTATCCTTGGCACCTTTTTGTAATCACTTATGGACTGCTAAAGCAGAGATTAGGTTACTGGGTATCTCACTAAGATTTCTTTGTATCAAGAGCGAAAATTCTCCAAGAATATTGAATTTAATCACCTTCTAATGACATTTCAAAATGACATGACATAATGCCAACAAATTCATTCTCAATATCACATCACAATCTACCATATCTAGACAACCGGGTATAAAGGATGTCACATTCAGAAACCATCATACCAGAGTTTGACCCCTTCCGTACCTTGGTGGTATAGGATTTGCCTAAACTCAGCATTCCACTGAGGTTTGCCCTACTACCATTCAAGAGGACACGCGAAGAGACTCTGTATGGGTCTTTTCCCAAGCACATAGCAAGGGAAAGCAAATAACATTTCATATAACTAGCATCTCGCTATAAAACAGAGATAGCCCAACCGTCACTTAACCATGCCAACATAGCATACTATAAACTGACTTACTTAAACAAAAAGACAACATCCTATCGAACCCTTTTAGCAGCACCGTGAGTATAAGCATGTCCGAATTCATACCCATACTCAATGTCCTACCTAAAGGTCCGTTACTCCATGAACACAGGAAAACCTAAAGCTCTGATTCCACTATGTCACGGCCCCAAATGATGGAACACATGATCGACACGGCATAAGGGTTTCCCCCTAGCCGCAAGCCTAACGCATAGCACATACAAACATCCAGCACACAATCCAGAGTACATAATAAATATAACTGGCCACATATGCCACATCCAATATCAGAAAATATTGTATCTATATATATATATATATATATATATATATATATATATATATATATATATATATATATATATATATCTCATGAATCCAACATCCGTGATTCAACTTGGCCCATGGCCTCATAATACAAACATCGTTGTAAAACATAAAACCATTTTCCAACCAACACATCAAAATACGCAAGAAGCGAGAATCCTGCCTGTGAGTTCATGGAGATACACTAGACATAAACTAAACTAAACAAACAGGACATAAGAGCCTTGCCCAAACTGGAGCTCACCAACACTATCTCCAGCCTCTTACGAAGCTGTAGCTGGATCAAAGTCTCTTTGACTATCTGTGGGGAGGAAACAGAAGAGGGGTGAGATCACATCTTAGTGAATGGGTAAATCATACTATAACTGAAACAGGGCAAACCAAGCACGAGTGTTTCGCAATGAGTTTAATAATTGAAACATTAAGCATTTAACCATAATTTATTGAAAGAAAAGCTAAACAATTCAAATGTATGTTCAAAAGATAAAACATGATTAAATCAGTAACCGTAAAGCAAATCAATTATGCATGGTAAGTAATAAATGAAGTTATTTATGCAATAACAATGATGAATGAGATATTTTAGAAATATTTAATCTTTAAGAACAATGCACTAGTTTATTGGAGGTCTTTCCTGACAGATCTATCATCTTCCCCAAGCACATAGCAAGGTAAGGGTAATCACTGTAGGCGTAGACATAAGTCCACCCTAAATTCCCCCAAGCACATAGCAAGGGTATGGCAATCACTGTAGGCGTAGACATAAGTCCACCCTAAATCCCTGTGTCTTAGGCAGTCATATGCCCGTCACAGTATCCTAGGCCGAAGCCTTCGCATGACCATGGTGCACCAGGGCTAGCACTCCCTGCGGCTAGCTAACAGTGATCTAAAAGGGTCCCTCCAATAGAAAACATTTGAAATATGCTATTCAAAATGTTTAAAGTAAAACATTTCAATAACATTATAATAAAGCGATAATTCTCCATCTAGCTCTTTTCATGCATAAAATTCCATTCCAAAATATGTTTCATCCATGTATTCCCATGGAGACCTTTATCATCATAAACTTTCCCTTTAAACATATCGTCCGTAGACGTCGCATAGATGTTCGCATGCATCAAATCATTTCATGGCTAACTTAGTTCATTTCTATGACTAAGTTCACATTTCTATAAATCTAGCTCAAATGGAGAATTATCAGTCTAGATGCTTGCTGTAACACCTAAATTCTAGCGTCATTTTCTTATATCTAAATTGTAGAATGTTCCTTATTATTTATTTATTTTATTTTTTTTTGACATTGTCTAACTAGCCCATAATTTTACCTATTCATTTATATCATTTGTAATCCTTCTTGCATAAGCATAAATGTGCTTCAGGCTATCCTAAGCACTTTCAAAATTCAATTCCATCTAGGCAATTACTTAAGCATGCTATGTAATACTTACAACATAAAGGATCTCATGCCATGAAGGAAAGGAGTATAGTCCATAGTTTACATTACATCACATTATACACTGTCTAATAAGAACTTGGCACTTAATTAAGCTGTCCCACATAAATATTACACAACCAAAGCAATTACAACCATGAACATATGAGTCAACCCTGAGACCCCTGTTGCTCACTTCTGGCTGGAGTACCTGGAATGTGATTATGTGGATATAAAAAGTGAGATGACAATCTCAATAGCTAGCAAAGTTTTTAGAAAAATAGTGCACATTCCATTCCTTAAAACATCTCAAATTATTTCACTGAAAAATATAGCACTGACCATACATCATACATACGGCATCTTGGTCACACTAGGGACCCATAACATCATGGTCTACTTACCCAATGCAGTCAATACGGCCATACCTGCAAAGGGCTATGCATCTCCTATTATTGGCCAATCGTGAGGGAAATGGGGCTTACCTTGGCACCCTTTTGTGCACCCCCTTAATTCCCGAGAATGCATACATAACATAACTTTAGACCAACATTCATCATAGCATCAAAGTCAGGCAATCAGTGAAAATTCATAATTTCAAATTCATAAGCATAAAGAGTGTTTTAAGGAAAGGCTAGCTACCTCAATTCCAGCACAATCAATTCCTTTTCAAGGCTGCCAAGGTTACTACCAGCAACTTAAACTAAAACATACAAGAATTATTGGTTAATGCATGCACATTAGGTCCTAAAGCCATAAATACCTAGTTTAAGAGCTTCTGCTCCTCCAAATAAAACTATGATTTTGCTTAGATTTAGGGTTATTATTAAATATGCCAAAAGTCCTCTAAAAATTCTAAAATTTTGCATGGAGGAACCTTTACATGTGTATTGTTTTTCTACATTCTCTCAGCCCTTAAATCTTCCATTCAACCCCAAAAACTACCTCCATAACCAGGACAGTACAATTTAGTTTCAGTTTCATTTCTATTCGGTTTAACATCCATTTAGATTAGTAAAACGACTTCAAAATTCATGATATTTTATATGAAGCATTATAGACACGTTATATAATCACCATAAAAATTTCAAATAAAAACGATTTCGTTTGACCCCTCAAATATCCCACGTCTTAAGACTGTCCCCGTTTATGGCTTGTTCTGCCTCATTTTCAGACTACCAAATTTATACATTTTATTACGTACTTTACACTGCCCAGAATTTTCTAAAATTTGGTAGGATGCTTAATTAGGATCCCTTTAACATTTCATAAATTTTTTATACAAAATCGCAACATATAATGCATTAAAAATATTGTCTTTCTATCAGCCGTCTGAGCTGTCTAGGAAATTGTCCTCAACACTATTTTAATTGTACAAGACCTAATTTTAGGTTCTCAAAAATTATGAAACTTTCCAGAATTGATTATGAATATTTGAAGAATATTCTCACCAAAAATTATAGAATTTAAAGGTCATTTACTAAATTTACTAAGCCAATATTTTCAAGTGAAAAAGGTTTCTATTTTCTCAACCTAACTCTTTTATGGTCTATGACCTTTACTCACTAATCAGATCCTAACTCACTCATATGAACTCCAAATGTTGTGATTCCAGTGGTTATGTGACCGTACGACATATATCTACAACTTTTATGTTAACCACGACTTCATATTCCTTATGTATTAGTCCCTGAAAGTCGAAAACCGAAGCTACTCTTCACCAGCCTGGATTCCAGACCCGATTCTGACCTATTTTACTCCATGGACTATAACTCTCTCATTTTATGTCCGATTGATGTGATTCAAAATGCTATGGAAAGCTAAGACATAGACCTACAACTTCTATATTTAACATATTTTCATATTCTCGACAGAAAGTCCTACATTCAGGCCCGAAATTTGACCTAATAAACTCAAAACTGGATTTTTGCAAGAAGCTAGACTTACCTTATGTAGACCTACTCCTATGGCTCTCAATTTGTAGCTTTCCTCTCTCTCAACCTTCTTCTCCTTGCTGGATGCTCTCTCCCCCTTCCTTCTTCTTCCTCTTCAGTTTTTGTTTTGGACCTCTTCTCTCTCTTTTCTCCTGCTGGCGTGAAAGCAAAAAGGGAGGCTGATTGCTGAGTGCTGGAATCCTTTGGATTCAGCAAGGGAGGGAACGGTTTTCTGCTACTCTCCAAGTGAGTGTGTGCATGGGTAGCTCTAGTGTATTGTGGTCAGTGAGAGAATGAGTGTATGACACATCAAAAGAAGAATTTTCTGGCTGTATGAGTGTGAGTGTGAGCTGTAGTTTTCTTGGGCAGAGGTGGAGCGTGAGTTTGCACATGTGGAGGCATGGGTTTCTGCTGGGTTTATGGAGCACATATGAGTGTGGAGATGTTTTCAAGTGGGATGTTTTCTACTTTTTGTATTTGGCGCTGAACATGCTGGATGTGGGGCATGTTCCAGCTGGATGTTTTTTTCCTGGTTGCATGTGGGATCAAGGGTGGCGTGAAATGCTGTCTTGTAGGCCATGTTTCTGCTGGTCTCTTAGAGCAGATGGGTGGTTATTCTTCTACTGTGTAGGGCAGGTTTCTGCTGGCTGGGTGGAGCAAGAGTGGGTGTGTTTTTACTGCTTGGTTTAGGAGCAAGTGTGGGGCATTTTTCTCTGCATGTGATGCATGATCTTCTGCTGGTTTTGGTGCATGTTTCAGCTTGTATTTCTAGTTGCATTCATGCTTTTTAACCTACCATGGCTATTGTGTTTCATTTCAAAGTTATGTGCATGCATGGGTGGCTATATCTATTATGCTATGCATGGCATAAATGAGATAAATGCATATATATATATATATATACCTATGTAAATCTCCTCCTTTTGCATGTGCAAATATATATATAATAATGTGCATGGTGGAAGTGAGAGGAAATATGTATATATATATTTATATAGCATCACATAATGCTTTTTCCTTCCTTATTATTTTCCTAATCCTAAATTAGTAGCATCTTAAGGAATATATTTGTATCATGTTCCTCTAATTTATGCTCCAAAAATATTTTATTTATATTACTTCTAACCATGAAATGATTCTACATTTTATAAAGATTTTTACTATCATCAACTATACATTTTAATCCTTGTTCATGTATATCTTAATTGGTCACTAACTCTAGACTAGTAATATATATAAAAAAATGTATTTGTGTCCTCTCCCCATCCATTATGATCCTAAGGATTTTTATTTATGTGATTCAACATTAACTATGTTACCTATCTTATGTTTGCCTTATAATCATATAACTAAGTATCTTAATCACTTGTCATATGTATTTTCTATTCATCCTTAAATTTATTTAACTTTATTAAAAGTTTAGGATGTTACACTTGCCCTGCATACCTAGGGTTCAACTAGGATTGAAATTTATAATTTCTAACATGGTTGGAACATATTGGTTTTCAAAGCGGTAAAACAATTTAACATACATTCCAACTAGTTAAAATCATACGAGAAAGTTATAAATCAAATTCCTAAAACATGCGCTATAGTATGAAAAACCCACTCACCTTACTAGGAGTCCAACAATGAGAATTTCACCTCGTGGTGGCTTAACAACCTAGAAAACATAGACATAACATGAAAATTAGATAAATCCTAAACGTCACTATTCATGCCAAAAAACACTATTCACTCGCCAGAAACACTATTCACACCGAAACCTAAAAACCCTATATTCTAGCATAGAAACTAATTATAAGACTATCTATGGAAAGAATTTTGGTAAAAACGAAGCCTAAAATGCGATTGAACGGAATTTACCTTGGAGGTTACTATTCATACAATTTTCTGGCGACAATCCAGCGGTTTTCTGGCGAAACTGAGTGGTGGGGTTTGTAGCTCTCCTTCCCACGAGTCCAACGGTACCTTGCTTGCTCAAATCGGACGTCCGGATGATGAGATATCTTAGAGAGAAGGTGGAGAAAATTTTAGAGAGAGAAAGCTAGGGCTCATATATGGAGGAATGCAGGAAATGAGGGAGAAGGCTGCAGAAACATGCGGAAACAGCCCGAAGCACGGCCTGGCCGTATCCTGGAGCACGGCCGTGCTTCGGGGCTACAGTGCACCCTGTGATTGGCCGAATTTGCCAAAACGTCCAACATGAAAGTTGTATCCCTTTCTCTTAGATTTCATTAGCCACTTGAATCACCTAATTTAGGGTTCATATGAAGAGTTATGAACAAAATAGTGAGCAAAGGTCCAGACCATACTACGCTGCGGGTTTTGCCTCTTATCACTATAATATTCATGGAATTAGAAAAAGTTCCCAACATCAAAGTTGTAGATATATGTCTTATCTTTCAAAAAAAATTGGAATCACTTAATTTAGATTTCATATGAGAGAGTTATACTTATATGAGGGAAGAAAAGTCATAAGAAAGGTCAGAAACGCTCTAAAATTTTACATTGTTCTCAACTTCCTCGTTTCAAATGATTTGTACTTAACCTTCAAAGGTTTGGGTTATTACATTCTCCCCTCCTTATAAAAATTCTCATATTTCTTTCGTAATTCTTTAATCTATGTAATAAATATACATATTTTCTACGATTCTTATCTCTATTGTCAAAATTCTCTCTTTTATTCTAAATTTCCTTTAATTGGAATTTTCGTTAAATTTTACGGTTATTACAGTAGTAGAATAAATCCTGAACTTTGATAACTTATTTAGTCATATCTCTCTCATTTTAGCTCTGAATGAGGTGATTCTAGTGGCTATAAAAAGATAAGAAATAGGGCTACAACTTTCATGTTGACTACTTTTCTAAATTTAAAATAAATTAAAGCTTTGAGGTGCTGGTGCCACCAATAGGTTACAAATTTTAGCAATGAAGTGCCGCATTGTTGCCCTAGAGCACCGCGGCACTATAAAAGGATGCCACGGTGCCCGTCGCCTTTATAGAAAGTAAAAGTGTAATTTTTATGTTATTTGTCTCCAAATGAACTCCAAAAGCCTAAAAACCAACCTATACATAAGGGGAAAAGTAAGCATAAGGGGCATTCAATCCATCCAAGGATTCAAGAATCAAATCATCAAATCATCACATTTTCAATCAACTTCTTCAAACTTCTCTAGATTTTCTTGTGCCCTGAACGACTAATTTATTTTTTGTTGGTAGAGGATGATTGAAATCTAAAAAGATCCTCATGAATTGTGAGATTTAGATTTGATTTTATTAGTTCAATCTTAATTGAATATTGATTATTCATCTATTCTTCTCTTTTCAATGATTATTCATATAATTTTAGGAGGCCTACTAGTATATTATTTGTCTTAATTTACTCCTAAATTATGTTTTGAAAAATGTTTTCATTATTGTAATTCAAGAGGCAAATAGGCTTAAGGATTTTAGATTATAAATAATTAAACCTATGATGAATAATTAATTAAATTAAATATAGCCGATGTGTTTATATTTGTTTATCTCTATCAGTTTCTTTAATTCTTGATGTGATTAATAGGTTAGACGTTACCGATGTGCTAAAGGATTTCTTATTAATTAGGGTTAATTGAGACGATTGTCATCAATTGTTAGACTTAAGGAGAAACAAGGTTAGAATCCCAATGATAGATATTCGAATGAAGATTGATTATGTTGTCAATGATCAATGCAATTCTTTGATAGTGGATATAAACTGAAGCCAACATCTTCATTATTAATCACTCTATTTTTAATTACTTTTATTCTCTTTTACTTTGTTTTAATTTTATTTATCAAACTCCCTTATTAGAATCACAAAAGGTAATACTAGTCTCTATGAGATCAACCCTTACTCCCACGACTACAGGTTAATTTGAGAGGTAAGGTATTATATTTGGTATACCCACGACAGTATGCACCAAATTTTAGCACCGTTGCCGAGGACTGCATGCATTTCTATTTTGTGATTTTATTTTGATTTATGCATGTGACTCATTTTGCTAATTCTTAAGATTTACAATTCAATTCAAATATTGAAAAATCTGTATAAAAGCATAGAAGAGGACTTCAAGAGGACATTGATCAAGGAAAAGATGAAGTAATCATTGCTAGGCACCCTACTTTGAAGGAGCTTGCAGCTATAGATTTGCATCAGCAACCCTTATGCATTACTTTTCCTAATCTTGATGAGAATGTCAATTTTGAATTAAAATTTAGATTAATTTATCTTTTACCTAATTTTCATGATCTTGTAGGTGAAGACCCATATAAGCACTTAAAAGAATTCCATATGGTATGTACCCACATGAAACCTCCAGAGTGATTGAAGAACAAATTAAACTGGGGGCTTTTCCTTTTTTCTTAAGAGTTTCAGCCAAAAATTGGCTATATTATTTACTATCTGACATTATCACTACTTGGAATGAGATGAGCAAGTTATTTTAAGAGAGATATTTTCTTGCATCTAGAGCTACAAATATAAGAAAAGAAATATAAGACATTAGGCAATTATATAGAGAGACACTTTATAAGTATTGGAAGAGGTTTACAAAACTTTGTGCAAGCTATCCACATCATCAAATTAGTGGGCAACTATTGATCCAATACTTTTATAAAGGTTTTTTTAGAGGGAAACAAGAGCGTAATAGATACATCTAGTGGAAGAGTAGTAGTAGACAAGACTCTTGAAGCAGCCAAAATCTTGATATCAAATATGGCTGCTAACTCCCAACAATTTGGCATTATGCATGATTATCCAGTTTAACATGCCCATGAGGTGAGTACTTCTTCCCTTCAGCAACAGATATATAAACTTACCTTTTTTGTAGGCCAAATTGCTACAGGTACACCTCAACAATTTAAAGTTTGTAGAATCTATTCAGCAACATGGCACCCAACTAATATATGCCCTACACTCCAAGAAGAATCCACAGAGCAAGCTAATGTAGTAGGAGATTTTCCTAGACAACAAAAGATGTATGATCCTTACTCTAATACATATAATCTTGGATAAAAAGATCATCCCAACTTTAGATATGGGAATACATAAAATAGGCATGTAGAATAAAATTTTACAAATTTTCAACATAATCAACATGCCTATTATCCTAGACAGACATATCTCAGGATTCCCGAGTAAGTAGTTCTTTAGAAGAAATTGTTAAATCTCTTGCACATAACACTCAGCAATTTTAACAAGAAACAAGAGCTAGTATTCAAAACCTGGAAAATCAAATGCACCAATTAGTAACCACAGTTAGCCGGTTAAACGCTCAAAATTTAGGTAAGTTTCTCTCTCAAACTATGGTAAACCCAAGGGAAAATTTAAGTGTTATCATGCTACAAAGTAATAAAAAATCTTAGATTCTAATGCAAGAGGTGCAAGTACCAAGTAAGCAAGAGGAAGTAAAAAATAAAAGCAACCATGGAAGGTAAGCATCCAAAAGATAAGTTTGCACCTTTATTTGAATATGAACCTGCACCTCCCTTTCTTAAACCTCTGAAAAAAAAATAGGATAAATGAGAAAGCTTTTGACTTATATGAGAACTTTAGAAAGTGTGAGGTGAATCTTTCTCTTTTAGATGCAATTAGTCAAGAACCCCATTATGCCAATTGTTTGAGGGAATTACACAACCAAAAGAGGAAGTAGAAGTTGAAAGGAGCTGAGAAAGTAAAAGTAAGGGAACATGTTTATGTAATTATTCAAAGAAAACTCCTTAAAAAATGTAAGGACCCATATATGTTTTCTATTCCCTGCACTATAGGCAATACCAAAATTGAGAAGGCCATGCTAGATTTAGGAGCATATAGTAATGTCATGCCATATTCTATTTATGCATCTTTAACACTAGGACCTTTAAAAGAAACTGGTGTTATAATTTAATTGGCTGACAAATCTAATACCCTTCCTGAGGGTGTGGTTGATGATGTTTTAGTGCAAGTTGGTGACCTAATTTTTTCTATTGATTTTTATGTACTTAATATGGAGAGTGGTAATCAAACCACTCCAATTTTGTTAGGGAGACCATTCTTAAAAACATCCAAGGCCATAATAGATGTTTATAGTGGCACACTGGCAATAGAATTTGAAGGAAAAATTATGAAATTTAGTAATTGAAAAGATCTTACTGCATATACTATTAATATGATAGATTCTGTAGCATAGGATGTTGAGCCTTCAAAGAAAAAGGTTGAGGAACTAGCCTTGAATGTTCACTTTGTAGAAGGATAATGAAGAATTAAAAAGAGCTCCAAAAGTGTAGCAAATAGGTAAGGATCCCCCTACCTCAATGCCAAAATCTAATGAAACAAGTGCATTTTTTGTTTTGCAAGATCCTAGATCAAATCTGTCACCTCTTCCTAATCACCTGAAATACTTGAAAGTTAGAGATGCATTACCTATCATAGTTGCCAAAAATCTAGGTGCTAAAAAAGAGGAGGCATTAATGTATATTCTTCAGGAAAAATGAAGTGCCATTACAAAAACAATTGCAAACCTTAAAGGCATAGACCTAACTATAGAATTGCATCAAGCTCTAGAGATCAAAGGGGTTAGACCTCGCAAAGGTAAGAAATACCTTCTTTGGTTTGGACCCCTTGTTATTACTAATGTGATTGCTTGTCATACAGTAGAACTTCAAGGATTGAATCAGTCTCCAAAATTTTAAATTAAAGTGGACATCAGGATCCTCCATGAATGACATAAGGAGTTTTGAGTTGAGCTAACGACATTAAACAAATGCGCTTATTGGGAGACAACCCAACATAGTCATTGCAAAAAAAAAGGAGAGGTGAAAATAAAAAAAATTCAGTGTCCAATAATGCAGCAATCTTATCCCACTCTAAAAAAATTCAGGAAAGTTCACTTAACTTATATCTCTTCATATCTCCTTCTTAATTATCATCTTTATTTTACATTGAGAACAATGTAAAGTTTGAGTATGGGGATAGAAGTATATTTACCTGAATAATTGTGATCCTATTTTGAGCATTAATTTTCTGATTTTCACCATCAATGCGCATTTATTGTGTTTAGCAAGTTGAGTAATTGTGTGAGTGTTTCAATTTATGTTTTGTGTTGTTAAGCACAAACAATAGCCAATGATATGACTATCCTAATTTTTTTAGCACTTGAAAAATGTATAAAATTCATGATTGTGTGCAATTTTAACCCTTTTGTAATTTATTTTTTACTTTAGAATCTTGAAACGTTGTTCACAATATCTTTGGGCATTTAATTTTTTTTTACTTAGAGAAGGTTTATATAACTAAAAAATAATGTATGATTTCAATAGAATTCTAGAACTTACTTGAATTCTATTTGAGGTAAAATCCTAAGTTAATACTATGATTTATGCATTATTTGATGATTGAGCATTTTAAGCCTAACCCAAGCAATGAAATATCCTTAGTTCCTCTACTTTGAGCTTAATGAACTTTTTTTTATATCCACAAATGAACCAAAAGCTAAATTTTGCATAAATATCTTTAATTTTTATCCTATTCACTCACTCCATGATTATTTTTTTGAATATGTTTTTTAAAGTTTTATTGAAAAAAAGGGTGGAAGGGTGGAGCAAGGAAAGAAAAAAAATCCAAATAAAAAAAAATTCAAAAGAAAGGATGAAAGCATATGCAATGGGTGAAAGAAAAAAAATAGTGAATCAAGGAAAAAAATGAATTTAATTTAATTAAATGAAGAAAATGAGTGTGGGAAAAATTTTCCTTAGTTTGAAAAAACTCAAGTGATTAAAATTAATCATAGAGTGCTAGGCGATTAAGTCTAAAATTATATCCTCTATTAGAATTAGTAGAGAGTGGCATGAAAAATAAGCATATAGAAATCCTAAACTAATTAGAGATCTGCACTCAAAATTTTGAGATATATAAACTCATCTGGGTAAAGGAAATTCATTGACCCAAAAACACAAACACACTTGAAATTCAGGAGAATAAAATAATGGATTGCATTTGAGTTAATCTTGTGCGTGGTTATGACCTTTCAAAATTTTCTTGAGTTTATTTTCATGTTATGAGGCAAAATTTTGGTAAGCCTAACACTCGCTACATATATTGATTTTGTTTTTGTCATTAGGGATTATTTTGCTTGAGGACAAGCAAAAGGTTAAGTGTGGGGGTATTTGATATGTTTATAATTAAGCATGATTTTAATACCTTTAAGCTTAATTTTTGTTTGATTTGAGTAAAATATGATTAAGAATTAGTTTTGTTTTGTATTTTGTGTTGTAGAAACAAAGGAAGAAGAAAAATAAGGAGAAAACGATAAAAAAAAATTCATGGAAAAATATTGAATTGTAATGATTTCAGACCTTTCAATACCAATTAGACCACATCTCCCACATATGAACTCCACTCAAAGTGATTCAAGTGGATGAAAAAATATAAGACAATTATCTACAACTTTTATGTTGAGCACTTTGTTGAATTTTGGAGATTTCAGAATGTTACAGATCTTGAAATTCAGAATCACAATGTAGTAGGATAGATCCTTATCTTTGATCACTAATTTGGGCATATCTCCCTTATTTTAGCTTCGATTAAGGTTATTCCAATGGCATTGGAAAGGTAAAAGATAAGGCTACAACTTTTATGTTGACTACTTTTCCAGATTCTGAAGAAATCATAGCGTTATGGCACTGGTGCTCCCAGCAAGTTACAAGTTTTTAGCAACGGAGCGTTGCAGGCTCATTGCCCAGAAATATGTGCGTCACAACACTATAAAAGGATCTCGCGGTGCTTGCTACTGCTGCAGAAAGTAAAATTGTGATTTTTAGGTTATTTTGACTCTTAATGAAGCCCAAAATCCCAGGAACCAACTTAGAATCAATCCTACTTCATTTAAGACTCTCCCAACCAATAAATAAAGGGGAAAGCATGTATGAAAAGGGGGCATCCAATCCATCCAAGGATTCAAGAATCAAATCATCAAATTCTTAATCATTTTCTTTAATTCTTCTCTAGATTTTCTTATGGGCCTGTGTGGTTAATTTACTTTTTGTTGATGAAGGAAGATTAAAACCTCAAGGGGTCCTTATGCATTGTGAGATTTAGATTTAATTTTATTAGTTCAATCTTAATTGAGTATTGATTATTCATTTTTTCTTCTTTTTTCAATGATTTTTCATATAATTGCTAGGAGACCTACTAATATATTATTTATCTTAATCTACTACTGAATTATATGTTGAACAAAGTTTTTATTATTGTGATTCAAGAGGCAAATAGGTTTAGAGATTTTGGATTATAATTCATTAAACCTATGATGAATAATTAACTAAATTAGATATAGCCAATGTGTCTATATTTGTTTAGGTATATCAATTTTTCTAGTTTTTTATGCGATTAATAAGTTAGACTTTACTAATGTGCTAAAAGATTTCTTATTAATTAGGGTTAATTGAGGTGATTGTCATCAATTGCTAGACTTCAGGAGAAACAAGGTTAAAATCCCAATGATAGATATTCGAATTAAGATTGATTATATTGTCAATTATCAATGCCATTCCTTGAAGGTGGATATCAACATAAACCAGCATATTTATTATTAATCTCTCTTTTTAATTACTTTCATTCTCTTTTACTTTGTTTTACTTTTTTTTTATCAAACCCCTTTATTAGAATCACAAAAGGTAATACCAGTCTCTGTGAGATCGACCCTTATTCCCATGACTACAGGTTAATTTGAGAGATAAGGTATTATATTTGGTATACCCACGACAGTACACACCATGCACATAGTTTGTTTATACAATTCCCTATATATAGCCAAAAGGGCCATTTACATCTCATATATTGTTATAACAAAATATTGTTGAAAAGTAATATAAAAAGGAAAAAAACATTATTTCTAATACTCGTCCTCAAGATAGAGAATATATATTCTATATTCGCATCTTGGATAGTATGCTATGAAATTGTGATAGGTGAAGTGCTTTGGTTAAGATCTGTAATCGGGTTTTGGCCCCTTACATGCAGTGTTTTCAATAGACCTGTTTGGATCTTCTCCCGGATGATATGATAATCAATTTCAATGTTTTTTGTATGCTCATAATACGCAGGATTTACTGCAATTTGAAGAGCTGATTGGTTTTCACAATAAAGTACACATGAATAGGATGATTTATGTTCAAGTCTTTAAGAAGGGAAAGTAGCCAAACAATTTCACAAACTACATTGGCCATGGCTCGGTATTCTGCCTTAGTTGAAGATCTAGAAACGATGAATTGTTTCTTGGATTTTCAAGGGACAAGAGAGTTTCCAAGGATTACACAGAAGCCTGAGATTGACTTGCGTGTATCTGGGCATGCTTCCTAATCAAAGTCAGCAAAAGCTTTGATTTGAACCTCTGAATTTGATGAGAAAAAAAGCCTCGTCCTGGAACCTTTTTAATATACCGTAGTACTTTGTAACTAGCTTGCAAATGTGGGACTCGATGTGAGGCTAGGAACTGACTTAATTTGTTGACTTCATAACTCAAGTCTGGGCTAGTGATTGTTAGATATAGGAGGTTGCCAATCAATCTTCTATAAATCAAGGGATCATCTACTAAGTCCTTATTGTCTTGTGTGAGTTTTAATTTTGGGTCCATGGGTGTACTGGCAGGTTTACAACCAAGAAAACCGGCATCAAAAAGTAATTCTAAGACATATTTACGTTGTGCTAATCTTGCCACTTTCAAGCCAAGAAAGTATCTTAGTAAACCCAAGTCTTTTATTTTGAACTTGCTGTTGAGGAATAACTTGAGATCTTTCACTGTCTGATCATCATTACTTACAATAATGATATCATCGATGTAAACCAAAAGTGCCAAAAAGAAGTTGCCACATTTCTTAGTTAAGAGTGTATGATTACTAGGTGACTGTGTAAAACCTTTGAAAATGAGAACACTTGAGAATTTATAGAACCATTGTCGTGACACTTGTTTTAAGCCATAGATTGATTTGTGCAGCCTACAGACTGTTTAGTGGTAATGTCTCCCCTTCACAACAAGAATATTCAGGTAGAAGTGACATGTGAACCTCTTTGAGGAGATCACCATGAAGAAAGGCATTGGTTATGCCAAGCTGTGTGAAACTCCACCTGTGTATAGTAGCCAAGGATAGCAAGAGTTTGATAGTAACAAGTTTAACAACATGGGAGAAAGTGTCAAGATAATCGATATCCTCTTGTTGTATGAATTCCTTGGCAACTAAACGAGCTTTGTGACACTCTATAGTGCCATCTGCATGATACTTAATACGATACACCTATTTACATCTAACTGAGTGTTTGCCAGGGGTAAGGGAACAAATGGTCTATGTCCCATTGCTTGTTAAAGCTTTTAATTTAGTAGCCATAGCATCTTGCCAAACTTGGGACTTATTTACTTGGAAAAAAGATGTAGGTTTAGGATTTAAAGTGATGGCAGAGATATAGGTGCGATATGGGTGAGAGAGTTTATTGTAACTAAGATAAAAAAAAATCGGGTGAAGTGTGTTAGAAACAGAGGAAAGATTGGATGAATAGTAGTGATAGTCAGATAGATATGCTAGAGGTTTGATAACCTGGCGTGGTCGAGAAGTAGTGTCTAGATGTTTATTAGATGAAGATGAGGTGCTAAGACTCAATTCATAGGATTTATTTTGTGGAGAAGTGGATAAGGGAAGAGTTATAGAAGGAGAATGTGGAAGTGGAAGGACACAACTATTAAAAAGTCAAGGGCAGGTTGTGATGGAGAAGAAGAGGCAAAAGTAAATATTCTCTCGTGGAAGATAACATGCCTAGAGATATAAGTTTTATGAGTTTCAATGTCAAGTAATTTGTAGCCTTTGTAACCAATATGGTATCCTAGGAAGATACATGCTCGAGCTCTTAGTGAGAATTTATAGCATTGCATAGCAGAGGTGGAAACATAGCACAAGCAACCAAAGGACTGTAAATGTTTGTAACTGGGCTTGGACTTAGTCAACAGCTTATAGGGTATTTTGTTTGATAAAATAGGTGGAGAAGTTCTATTAATTAAGTAGACTTCTATAAGAATGCGATCACCCTAATAGCATAGAGGAACATTGGATTGAAATAAAAGTGCTTGTGCAATATTTAGTATATGTTAGTGTTTGCGTTAAACGACTGAATTTTGTTAAGGTATTTCTATACATGAGTAAGAAGAGAAAATCCTATAGGAAGTGAAAAACTCGTGAAAATTTAATTATGGAGCATTATTTGATCGAATAGATTTAATCTTGGTGTTATATTGAGTGTGAATGAGGTTGAAAAAGAGTGGAAATACAAAAAGAACATCATTTTTAGCACGCAGAAGGTAAACCCAATTGGCACGTGTACAATCATCCACTATAGTAAGAAAGTATATGTATCCCTCTAGTGTGTGCATAAAGAAAGGCCCTTAAACATATGTGTACAAGATCAAAAAGTTTAATCGACATGTGATTGTGGGAAGGAAAAGGTAGTCATTTTTTTTTGCTAAATAACATACTTGGCAGTGAGAATTCAAAATAGATCTAAAACCAAAAAGTTGCAATTCATTCATTAAGAGTTGAATTTTTACAAGAGATGGATGACCAAGACGCTGATGCCAAACATTGGCATCTGTTACAAGAGAATTTGAAAAAAAAGTATTACATATATGATTATCTAGTTCTAGAATATAGAGACTCTGCTTTCTACTACCCTTCCCAATCATTAAGTCATGAGTGAGGTATTGAATAACACACGAATTTGGAAGAAAGTTAACACTACAATTGTGGCTACAAGTAAGAGCATTGATACTAAGAAGATTAAATTTGAACAGAGGTGCAAAGAGAACAGTATCTAAACTCAAGGATTGGGACAATTGCACAGATCCAATTCTAGGAATAGCCATAGAAAAACTAGTGGGTAAGTTGATAGTAACATTGTGAACAAGAGGGGAATGAATGAACAAAGACAAATCATGACAAACGTGATGAATGGCACTTGTGTCAATAATCCATGCATAAGGGGAAATATAGGTATGGTTGAGAGAGAAGAAAAGAAGGTGGTTATCATATGCTTAAGAAACTATGGGGTGAATGGAGTTAGAAGATTCAATCAATGGCAAAGTTGGTTGTTGCATTTGTGAACTTAAATACGCAATCAGCTATTGAATCTGATATGAAGAAAGATGGCTGGTAGATGAGTGTTGATTAACTTAGGTTGAAAAGGCTGATGGAGTTGCAGGCAGAGTTGGTGAGTTTGAAGAAGATACTTGTTGAATTTGACCACTGGATTGAAGAGAGCTCTGCTGAGTTGATGGTTTTGTAATATCCCGTAATTTTTAAATAATAATGTTTTGCCATAAATAAATATATTTTTGATTAAAATAATTTTTGTTTTGCTTAAAATAATTATATATGCCTCTAATAAATTGTTTTATTTTTAAAAATATTCTTTCTATTATTATACATAAAGATATTTATTTTGTGATTTATTTTATTAAAATTTGTATCAAGAAAAGACATAGTTTAAGAGTGCAACTAAAGTTTTGCAATAATATAAATTTTTAGAAATTTTTGAGATATTTTTAGATGAACAATAATATTTATATGTATGTATGTGTGTGTATATATATATATATATATATATATATATATATATATATATCCTATTATTCAATTATTAAATAATAATATTAATTGAAAAAGAAAAGAAAAGAAGAGGCAGAAGGAAATGGGGAGCGTAGCGCATAGGGGGAAGAAATTTTTCTTTTTTTTCTCTTTCTCTCTCTAAGATTTTCAACTTCTCTTTAAGATTTCTCTCATTCTAGACATCCAATTGAGATACCAAAGGTACCGTTAGACTCATGGCGACGAGAGTTTCAAAACCCACCGATCAATTTCATCAAAAGTTCACTGAAATTTAGCCAAAAAATCGTAAATAGTAACTTATAGGTAATTGTTCTAAAATGCTATATTTTTTATGGTTTTTCAAGCTTCCAAATTAGGGGTTTTGTTAAGAATGTAGAGTATTAGTTGTATGATAAATTTCACGGCCAAACATCGTGATTTGGTACTTTAATTTTGCAAATTGTTCTTCGGTGAACAGTACCCGAACAATGAGTGAACAGTATTTTCTGCGTGTGAATAGTAATTTCTGCCGTGCATGAACAATATTTTTCGGCCATGAACAGTGACTAGCGTTGACCAAACTCCTGGAGTTATTTTTTTAAGTTTTTGGTCTCTTCGGACACGTTTTTTAGGTCTACTTAGTCAAACGCGGATTGAAAAGGTATATTTTAGGGCTGTTCAATTTAGAGCTCTTATCTTGTGAGTAGATAATACTTACTATAACATAATTTTTAGCTATTCAATTAATATATACACATGAGACATTACTACTAATGTGAAACTCATTTTTTATTTATTATGATCATGTATTTCTAAACATGGCTCCTAGTATAAACTTTAGAAATGCAGGACAAGCATCATATATACTTTATTTCTCTATTGATATTAATTTATACTGATTGAGAATATTCAAAAATTGTGTTGGGTCATGGTAATGTTTATATTTCATATGAATTGATAAATGATTTTATAAGGCACATGTGTAGGCCTATGGATATAAATGTGCAAGTTAAGTTGGTATTGTTATGGCTATTGTTGATCGGTGGAGATATGATTTTCTAGAAGTGACATGATCTTTTATTTATCTTTTACATTTCTTGTTATTTCTTTATTGTATTTATACAGAGGAACATAAATTGGAAACATTACAAACTAGCAGCTATGAATATTAACCATAGTGCATCTTGAGTTCTATGTAACGAACTTTTGCCTAATTGATTATGCGGGCTTTTGCCTGATGGATTGTGCGGGCTTTTGCCTGATGGATTATGCGGGCTTTTACCTTATGGATTGTGAGGGCTTTCGCCTGATAGAATTTGCAGGCAATGACCTGATGGATTACGGGTTTTTCCCCAATGGATTACAGGCTTTTGGCCTGATTGATGGTGAACACTTCCTCTGTTGCATACTTGAGAAATGGTTATGGTTCTGATATAGAGAGAGTTCTTCAATCTATGAAAAGATCTAAATTTATTTTAACTATTATTTTCTCTATTATTGATATGCATTCTTTGTTTCTTATAAGAGACTCTTGACTTTATTTGGTGCATGATCTTTTAGTTATGTTTCAGAAATTATTTTAGAGACTTGATTTGTAATTATTAATGGAATTTATTAACATTAAATTATTACTTGTGAAAAAGAAAAACTCGTGCCTTGCTTGTCTTGTTTCCGTTATGATAAGAATTATCTGCTCACTGAGTTGTCAAACTCACTACACGATATTTCTACATTTTTCATATAAGAATACATATTTTGGTTAGTCTTCTACATATAGCTGGTCAGTTAGGCGACACATTTTATGGGTGAACCTACTTTATTTTCAAGACTCCCAGCTTTTGGCTTATGTGGTATTTTACACTCTAGAGTTGCTCCATATATCATAGGCAAGATCTCAGCTTCCATTTGTATAGTATCTACGTATATTTTGAGATAATTGAAATTATACAGTATAGTTAATAAAGCTCTCAAATGAATGTGATAATGAGTTTGGTTACAATCTATACTAATTGTGAGAAATTTATTTATATGTATCATTCTAGAGGCTTATGGGATGAGATTATTCTCAAAACTCGTGCCGGTTACGTACTCCTAACTTGGGGTCGTAACAGGTTTGGTCTTAGGTTTGGGTTTATACTTAGGTGGGTAACCATGAAGCTTATAGTAGCAATCAATGATGTGCCCCCTAATTCCACAATATGAGCAAATAGGCCGATCACGTTTTTGCCTAGGTTGAGAAACAAAAACAGTAGCTACCAGCATCGAGGGAGTTGACAAGATCCTTGGAGCTGATGTAGAAATGTTAAAAGCCATTAAGTCATTTGGTTGAGGAGAAATGGGGACAATGGATCTCTGTCGTTCTTCCTGAACCATCAAATAAAACACCTTAGATGCATAAAGTAAAAGATCAAGCATAAGGATCTGACCTTTAATACTGGCATATGAATTGTTAAGGTCCATGATAAATTGCATGACATATTCCTCTTGCTGGTAATCCATCCATGCTTTCATACCTCCACACTAATAAATTAGAACGGGTTAAAAAAATTTCAGCTCATCCCAAAGGATTTTGAGCTTAGTATAATAGGAAGTGAGATATATAGAACCTTGTGAGAGGCCATGAAGTAGCTGTTTAATATGAAAGATTCGAGGAGCATTACTCTGATGAAATCAGTCATAAAGATCTGATCACACAGCTTGAGCTGAATCCAAATATAGGAGACTATCAGCAATTTCCTTGGAGACAACATTTAAGAGCCAAGAAGTAACCATGCTATTACATTTGGACCAAATTGAAGCCGTAGGATCCTCTGGGTTTGGTTAAGGAAGAGTACCATCAATGAATCTAACCTTATTTTTCGCGTTGATAGCCCATCATAATGGAGTGACTCCAAGTATTGTTATTGGAACCAGTGAGGTGATGAGAAATGAGACTGAGACCTAGGTAATCCCCCCTGTGTAGGAAGAAAGAGTGAGAGGTTGAAATCGATGGGCATTGTTGTTGCCTTGGACACCACTAGCCATGATTGGAGAGCAAGAGAAAGAGCTGCATAGATTTTACACTTTGATACCATATTACGAAAATGGAAAGAATGAAATCATCGTGTATATTATTAATGCACATAGTTTATTTATACAGTTCTCTATATATAGCCAAAAGGGCCACTTACAACTCATATATTGTTATAACGAAATATTGTTGAAAAGGAATATAAAAAAAAATATTATTTCTAATATCTTCTTGCACCTACCTTCCCCTAGATTATGCTATACTCTACCCTTCCTCCGCTCTTAATCACGTTTTTCTGCTTTCCCTTTGCCCGAGGTTTATTCTATCTCTTTTGTCCTTATAAGAGCTTCCCTTCTCCTCTTTTTTTCCTCTACTTTTCCCCCTCTATTTTGTTATTCACACTATTCACGGCATAGGTGGTGGTGAGGAGATATTTTTATTCACCACCACCTGTCTTTCCTTGTTTGTATTTTTTAAAAAATTTATAATTTATTTATTCTTAATTTTGTGTGTGTGTGTGTCTATATATATATATATATATATATATATATATATATATATATATATATATATATATATATATAATTTTGTATTAATTTATTTGGTATTTTTTTATTTATTTTTTCATTTTTAAAAGGACTAAAATTGATACTTAAAGGAATAATGGATAGACCAACCCAACAATTTTGCTTAAAAGTGACCTGACGCTTAGAAATTATAGAAACATCAACGAAGCTTTCTTTATGAAGATGGGTTGGGCCTTGGTGGAGCAAAAAGATTCTTTTTAGGCATAAGTGGTGGAATAAACTATCACTGCGGCACTAATATTTTCCCATTTATAAACCATAAAAAGTCAGCCTTTGACCTCTGCGTGGAAACTGCAAGGTGTAGGGAAAGGTGAGAGATGAAATGACATGGTCCTAAAGGGATGATT
Organism: Gleditsia sinensis; assembly: GCA_037074535.1. Classification (NCBI taxonomy): domain Eukaryota; kingdom Viridiplantae; phylum Streptophyta; class Magnoliopsida; order Fabales; family Fabaceae; genus Gleditsia; species Gleditsia sinensis. Next base: position 16,538,951 of record CM073463.1, on the reverse strand, counting down.
AAACTTGCAGGTTTAGGGTGGATCCTTGGATAAGGGAATTCTCATGATCTATTGAGGTTGCTCTTGAAAATGTAAATGAAGAAGACTTGAATATGCGTGTGAAAGATTTTGTGCAGAAAAATGAATGATGGAATTGGGACATCTTCTCTCTAATTGGCCCCTAGAAGTGTGCAACTATATTGCTGCTATACCACCCTCACAGTTAATATGGGATCAAATTGTCTGATGAGGGTACAAATGAAATGGAATACAAATCGGTTTCAAATTTTAATTTGACTTATTATGAAAACCCGGGTTAAAAGAATTTTAAAAAAAGTACTAAATGGGTTAATTCTATATGTCCAAAAAAGATACAAATGCATCACTACTTAAAGTGATTTAAAATTGATCTATATCATTAAAACCAATGTAAATATGGGTGAAAACCGGCCAATCCAAATATAGACTCAAAGAGAAGAAGGTTGAAGGCTGAATATGGATTTAGAGACAAGAAAACTAAAGGCTAAATATAGGCCACATTTTTTTTGCCTTTTTTTTATTAATTTATTTATATTTTTTACTTAGTTTAATTAGGATTAGATAACTTAAATTATTAATGATTAACTTATCCAATTTGATAAGAATTAAGTAGTTTAATGAGGATTAAATTATTTAGTTTATTAAATATTAGATTATCTAGTTTGATAAAAACTAAATTATTTAGTTTGAATGATCAATAAAGAAATTCATATTATTATTCACAAAAATTGGGAGTGTTTTCTTTTTAATTTTTTGAAGAACTATTTGAACTTATCAAATTTTTCATAATATTTATATTTGACTTGTCAATCAGATCTTCCATCACTAATTGTAGTGTTTTTATTATATTAAGATTTTTTTTTATATAAGTAACGGGTTGTAGTTCCTTACAAATATAACTGTAGAAACGATATTGGAGTCTTATTAGATAACAAGTTTTGTCAATTCTTGGTAAGATTCGTATCCTTGTGTCATACGAAGATACTCTAAAAATATATCTTTTCATTTTACTTTGCTTATAAGGCAATTTCTAGAAGGCATGGTGGCATTGACAACCTTTTTTGGAAGATTATATGGACTTTGTCTGCTTCACAACACGTTAGAGATTTCTTGTGGCTAATTATCAAAATCGAATGTTGACTAATATGGAAAGCATGACTTAGAATATGGGTAATGATGTTCCATGCCACCGATGGAAATACTACTCAGAAACTACAAACTACACTTCATGCCTTTTGTGAATGTTCTAAGGTAAGAAATCTTTGGCTTCATTTCTTTAAACCTAATATTTGCCATGTTTTCTTTTCCTTAGGTTTAGAAGATTGGTTGAGATAGAATGCTCAAGTCGATGCTAGGAAGGATAATATTCTCAACTGGAAAACTTTGTTCGGGTTTGGCTCATGGAAAATATGTATAAACAAAACAAGGTTATTTTGGAAGCTGACAACGTTGACACTACTTGCTTGTTTTAGCATATCCTTATGAGCACAATGGAACTACAAGGAGTCAAATAAGATCTTAAGAGACTTACAGGATAGAAGCAAGAAGCTTTGATAGGATGGCAATTCCCACCAGCGAAATGGGTCAAAGGCAACGTTGATGGATCTTACAGAGACAGTGACTCTCAACTTGGTTGTGGCAAAGTGTTTTTGTGAGAGCATAGGAAGCTAGATTGCTGGATTTGCTCAAGATCTAGGATCTAGAGTTGTGCTAACCGTAAAGCTTTGGGGTATTCTCATGGGTTAGAGCTAGTAAGCTTGGGAGCTGGGTATTAGATGCTTGATTTTAGAAACAAACTCTCAAGTAGCATGCAATTTACTAACCAAGGTTGTGTCATTGCCCACCCTTGCTTGTAGTTCGTTGGGAGGATCCATGAATACATGGAAAGGAAATGGCAAGTGAGGTTATTCACACTCAGTTAGGTAATACACTAGCAAATTAGATGGCTACACTAGCTTATTTGTAGGATATAGGTGTGTCGTTCTTTTTTGTCTTGCAAGTTTCTCATAATCTTAAAAGTCATTACAATGCACCTCCTTAATTTTATTTTCATTGCATTTTTCACCCTACTATTAAAATACTCAATTAAATCTAAAATTTAAATTTTTTAATGTGAAAATACTATTTTACCCTTCTAATTTTTTTTCCTTTTGTCTTAATTGTTAAAACACTAAAGAGGAATTTCTCCTTTTGATTTGCCTTCTCCAGCGTTCACTTCTGAAAAGGTCTTTCCTTAGAAAGGAAGGGGGTTGGGGCTTGTTGCCAATTTGAAACTCTATTGAAAGTTGAAGACGATGAGATTAGACCGATGACTCAACTTTTTCTCTTTATTTTCCTTTAACCAGAAAGAGCTTAAGTTGATTAGATAGGTGCATGCACTTCGGATAAGCTAATTTATATGCTTACACTATAACTATAGCTTATAATGAGGCTTTGGTCCAGGGTAAAAAAAAATTTTGACCACCCCAAATTCCAGCTCTCTTGTGATAAAGAGAACACTTCTTCCCTAGTAACCTTTAGCCACCATCGGCACCTCCCACAACTCATTGTCGACCACCGATTGCCCTCAGCAAAGTGTCGATGTGACCCATCGTTAGACAGCACAGCCACCGCAACCTCCAACCTGTGACAACTAGCCTGATAAATGACTTTTTGGATTGGAAATTATTACAGTTTGATGATTAATATGGTGAACACTTTACAATTTGTATGAGAAAATATCTATTACAATATCATCATTTACAGATAATTATAAAAAATCTCACTGACGTCTTTTCCTGATTCCTCATGTTTTTCCTCTTTCACACTTTTCTATTTGGGTTATCAATATAAATAGCTAGTGATCATTGAGTTCATCCTAGTGACCAAAGGCTGCCCATCTTTCATTAGCACCTAAAAGCATAACATGAAAAATAGGAAAATAGAAAATGATATCAATAGTTGAGGTCAAGCATTTGATTATAAGAATAACTGAATTTGGTTTCATGCTTACAGTTGCTTTTATTAATGGGAACACATACCAAATTCATAGAGTTTTATCCCCTGACCCAATAGAGGTAGTAGAAATATTTATAAGGTCACCGACGCAATCTCATCATCTTCAATTTCCAATAGAGTTTCAAATTGGTCAATATGCCTCAACTGAAAAAATCTCTAGCTTAAATTGGCGTCTCCTTTCTTTTCTAAGGAAATGCCTTTTCAAAAGGGAACACCAAAGAAGGCGAATCAAAAGAGAAATTCCTCTCCAGTGTTTTTACAGTTGTGCCAAAAAAAAACTTTCGAGGGGTAAAACATAGTTTTTATATCCAAAAAAAATTTAAATGTTATATTTAACTGAGTATTTTAATAGCAAGGTGGAAGATGAAATGAAAACAAAGATTAGGGGAGACATTGCAATGATTTAAAGATCATGGGAGAGCTTGCAATTGCAAGTATAGATTAGAGTGACAAACTGTTATTTTTCCTAAAAATAAAAAAAAGAATGTGAGGATAGGGACTAAAATTTCAAATTAAAACTAAAATTTAAATATAGCAATTCCTTATAGAAAATCATATTTGAGAGAAGGAACTTATTGAAAGTTACTTCATCGAAGAAATAATTCCTTCTGCCTCATAATAAATTTGAAACAAAAATACGAATTTATGAGGAAAAAAAAGGAGTAGTATATTAATTAATTTATTTAAAAGGTATAAATATGAATCAATAAATAAATTTAGTGTTTTCTCCCTTTATTGTATATTAGTAGAATAGGATTTAAGAGAAAACAAATATTGATGTTTTAAGAAAAAAAAAGGAGTGGAAAAGTTACCTCTTATTTCATTATATTCCTTATTTGTTTAAATTTTTTTTTACAAAGAATACAATTTTTTTTCCATTTCTATGCTATTTTTCATCCAAATATAGCTTTAAAAAATTAGGTTAAAACATTTTTGTATTGCTGAACTTTAACATAGGTTTCGATTTTGTCCTTGAAGTTTTGTTTGGTTTTATTTTATCCCTAGTTTTTTAAAACAAGTTCAATGTTATCTTTTTCCTGGCATCGCAAAACTCATTGATGAAAAATGCCTACATGGCATTTATATCTATTGTGTGGCATTTTAGGCTACCTATGTGGCATATGATCATTAACTTTTATTTATTTATTTACGTTTTTCTCTTCTCTCCTGCTTTTTCTTCCCTTTCTCTTCCATTTTGCAGCGTTTCCCTTTTTTTTTCCACTTAGATTAACTGTCTCTACTAAATATTTCAAAGATCTTAACAGAACCCTGATGAAAAGAGGGGTATAAGAGAAATAGTACTGCTTATTAAGTGAATATTTTGATTCCCCTTATGCAAAGAAGTAAAAGATGGGTGATCGTTTTGATGGTTTCTCTTTCCTTTGTCCATGGAACTAAGTCAAACCTATATCGTCCATTCTTTTTCCCATTCTTTAAAGGCAAGTGAAATTTTCTTTGATTCATTTACGTGTAAAAATATGGAAACTTTGGTTGTCGTACAAGTCTAATAACTTATAATTGTTCGTGAAAATAGCAACTTACCACCTTGATCTATGCTTGCAATTGCAAGTTTTGCCTTGATTTTTAAATCGTTGCAATGTTCCCTTATCTTTGTTTCCATTGCACCTTCCATCTTGACATTAAAATACTTAATTAAATCTAATGTTTAAATCTTTTTTTTTTTTATGTGAAATTTCAATTTTACCTCTCTCAAGTTGTTTTTTTTTTTTGTTTTGGTTGAAAGTATCTATTAAAACACAAAAGGAAAAAAATGTCCCAAACTTGATCTCCTGTGAGGTAGCCCGATGCAGCATCTTCCTTTTGTGACAACTAGTGTCATGACCCCCCACCCATGGTTGGCCATTTGCCAACCCTAACCAATTGTCGGCCATCCTTAACCATTACGACTTCTAACCTGCGACAACCAACTCAATACAGTAAATCTTATTTGTGATAACCAGTGTTGTACACCCCTAATCCATTGTCAACAATTAATTATGACGAACCATCTGCCACCTATCGTGATCATTCACAGGAGAAGAGGTGCAGATATTGGATTCACAACAAAGTTTGGAAAATACATGGCTTCGAAGAAGAACATGAAGAAGGCAATTCGAAAGGCCTTGGGAAATTTCAAAGGAAAGAAAAATGAGTTCATAATATCCTTTATTGACAAAGAAATTGAGACTGTGGCCATGCTTAGCATGTTAAAAGAGGCAGAAGTAATCACTATTAGCACATTAGAATCTTTGATGTCCTTCATCTCTAATCAAAAGGGACAATCAAAGTAGAGTAAATGGTCAACAATCTTCAAGTTGATGCAGCCTAAAAGAGAAGCTTTTTAAATTATTGCAATGTTCCCTTATCTTTGTTTTTATTGCATCTTCCATCTTGACATTAAAATACTTAGTTAAATCTAATGTTTGAATAATTTTTTGGATGTGAAATTTCGATTTTACCTCTTTCAAGTTATTTTTTTTACTTTGGTTGAAGGTCTCTATTAAAACACAAAAGGAATAAATTTTTTCCAAACTTTATCTCTTGCAGGGTAGCCCGATGCAGCATCTTCCTTTTGTGATAACCAGTGTCGTGACCCTTAAACCACTGTTGGCCACCTGCCAACCCTAACCAGTTGTCAGCCATCCTCAACCACGATGACTTCTAACTTGTGACAACCAGCTCGATACAACAAATCCCATTCGCGATAAACAACACTGTGACCCCCAATCACTATCGAACATTAATTATGACGAACTGTCAGCCACCTGTCGTGATCATTCACAAGAGAAGAGGTTCAGATATTGGATTCACAACTAAGTTTGGAAAATACATGGCTTTGAGGAAGAACATGAAGAAGGGAATTCTAAATGCCTTGGGAAATTTCAAAGGAAACAAAAATGAGTTCATAGTATCCTTTATTAAGTAGTCACTATTAGCACATTAGAATCTTTGATGTCCTTCATCTCTAATCAAAAGGGACAATCAAAGTAGAATAAATGGTTAAGAATATTCAAGTTGATGTAGCCTAAAAGAGTAGCTTTTGACTCTAAGGAATTAGACACAAACAGGTTTGAAAAGATAGATGCAGTTTTGAAGTTTCTTATTAGTCACAACAAGTCTATATCTATTGAGAATTTTCAAAACCATTTGAAAAATTTGGAGACGTGCATTCAAGATCTAGAATTGCGAGTTGAGCGATGCTTAAGGCAAGTGATCAAAATCAGAGCTTCCTTTCTCAACATCTTCAACCGCAAGCTAAAAAAAATCTATATGATAGCGGTGGACACCCAAATTCAATTTTTTCCCTTGACTCACAATTGTACATAAATGTGATCAAATCTTGTTTAATAACTAAATATACATCATCAGATTATGACAATTATAGCTATTTGATCATCTGTCTCTCACTACAAGGAAGGCGGGGAATCGCGACGGAAGTTTTACGATGGTCAGAAATAACCGTCTCCAAACCTGTCTTTAGAGACGATTTATGAAACCATCGTTAAATTCTAAAAATTAACGACGGTTTCATAAAAACCATCGTTATATACGGACGGTTCAGATTAAACCGTGATAATCTGTCTGACGTTATCGAAACCGTACAAAGGATACGGCAATCCACGACGGTTTCTTAAGAACCGTCGTTATTTAACGATGGTTTTTCTGAAAACTGTCATTACATAATGACGATTTTCGCTGAAAACCGTCGTAAAGTTATAACGTTTGGAATTCGGACCATTGGTGGGGAATTTTAAAATTTAACGAAGGTTTAATGAAAAACCGTCATTAAATGGGTTTTACGACGGTTTAAAACTGGTATAGCGACGATTTTAAACCGTCGTTAAATCTCGTGTGCTCCTTTATATTCGCTAGTCCTCCTTGTTTGTTTTACGAACAAATTTGGTTTCAAGCTTTTCGTATGATATATTTGCTAAGAGTGTTTGTTGTGATTTGCGAGTATTGGTGTTGTTGTTGACTGCTTCTCTTCATTTTTTTGAAGGTATGTCATTTAATTTTTTAATTTTATTTGTTTTTTTTATGTTGTATGATTAAAATAATTTCTTATATTATTTTTTATGTTTTTTTGTTAGATTTTGTGACGATACTTCAATTTTGATTTCGATTTTTGTCTATTATTTATTTGGAGTCATTTTGAAGGTATGTAATGCAATTTTTTTATTTTAAATAATTGTATGTTATAATGCGATAGTATTAGATATTTTATGTACTTAATATTTAGTGTAGAAATATATTTTACATTGTGATGTACATGGATGAGTAAATTTAAAATTTTTTATATTTTTACAATGTTTATGATGTTTAATATTATAATATATCATGTCCGTTGAAAATATGTAAGACGTAATGTCTTTTTTAATAAGCTGAATTGTTAGCCTTAATTATTTTTGAAGTAAAATATTTGTATCTAATATTAGAAATGATTTAAAAAAAAACAAAAAATAACGATCTTGAGGCGGTATTGATAGAATAATATGAAAAAAATTATTAAACACACATAGTTAAAAATAGTATTTGTAAAAAAAAATTACAAGTAGGTTTTAAAAAATAAAAACAAATATATATAATTATATAAATTTAGTAGATTAATTGAAGTGTAATTGATGAAGTAAAATAATGAATTTTAATAAATAGACAGACTAAGTATTAAAAAATATATTTAAAAATTGTGACACAACTTAAAAAATATACGTATGTTTTAATATAATATTATAAATTTTGTATAAAATGATAGTGAAGTTAATTTTAATATAAGTTATTTAGTAATTAAGAAATATAATTAAAATTGATGCAAATAAATAAAAAATAGTTATTATATTGATAAACGTGTTTAAATAATATACATAAATTAGTAATAGTCAAATTTTATTACAGTTGTTTCAAAAATATTTAAATATTTGTTCAAGTGATGAGGTAAAGTAATAAATATTAGTAAATAGATGGAATTAGTATTAGGAATTGATTTAAAAGAATTAAAATAGTAATTTAAAAATACACGTAGTTTTTAAAATTTGAATATATGGCGACGGATATGGGCCACTACTTTTACTCTTTCAGATAGGGAATTGAAGTTTCAATTCCCTATATGAATTCGTTAGAAATTTTATCATATAAATACTATAATTGAAATCTTAGCGGCAGATATGAACTCATAATTCTATTTTTTGCTGTTAGTGACTGGCCTTCCCAAATAGTTAAGATTCGTAGAGATTCGATCATGAAACTCATCTTTTAAATTGACGACATTAGGAGAATCAAATAAAATTAGCACATGATCAGAGACTTTATCAATGGCACTGTTTCAAAAATTAGAATTTTTGTTCTTGGATTCGTAGAGATATTTCAAGTGTTTTATTTCATATTATGCAAGGCGGAGACATCATTTATCCCACTTTAATAAGGTGCGACAAGTCTTGCCAATGAAATCTATAAATTTTATACATTATACATTTTTTAAAGTCAAATAGGTATTTTAGTTCTCTAATTCTCACTCTGTCTTATATATATTTCTTAATCTTTTTGGGATCAGGATTCGTTATTTATAGGGAACCAATGATGAAGATTTTTTATTCGGTGATTCATTAAATGTCAATTACCATCAAGTTTGTTAAACATTTTTTTCACGTAAATCATTTTTACCCTCTTCAAAAATTGTTTTAGCTATGGATAAATCTTGGATGAATAAACCTCGACAATCAACAAAGTACCTTAATGGTTTAAACGGATTTTTGGAATTCGTAAATGCCAACTCTGGAGTAGAAGGTAGAATAATATGCCCATGCCTAAAGTGTAGATTCAAGAAATGGCAACTAATCGAGGTCGTGCGTCAACACTTGATCGTCAAACCATTTCCGGTGGGATACAATTTCTGGAGTTTGCACGGAGAAATGATTACAGAAGAACTTGCTGTAGGACATGCTATAATGCCAATTGAGGTCTCCGAACCCATAGTTCGAGATGACCCTGTGTAGAACATTGTCCGTGATGCATTTGGGATTCACCCCGAAAATGAGAGCATCGATTCTGTGGATATGTCAGTTCCATAGTCAGCAGAAAGGATAGATGATAGTGTCAAAAAAAATTTTGAGTTACTGAAAGATGGTCAACAACCACTCTATGAAAGGTGTGAAAAGTATTCTAAATTGTCTTTTTTGGTGAAGTTGTATCACATTAAGTGTTTGTGCGGGTTAAGCAACAAAGCAATGTCGATGGTACTTGAGTTGCTTGTCGATGCATTCCCAGATGCCAAGATTTCGCCTTCATTTTATGAGGCTAAAAAAGTCATTAATAAGTTAGGGTTGAACTACACAAAAATTCATGCATGTCAGAATGATTGTATGTTATATTGGGGTGAGCATGAAATAGAGAAACTTGTATAAAGTGCTCCGCATCAAGGTGGAAACCGAAACAGAAGGGGGAAAAGCGAAAAAAGGTGCCTAATAAAATTCTAAGATACTTTCCAGTTAAGCCAAGATTGCAGAGGTTGTTCATATCTTCCAAAACTGCTGAATTTATGAGATGGCATGCTCAAGACAAAATTTCTGACGGTGCCATGAGGCATCCAAAGGATTTTGAGGCATGAAAGAGATTTAATCTTCTAAATCCTCAATTTGCATCAGATCCGAGAAATGTTCGTTTGACCCTTGCAACGGATGGTTTCAATCCATTTGGAAACCTATCTACAAGTTACAGTATATGGCCAGTTGTGCTGATTCCGTATAATCTTCCTCCTTGGATGTCTATGAAACAGAGTTCATTTATGTTGTCATAAATTTAGGATGGCCCGCAATATGTTTGACGGAACAGAGGAAAGACAAAACTCTCCTCCACATCTGAGTGGCGTTGACATTTTAAGACAAGTCGATGATATTGAAGTTGTGTTCAGAAAAAATGTGGAAGCTAATGTTGAGACTCAACAACGACGTTCCCGAGGTCAGGGTTTGGTTGATGCTGGAATTCAACAATGGCGTAAGAAAAGTATATTTTTTAAACTTCCGTATTGGACAAATACTATGTTGCTTCATAATCTTGACGTCATGCATATTGAGAAAAATGTCTGCGACAACATCATTTACACTTTACTTAATGATTCTGGCCGTTCGAAGGATCACTTAAATGCGCGAAAAGACCTAAAGGAGTTTGGTGTGAGGTCTGAGCTGTGGCCAGATGAGGACGATAAATATGCACCTGCTTTGTTCACATTGACAAATGCAGGCAAGGAAGTATTTCTCAAAACCCTTAAGAATGTATCAGTACTTGATGGTTATTCAAGTAATATCTCCAGATGTATTGACGTAAGACAGCGTAAGATCGGAGGACTAAAAAGTTACGACTGTCAAATCCTTATGGAACAACTGTTACCGTTAGCCATAAGAAAGATACTTCCGAAGCCGGTATTTGCCGTTCTGATCGAGTTATGTTCATTTTTTCGACAATTTTTTTCTAGAGTTTTGAACATTAATGAACTTGATCAACTTCAAGATCGAATCATTATAACGTTGTGCCATCTTGAAATGTTATTTTCGCCGTCTTTCTTTACAGTCATGGTGCACTTGACTGTACATTTGACCATGGAAGCAAAGTTAGGAGGACCAGTTCAATATCGATGTATGTATCCCATTGAAAGGTAAAAGATTAAAAACACATAATTCAAATTTCTTGTATTATTGTTAATCCACTTTTATTCATTTAATCTATATTGTATAGATACTTGAGCAAATTTAAATCTTTCGTGTGGAATAGAGCAAGGCCAGAAGGCTCAATAGCAGAGTCGTACGTTGCAGGAGAAGTTTTATTATTCTGTTCTAGGTATATAGATGGTGTTGACACTGTCTTCAATCGTCCTCCTCGTATGGATGATCGACTCGATGTTGAGACGTCTAACAGTGGTTTGTTTCCACCAATTGGGAGACCAGCTAGTGGATTTGAATATTTCACACTTTCTCCCCGAGAAAAATTGCAGGCCCATCGGCATGTCTTAACAAACTGCAAAGAAGTTGATCCTTACTTACAGTAAGTTAACCCAAATTTGGCTTAAGTTTTATACAATTTTTGGTCTTATGTAGTATTAAGTGTTTAGACAATGTTTACTTTACAGAGAATTTAGGGACTATGTAAGGCATAGTTTGAGAAGTCGAACGCGGGCATCTATCGAGATAGATAAAAAAGTCCACAGAGAATTTGTCTCCTGATTTTCCCGTCATGTAAGTATTTCAACATGGGCACACTTCATTCATTTGTCAAATATGAGTACAACTCATTCTTTATTCATTTTTCAGATCGCAATTGCTGATGATGGATCGCAGTGTGCCGATTTAAAATTTCTTGCACTTGGTCCACTAGATAGAGCACGTCGATACAATGCTTACAACGTAAATGAATTCAAATTTCGAATTTTAGAGCGAGACCAATGGATGATATCTCAAAATAGTGGAGTTTACGGTACATTCGGGACGAGGAGTTATGCAAGTAGTAGTGACAGGAACATGCAATTCGGTGGCATCCCGTATTACGGAAAACTATTGGATATTATTGAGTTAAACTACCATGGCCATTTTACAGTCATATTATTTAAGTGTATGTGGGCCAACACAACCACATAGAGAGGAATTGCTTATTTAACAAACAAAATTATAATATTTGTATAACATAAAATTTGTTGGTGTAATTTTGTTTATTTTAAAAACACTCAAAATTCTAACAAACAAAATTGATTTTTTAGAACCCCAACGATCGTGGTAGTGGGCATCAGCGTGATCAGCATCCGTAGGGTCTGGAAACTTGATTTAGTTATTATATTTGTATATGTAATTTTGTCACTTTTGTTACTATTAATTTTCTGTATATATATATATATATATATATATATATATATATATATATATATATAAATTCATTATAATTCAATAATTTATGCATCTTTAGTATCTAGTTAAATATTAATAAATTTTAAATTACAATTTTTAATTTTTAAATAATTCAAATGCTTAATTATTATATAATAAAATAAAATGTATATAAATTAATTTATAAAATATTAAAAATATAAATTAATTTTCATTTTGCATAAAAATTTAATAATAAAAACATTATTAGTAGTTTTATGAATAGTACAAAATACTATATTTTAAATTACAAATAAAATTAATATAAAAAATTTAATTAATTTAATTAATTAAAAATTTAAAAATAATAATAAATAACGACGGTTTTTGTGAAAAACCGTCGTTATAAATAATGATGGTTTTTAAACCATTGTTACTTTTAACGGCGGTTAAAACCAGTTTTAACGACGATTTTTAGAACCGTCGTTAAATCAGACATAGCAACGGTTATTCCCATAGTTGATGGAATCGTCGCTATATTTGGAGTTCTACGACGGTTTTAAAACCGTCGTTAATGAGCATAACGACGGTCGAAATCGTCGTTATGTCCACTAAAAAACCGTCATAATACCGCAGTTTTTTAGTAGTGTCTTTTCTCGACTTTCTTTAGTTTCATCCTTTATTTTCAAATTTCCACATCCACAATGAGTGAAAGGAAATGACTGTAGATGAGTATTTGTCTATTTTTCTTTAATCCACCTTTTAGTTGTTAAATGAACCATCATCCAGTTGCTAATATTATCTTTGAATGAAGTTTTATTTCATGTTTCTACAATAAAGAAGACAAAATGAAGGATATAACATATCCTATCAAGTTGATCACGACAGATGGTCGATAATTGGTTAGGGGTCAAGGCTCTAGTTGTCACAGGCGAGATTTGCTGTTTCAAGCTGGTTGTCATAGTGGCTGAAGGTGGTCGATGGTAGGTCATGGTGACAGTTAGTTAGGGGTCGTGCATAGCTAATGGTTGGTTGGGGGTCACGACGCTAGGTGTCGCAGAATGGAGATGCTGCATTAGGTTGCCACACGGGAGAGAGAAATTTGGGAGATATTTTTTTTTTCAATTTTGTGTTTTAACAAAGATCTTCAATAAAACAATTGAGAGGGGTAAGACCAAAATTTCACATCCAAAAAAGATTCAAACATTAGATTTAACAGAGCATTTTAATGTTAGGAAAGAATATGCAATAGAAACAAAGATAAGGGGGACATTACAATGATTTAAAGATCAGAAGGAAACTTATAATTTCAAGCATAGATCATGGTGGAAAATCACTATTTTCGCTAATTGTTTTTCTCTGCCAAGTAATGTTTAGAAGAAACAGGAAAATATGAAACTATTCTTCTTTTGAACTTGGGTTCTTGATGTTTCTAATTCTTCATTGTGTTGTTGTAATGCAAACATAAGTACTGGTTTCAATGGACTTGACCTCAATAAAATGGGGCTAAAAATGAGAAAGTAGTTAGATAATGGTCTACCATATTCTTTGTTTTTCCATTCCCTTTACAACTTTGCATCAATTTTGTTAATGGGTTTCTAAATCTAGAAGGCAAAATTGGAAGTGGTGATTAGAACGGAACTAATTTCATCAAAATTCCCACACTTGGAAAGTTCAAAGTCTTCCTAGAAAATCATGAACCATGGAAGAAGCGAATTCTTAATCTTAGAAGTGATATGGTTTTTGCAATGGTGCCAAGTTTTCCTATTTTCTTGCACACTAGCCTTGTTGGAAAGGTGGCAATAGAAGCCGGGAATTCACATATGGAGAAGAAATTTGCAAATTGGAAAGGTGAGGAAAGGGGGAGAGGAGAAGAAAAGAGAAGAGAATAAAGAATAAAAAAAGAGGAGGAACAAAATGAGAGAGAAAGAAAAGAGAAAAAAGAGAAAAAATTGATGATTAGATGCTATCTGGACAGTCTGAAATGTCACGTAGCATACATAAATGTTACGTTGGCATTTTTTGTTCAATAATTTTAGCTGTATGAAAAGAAATAACATAGAACCTATTTTGAAAAATTAAAAACAGAATTGAACTAAATAAATCTTAATAAACTAAAAAGTTATTTTAACCAAAAAAAAATATCACCTAAATATGTACCGAAGAAAAAAAAAATCATCGAAAGGAAACAGGCGCTTGAGATTCGAATATCTCTGCAAGAGCTAAGAGATGATAAGTAACTACCGTCTGAAGACATTACTTTCCAGTTCTGCGTGCGCTGCAGACAATCTAACCCATGCCTGCCATGCTCTTCGATTATCTTCCTCCTCGTCTATCTGGTAATCTTCATATAACATTTTCCCCCATCTCATCACCATATTCGTGTATCAATATATCATCCTCGTTTATCCCGAATCCTACCAAAAACCCCATCCAAAATCGCCATCCCAATTCCCTTCCAGTTGCTTCCATAACCAACCCTAACTTCCCCGTCTCCTCTGAGCACAAGTCTCATTCTGATGCTGTCATCAAAGTGCCCACAGCTCCATGGATGAAGGGTCCTCTTCTTCTTCATCCCGATGAAGTTCTTGACTTTTCTAACCCGACTCCCCAGAGGAGCTTCAATAAGGGCGAGGGGGGACATTCTGATAATGCATTGACAGAGAGAGAGAGTGGCGTGAGAGGGAAGAAGTCTATGAAGAGAATCGTCCAAAACATTGAAAAACTTCAGAAAGGTCAGAACTCAATTGATACGCATATGGGTTTTGGGGGAGTTGAGTTTGCTGATTCTTTAGAACGACTAAAGGAAGATGTGGATTTCAGAACTTGTGGGAGGATGCCATGGGAGAAGGATGAGAGGATTGTATTTCGGAGGACGAAAAAGGAAAAGGCGGTGACTGCTGCGGATTTGACGCTTGATAAGGTGTTGCTTGAGAGGTTGAGAAGCGAGGCTGCAAGAATGAGAACATGGATAAAGGTTAAGAAAGCTGGTGTTACTCAAGCTGTTGTTGATGAAATTAAACGCATTTGGAAGAGAAATGAGCTTGCAATGGTTAAATTTTATGTACCTTTGTGCCTGAATATGGATAGAGCTCAAGAAATCGTCGAGGTTAGGTTTTTGAATATCATCTTCTATTAGTATTCTCAAACTGAAATATTTCAAAGTTGGTTCTTAGGATATTGTAGTCTTCCATGTTAATATGCTGGCATACTAAACTGCTTGCAGTGATTATATGACTGGATGTAAGAATTAATGTGTTAGCTTGTTGCGCATACCTCAGAATGGACTGTGGAGATGGAATCTGAGGCCATTTAACATTTACCATGTAGTGACTGCCTTTTTCTGATAGGAATTGCATACTGTTCCATAATAATTGTTTGATTAGTTAAACGTTTGGTTTGGTTCAGCATAATTTTTCATCTTTAAAAGTTGAGGTTAGGAGCCCAATGCATTTAGCTACTTTAGTACTTTGTTTATAGTCGTTGATGGTTGAGGAACAATGTGGTTCAATTTGACTAATTCTTGATGTCTAATATCTTGAGTGGTTGCGTTACTGCTTATAAACCAGATTTTCTCTGTAAATTTCTTATAAATATCATATTTCCTTGACTTATTGATCAATACTTCTGTTCCTTATTAAATTTGTTTCTAGTTATCATTGTATAGTATCATATGGGAGCTTTATTGCTTATTTTCTATGTGAATAGATGAAGACTGGAGGCTTGGTTGTCTGGAGTAAGAAAGATACTCTTGTTATTTACCGAGGACACAATTATCAGTTCATCACTGAAGTTTCTCAAAAGATTTATACAGGCTCCTTTCATAGTCAAAAGTCAAATCATTATGAAATCAATCGGGTGCATTCAGCAACTAAGGATGACCTTTACTGGGTGAAATCCAGTCAAAGTAGTACACATGACATGTTGGGCTGGAAAGTTTATAGTAAAGACTCCTTAGCAACTGTTATCCATTACAAAGAAGATGTGGATTGCCAACCGGTGAGTGGATCATTGTATGAGAGGGAAGCTGATAGGTTATTGGATGGCTTAGGACCTCGCTTCATCGATTGGTGGATGCACAAGCCACTCCCCGTAGATGGGGACTTACTTCCAGAAGTGGTTCCAGGATTTGAGCCTCCATTTAGGCTTTCTCCACCTTACACTAATTCAAAACTGACAGATAAAGAACTTACATACTTGAGGAATCTTGCTCAACCTTTGCCGACCCATTTTGTCCTTGGTACTCTCCTGCTTGATGCAATCCATCAGATTCTTCTATTGTTGTTGTTTTCTTTATTTATTTTTATTTTGTCTTTTGCTGAGAATACATAATCATAATTGTCCCTGGATGTTGATGGATTTGTGCAATTTATGCAGGATATCTACTGGTATAAACTAGTTTAAAGAAATATCTTCACTCTTATATCTACTTTAGTTTTTTTTTCTTTGGGCCATTGCTTTACTTATCATCTAGAGATTTCTGCAATTGCCCTTATCTCTTTTGGTTATTTATTTCAAGCTTTTAAGTTTGGTAACATCCAATAATATCCAAGAATATATCCTCCTTTGAATATCTTGCTGTAAAAACTCTTTTCTTGAAAGAGAAACCTTGTTGCAAAAGGCACCTTGGGCCTTTTTTAACATTGTAAATTAGAAGTTTATGTGAGATAGTTATCTATCCTTGTTCAGACCATAATATGTGGTTATCATTCAAGGGAAATATTGTGTTACAGGCCATAAGCAATAGAGTCCATTGTAATACCACATAAGCTAATATGTTTGTTATATATGTAATGTAACTAATAACATGTGTATCTATCTACTGAAAGTTTAAAAATTAATTAGAACACATCAAATCCAAAGCTGACCAATTTCTACTGTGTCAACAGATTTTATGGTCAACAAATATGTTATGCTGTGCATAAGACATGAGCATATCTTGTGTTTAGAAGCATGACGAGCCATATTAATTTTGTGAATTGTTTTCTACTTAGAGACTAAACACAAAGATAGAGTCAATTCATCAACTGTAATGGAAATAATATGTTTTTCTGCATAAAATTAGTTACTTCAGTTTCTTTCTAGTTCTAAATTTATGACTTCATTGTTGTCATTCTAAAATGCACACCTTGATAAACTTTTGAGTTACAAATTGAAAACCTACTTTAATAGTCTCGTATCACAATGTAAATTAAGTCTAGACAACCATGCTCTAGAACTTATACATTGCCAAGCAATCTATGTAACGTGATGTATCTTCTTTTGAAAAAAAAAAGAGTCCAATCAATAATTGTATTAAATGGACAATTATAATTGGCTGTTTATAAGCTGATCACAGATTTAGCAACAAATTTATATGCAGTACCATTCATGCATATCTTTGTATATATAAGGTTAATTAATACATCTCTATATTATGAAGGAAGGAACAAAAGACTTCAGGGCTTGGCTTCTGCTATTTTAAAGTTGTGGAAGAAGAGCCTTGTAGCAAAGATTGCTGTGAAGTATGGTATTCCAAATACTGACAATGAAAAAATGGCCAATGAGCTCAAGGTAGGTTTGATGGAAGTTTACTTTACATTCTAGATGTGAGACCCAAGACATTCAAGGTCTTAGGAGTAGATTTATCCTTCTGTATATAGGCTTAACTCCTTGGTTTGGGCTTAATTAAATGAATTGTACTTACCCAACCTGTGGGGAGAACTTATCACCTTGGTTGTCCTCACTTACAAATTAGCTTTCTCCTCACATGACATTTAGATAACATTTTTCTGAAAAAAAGAAGGGCAAAATTGATGCCTATAATGGTTGGGCGTATAATATTTCCTTTTTGAATGATTAGGATATGCTTCATCATACCTGAAAGAGAAGCTAAAACCTCTTGTAACACTAACTGTAAAATTTTCCTGTCTTGCTTATCTACACAATCAATGTGCTGGTGTTGGTTTATTCATTTGGGAACAATTACATGTTACTTTGTTATCTACAATGCAGCATCTCACAGGAGGAATTCTGTTGCTGCGTAACAAGTTTTTTATAATACTATATAGGGGCAAGGACTTCCTTCCTAGAAGAGTTGCAGCTTTGGTAGAAAAAAGAGAAGAGGAGCTTAAAAGTTGTCAACTTCATGAAGAAGTTACACGAATGCAAGCAGTTGAAGCTTTTTCAACAATTAATGAACCACAACAAAACACTAGTACCAGTGGAACTTTAACAGAGTTCAAGACAATCCAAACAGAGCTTGGGGACGTAGAAAACATCATTGTAGGTTTAAGTGTTCAACTGGAAGCAGAAATAGAAAGGGTGGAGAGGGAATTGAGTTTGGAAGAGCGCAAAGCTTTCATTGTACGATTTGGTTTATCAACTTTTTCATTTTGCATTGGGATTATACTGATATTTTGTAAATTATTTTTATGGATTCTGCAGCTTAACAAGAAAATAGAGAGCTCAGCAAAGGAACTATCAAAGTTGAATGCTGCATGGACACCTACTGAGCAGGATGAAGACCTGGAAATGATGACTGAAGAGGAGAGACAATGCTTTCGCAAGATGGGCTTGAAGATGGGCAGTTACTTAGTGCTTGGTAAAGAAATTTACTCCCAAATTCAGTTTTCTCTATGGGCTCCTCTCTCTCTCTCTCTCTCTCTCTCTCTTAGCTGTTTTATTTAATCCAATATTATGGTTGTAGGAGAGTATGCTTTGAGTCAAATGGCTTATAGAAAGTTTGGCAGGAGTTTCTTTGTCTTTGAAAATTGTTAAACAATAAGTTGAGTGACAAATTAAATTAATATTAAGAATATTCATGCTATGATCCAACATATCATAAATTTTCATCAATAAAAATTTATTTTCTCAAAAGTCAATATCAGTAGAAATTAACCCATACTTTATCTTCCATGCATTCACTCTCTTGTCTTCACTCTTCTGAGCTTTGCATTAAGTTGCATATCTTGAACACTTAATTGTGGTTTAAGTCTTGTTATTGTCATGACACAAAATGGATCCTAACCAGATAGGGCTACACTTTTAGAGATGCTGTAGGAATTTTTAAATTGCCGTCTTGCATTTGTGTCTTGCTCAAATGAGATGCATTATTTGCTTCAACCTGTCAATATAGAATGGTTAATTTCTTCTACCACTAAAATTGTCTTTTCGTACTTACTTCAGATTTGTATTGATTCTATAACTGTTCATTAGGCAGGTACATCTTTGTTGGATATTGATTCATATACCATGTTGAAAATCACCAGAATTAAATAGTATAATGAAATATGGATCTACCTATTGTGACTTAGAAAAGCTTGACACGCTTTGTTATACTTCTAGACTTGCAAGCTTGAAGCAGATTGGTTTATTGACTCCTATTTAATCTATTCTGATTGATACGTAGTGCACTTTAGGTCTTGAGCAGGGTTTTGATTTTTCATGACAAGAATTTATTACTTGCCTTACGCTGATGTTAAAAAAAGCAGCATTGGAAACTCTTTGCTTGCTGCAACTCTTACAAGATACATAATGAAAGATTTAGAGTATACTGAAACCTTTGATGTTTTCTTATACCTTACATTTGATTCTCAATATTTGTAATTACCATTTGGGATGTGTTGAGTGAATAGGGAGAGCAAAAGTTAGGGAGAAAAGGCCGGGACACCAAACAAAATATATTATTGAAAGACTCAATTATTGTGTGTATAACAATGACTTCTCAACCTTCATTCATACTAATATTATGACCAGAAAAAGATACTAATACCTACTTTGGGTGCATTATGAGTAAGTATCTTCTTAACTTATAAGACTTTCCTAAATGCTCAATATCAACTCTTAATAGGAGAACTCTTTTCTTAACCTATAAGACTTTCCTAAATTCTTACTATTTCTTAACGTTCTCCCTCAAGTTGAAGTTTACAAAGCTTGCAGCTTGTCATTGTTGAAATAGTATTAGTTTATTCCTTCTTTATTTAGTTAGACTACATAATTCCCACATAGGTTGTATCTCAAGCTAAACAACCTTCACTCTAATATAAATATATGTAACACAAGCCTTTTTATATCAAGGCTTTCCAAAGCATTCTCTCTCTTATTTAATTCTTTACATGGTATCGGAGCTTGCAAAGAAGAGTAAGTCTAGTGGTGTAGTTTTTAAGGCAAGACCTCTGCATGTTTCTTTACATGGAATCAGAGCCTTCCACTATCTCTTCTTCCCTCTTCCTTTCTCTCTTGTTGGTATGGTATGTGATGTACTGGTTGCGGAGCATGGTGGAATGTTAGGATTCAGTTGCAAGGTATGGGACTCGAGTCCCACATTGCAAGTATGGGATTCATATGAGGAACTTATATAAACCTTGGACTCTCCCACCTCATGAGTTAGAACATTGGGCTCTTCCAACTTGTGAGCTAGCTTTTTGGGTAAAGATTCTCCCAAAGATTCACCATCTCTGGTGGTCCTCTGACCCCTTCTTGAATAGATGTTCAACCATTATATCCAGTGATCCTCTAACCATGAGTTTTCAGCAATTTTCTAGCAGTTCTTTGGCCATCAGTGTATTTTCTAGTTGTTTTCTAACCACTTCTTCCAGCTCTCACCTCTCTCTGACAAAGCGTAGACAATATTTTCAACAAAAACCTGACAGCTTTTTAGGTGGTTCTCTGGCTGATCTTTGTCCATTTTCTCTTGCTGCATGCAGATTCTAGACACTGTTCCCACTATTCGTCATACCAACGATGCTTTTCTCTAAATGTGTGTCACTCAAACTGCTCTTTCCCCTGGGCATTATACTGGCAGTCTTAATCACATTTTTCTGCTCTTTACATACTTTTTAGTAGTGCACTTTACTCGATTTTAAGCATTGCTGTTTTTCAGCCTCCTTTGTGATGCTCTAGATTGGCATGCAGTGACTTTTTGTTGTCTCTTGGGTTGCCTTTGTCTGAAAAGTTAACACGATGCTCAAAGAGTTTTGTCATTAGGGGGTGGGTTGATTAGTTTCTAATATTAGCTAGAATCTATTAATGAGTTCTTTTACTTGCATTTGTTATTTTTCCCTTTAGTTTGGCTTTATTTGCAACAAGTTGAAGCTTGAACATGCTCCAGCTTGAGTGGGGTGTTGAAAGAGTATTAGCTTATCTTTCTTCTTTATGTAGTTAAACTAAAAAAGACCCACATCGGATTATCTCAAGCTAAACAACCTTCACTCTAGTATAAATATATTTAAAACAGGCCTCCTTATGTCAAGGCTTTACAAAAACATTCTCTCTTGAAGAAATTTAAGCATAAATAAAAATCTGGGCGTAGCCTATGTAGGCTGGAAGATGTAGGAATATTTTTATATATGAGCGTAGCCTATGTAGGTTGGAAGAAGTACTTTAATCCCTATATATAAAAATAAAGGGGACATACAGAACTGTTCTAACTATCGAGGGATTAAACTCATGAGTCACACACTATGAAGTTATGTGAGAAGATCATTAAGCAAAGATTAAGACAAGAGACTCAAGTCACGGAAAACCAATTTAGTTTTATGCTAGAAAGATTAACTATGGAAACAATTTATTTATTGCGGAGATTGATAGAAAGGTATCAAAGAAGACAGAAAGATTTGCATATGATTTTTATTGATTTGGAAAAGACATATGACAGAGTGCTAAGAGAGGTTTTATGGAAGGCTTAGAGAAGAAAGGAGTACGTATTGTGTATATTCAAGCAATCAAAGACATGTACGATAGGATCACGACTTGCATGAAAACACAAAATGAGGACACAAATGATTTTTTCACAACTATTGGACTACATAAAGGGCCTTCTCTGAGTCCGTATATTTTTAACTTGATTTTGGACGCAGTTACTGAACAGATACAAAATTTGGGGCCTCAATGTATGATTTTTATAGATGATATAGTCTTAGTTGGTGAATCGAAAGAGAAAATAAATATGAAAGTAGAGTCAAGGAGACAAGTTTTAGAAACACATGGTTTTCGTATAAGTAGAAATAAAACAGAATATATGGAATATATTTCTAGTAAAAGACGAATAAATATGAATTTAAATGTAAAATTTGGAAATCATATATTAAAACAAGCTATAAGTTTTAAATATTTTGGGTCTATTATACAAAATGACTGCGAAATAAAGGAGGACGTAAACCATAGGATTCAAGAAGGATGAATGAAATGGAGGAAAGTTTCGAGTGTCATTTGTGATAAAAAAGTGCCACTTAAAGTTAAAGGAAAATTCTTCCATACGGCTATAAGACCTACTATATTGTATGGTACTGAATGTTGGGCGGTCAAAAGATAACATAAAGATAAACTCAATGTTGTAGAGATGAGAATGTTGCGCTGGATATGTGGACACACCAGAAGAGATATAATTAGAAATGAGTTCATTAGAGAGAATGTTGGGGTAGCACCTATTGTGGAAAAGATAGTAGAATCTCGCTTAAAGTGGTTTGATCATGTGTGGAGAAGACCTACAGAAGCCCTAGTGAGAAGAGTAGATCAGATGAAAAATAGTCTGATAGTTAGAGGTAGAGGGAGGTCAAAGAAAATAATAGGTAAAATTATTAACAATGATTTAATAGTTAATAACCTATCTATTGATCTCATTTTTGATAAACTGTTGTGGCGTCGTTTGATCCATGTAACCGACTCCACCTAATGGGAAAAAGCTGAATTGTTGTTGTTGTTGTATTTCTGATTTTTTGATGCCAATAGAAGCAAATGCACGCACTATATATATACATGTCTAGGATTTATTGCAAAATCGAGAATCAAGGAATTTATTCCTTGATTTCTGATATTGACCCATAAAAAATGGAAAAGTCTGCTAGCTAATAATTGCACAATAATTACAATAACTACAGGGTAATAACTACAAGGTAATAACTCAGGATTATAGGGATTAAAATCTGGAAGGCAGGCTGTCCTGTAATTAACGGATAAAACGTTTATTTCAGTTTACCATTGAAATTGCAGGGAAGATTTGAATTCTGGAATCTGAAATTATAGGAGGGAATCAGCTTTCTGCATTCCTCCTCAAGCTGGGGAGTAAATGTTAATTAAACCCAGCTTGGACAATAGAACCTCAAACTGATTTCTCGGAATTGCTTTGGTGAGGATGTCTGCCATTTGTTGTTTGTGTGAGAATATATTTTAACTCAATTCCTTCAATTTTTTCTTTAATGAAATGACGGACAATCTCTACGTATTTGGTCCTGGCATGGTGGATAGGATCTTTTGCTATGCTAATTGCCACTTGATTACTGCATAAAAATTTCAATGATGCAGTGGCTGGGAATTGTAATTCTTCTAGAAGCATTTTTATCCCTATTCCCTCACATATTCCATGAGTCATAGCTTTAAACTTTGCTTCAGCATTGCTACGTGCAATGACAGATTGCTTTTTGCTTCTCCAAGTGATAAGAATGCCCAAAACACGAACAATATCCAGAGGATGATCTTCTCTCGATCAAGCTCCAACCTAGTCAGCATCAGAACTACATTTCTGCTAGTTCCATTTTTGAAGTACAAGCCTTATTTGGGTGTCTTTTTTAGATATCTCAAAATTCTACAAATAGCTTTTAGGTGTTTTTCAGTAGGATTGTTCATGAATTGATTGACCATATTGACTGCAAAAATGATATTTGGCCTTGTGTGTGACAAGTAAATTAACTTGTCTATCATTCTTTGATACCTTCCTTTGTCCATGGGAGCGGAATTGTCTTTGGTCCCTATTTTGTTAAATAGGCCCATAGGGGTGTTAGTTGGCTTACACTTGGGCATTCCAATTTCTTTAGTAAGTCTAGAGTATATTTTCTCTGTTATACAAAAATGCCTAGACTTGTCCTTGAAACTTCCATACCAAAGAAATATCTTAGGGGCCTAAGATCCTTAATTTCAAATTCCCTACTAAGAGTCTCTTTTAGTTTGGATATTTCCTTTTCATGAGTCCTTGTCACAATTATGTCATCTACGTAAACAACAAGAATTGTAACTTTATCATATGAGAGTCTCTTGATGAAAAGTGTGTGGTTGGATTGCCCTTGAGGGTCTCCCTTCTTTTTTTACAACCTTGGTAAGTCTGCCAAACTAAGCCTTAAGGGATTGTGAGTCCATAGAGTGATTTTTTGAGTTTGCACACAAGATTGGTTGTATTTGGATTGTGTAGACCAGGAGGAATTTTCATATAAATTTCTTCCTCAAGATCACCATTTAGAAAGGTGTTCTTAACATCTAATTGATGTAGGCTCCAATCTAAATTTATTGCTAACCAAACTCGAATAGTGTTTAGTTTTGTAACTGGGGCAAATGTTACCTAGTAGTTAACACTATAAGTTTGGGTGAAGCCTTTTGCTACCAACCTTGCTTTATATCTATCAGTTTACCATCCACTTTATATTTGATATAAAATACCCACTTATACCCCATGAGTTTTTTCCTATAAGGTTGGTTTGTGAGCTTCCAGGTGCCATTCTTTTGTAGAGCCCCTACTTCCTCATTCATGGCCTCCCTTCATTTAGGTTGTTCTAGAGCCTCTTGATGCTATTGGGAATCTCTATGGTATTGAGATTTGTGATAAAAGCTCGAAAGGAAGGGGATGACTTTTCATAGGAGACATTGTGAGATAGTGTTGAGTACATGATCTAACTCATTTCTTGTGAGCTATAGGAAGATTAAGGTAATTTGAAAAACATGAATTGCTAGTCTCAATATTACTTGGGATATTAGGTGTTGGATTTGAGGCATCTAGTTGGCAATGCTTAGGAAGAGTGTTTTACTCTCCAAGTTAAGTACCTTTTTACTGCCTTGTATAGACTTTAAGTTCCTTGTTTACTTTATGAGGAATAGGCATGGATGTAGAAAGATCAACAATCAACATTTAAGGACTAATCTCAAGAGTGATGACATTGTCTTGGATAGAAATAGGATGATACCAAAAATCAGACTCTTGTAGTTGACTTGTTTCCTCCCTCTGAGTGTTCGTTTTGGGATAGTATGGATCATGTTCAAGAAAGGTAACATCCTTGGTGTTATAAATTGTTCGAGTGGTTAGAGAATAACATTTTTGTACTTTTTGATAAATGTAGTACACGAGAAAGATACATTTGATAGATAGAGGATCAAGTTTACTCCTTTGACGAGAGGGTATATGAACATAGGTTGAAAACCCAAAATTTTTCAAAAGGAATCTCCGTTACCACTCGAGTGTTTAGGAATCATTTGATAAACATGTTGCAAGGTGAGTTAAAATGTAAGACTCTTAAAGGCATTCTATTGATAAGGTAAGTAGATATCAAAATTGCTCTCTCTTAGAGAACATGACAGACCAAGAATGGAGTTAAAATATTCCTTAGCATTGTCAATTCTTAAATTTTGAAATTTTGTTTGAAATTGGTTTTGAATCTTAGAATGAAATTTTTTTAAATATAGTTCTAGCCTTAGATTTGTCTTTCAAGAAAAGTACCCAAGTTACTTGAGTATAATCATCAATAAAGATTATAAACCAACTAGCTCTAAAAATATTTTGAACATGTGTAGGACCTCAAATATTTTGAATTCATTATACAAAATAACAGAAAGATAAAGAAGAACTTAAACTATAAGATTCAAGCAGAATGAATGAAATAGAAGAAGGTTTCAGATGTCATTTGTGATAGAAGGGTACGGCTTAAAATTAAAGAAATTTTACTATGCAGTACTAAATCTTGCAATATTGTATGATACTGAATGTTAGGTGATTAAAAGTCAAGGTGAGAAAAAATTTAAGGTTGCAAAGATGAGAATATTGTGTTGGATGTGTGGACACATTAAATGAGATATGATTAAGAATTATTGCATTAGAAAGAAAGTTTGGGTAGCACTTATTATGGAGAATATAGTGGAATCTTGCCTTAGATCGTTTGGCTATATGTGAAGAAAACCTGTAGAAGCTCTAATAAGAAGAGTAGATCAGCAGTTTAATAGTTATAGGTAGAAGGAGGCTAAGGAAAAAAGAAAACAATAGATGAAATTATTAACAAAGATTAGTAATTAATAATTTATCTATTGATCTTATTTATAATAGGTCATTTTAGCATCGTTTGACTCATGTAGCCGACTTCACTTAGTGAGAAAATGTTTAGTTGTTGTTGCAAGACCTCAAATATCACTGTGAATCATGGCAAAATGTTGTGAAGGTTTATATTCTTAAGTGGGATATGGATTATGACAATGTTTAGAAAATTGACACACTTTACATTGAAGATTTTTGTTGCTGAATAAGAATGAAAAAGCTTTGCTGAATACATGAAATTAGGGTGCCACGACCAAAATGCCATAACATAACTGTATCATCCTTATTGGGATCTAAGTTTAAATCCAAACCATAATTGGTATTTTGAGGAGTAGAAGCATGATGAGCATGAGTATTTTGTCCGTCAAGGTGCTTAGTTATATTGATTTGGAAGAGTCCTCCATTTTCCTTAACATTGCCAATCATTTTCTCTGAGTTCAAATTATGAAAAAAGATAATTGGTAGGGGTGAATTTTGGCAATACAATTAAAATCTTGAGTAAGTTTGTTAATGGAAAGTAAGTTGCAGGTTAAATTAGGAACTAAGAGGACAGATTCCAAGGTCAGGTTTTCAAAAAGAATAACTTTTTCAATAGCTGTTACAGTCAAGAGAGACCGTTAGCAATTTTAACTTCGTAATTTACATTACATCATGTAATTGGAGGCTCCAAGAATTTATCTATTTTGGAGTATTTTTCAGCTTTCACGTGTAAGGCATTTGAGAAAGTACTTTTTTGTGCAGTGGTTCCAGTTGACACAGTGGGTGAGAATGGTAATCCTCAGACAATTTTTTTGTAACCATTCCACCTGCTCTGTATTGAACAGGGCTTGCTCCCCCTTGTCTTTTTCCTCTGCAGTAGCCACATATAGCCTTTGTTCTTTTCCTTTATTTGACTTCTAATCTGTTGGCTTGCCATGTAGTTTCCTGCACTTGTCTTTTGTGTGACCTGAGCATTGGTAATGATCACACCAAGGCCAATTTTTCTTTGGTCAGGAGTCATTCAAAAAACCAGTTCCCTGAGTCAAGAGAGTTGAGCTATCACTTGCAGTTCGTTAAGATGGGCTTCCTAGCATAAGCTTTCATCCACTCTCTTCTCTTTGAACTTACCTCTTGGATAGATGGGAGAGGTTTAGTGCCAAGGATCCTTCCTCTGACCTCATTTAGGCTCATGTCAACAATCTTTTTATAATTAGTAGCATCAACCAAGCATTCCCAATTTGGACTGTCAAAGACATCAAGTTGCTGCCATAAGCAGCAAAGAGCATTGTAGTAATGAATTACAGAAGACTCACCTTATCTGAGATCGTGTAGTGCACTTTTAATCTCAATCAATTCAACTATATTTTTTGTCTGAATAAGTTTCTTTGACAGCAATCCAGATTTCATGGACAGTATCGTAAAATAGAAAATTCTGCCCAATTTCATTAGTCATGGTGCTGATGAGTCATCACATGATCATGTTGTTTTTAGTCTTCCATGTTTTGAAGGTAGGATCATTTTTCTCTAGTTGATATAGTCATCCATGTCTTTCCTTGAAATAAACATCATAACAGATTTTGTCCACTAAATATAGTTTTGGCTGTTCAGCTTGCATCCATTAATAAGGAAAGAGCCTTTTGAACCTATGGATCACTGGTTTAGAGGGAATACTGGACTTAGTGTTGATGTTAGGTGCCATGAAAAATTAGAGGGCTTAGAAGATGAAAAAAATAAAAGTTGGTCTAGAGGAACTGCCCTGATACCATGAAGAAATTTAAGCAGAAATAAAATTCTGCTGAAAAACGAAGGAGAATTCTGACCTCTTATTTCTGATTTATTGATTCAAACAGAAGTAAATGCATACACTTTGTGGATACATGTCTAGGAGTTATGGCAGAATCAGGAATCAAGAAATTTATTCCTGGATTTCTGATATTGACCCATAAAAAATGGAAAAAACTGTTAGCTAATAATTACACAATAATTACGATAACTACAGGACAATGACTACAAGGTAATAACTCAGGATTAAGGGGATTAAAATCTGGAAGGCAGGCTGTCCTGTAATTAATGGAGAGAGCATTTAGTTCAGTTGACCACTGAGATTGCAGGGAAGTTTTAAATTCTGGAATCTGAAATTATAGGAGAGAATCAGATTTCCACATCTCTCTTTCTTTTATTCTTTACTGTTACAAATCATACCCAACTGAAAAAAATGAACAATAAAAAGCTCAATTAAAATAACTCAGCCATTGAATTGAGAATTTAAGCAACTGGCAATCTTACAATGTCCTCAGCAAACAAACTCAGAATTTTTTGACCTACTTCCCATGAGCCGCCTCTGCGATGTTCTCCTACTTGCTCGCCTTGGCCATATTGTCTAGCACAATAACACAGTTCCTTGAAGTCTTTGATATACTTTCCATGAGTAGTCCTACACCTTCTCTCGAGTGACCTTAATTACTTGGGTTGCTCACTAACAACACAACTTTTTTACTAGTGCCAAAGTCTTCAGCAGGCATTTTTTAGAATCTCCACTCTTTATTACTCTCTAGGTTACACCAAGAGGTTTACTTGTAACTTTCTTATAGCTGATCCAACAAAATAACACTAAAACCAAAATACTATAATCACCATAGTAAAACTAAACATAAACTCTTAAAAAAAAAAAAAAAATACTTGAGCAGATTAGTGGGCGATACTTGTGCTCTGATACCTTGTTAAGGAAATAGAGAGAGAAAAAGTTAGGGAGAAAAAGAAGGGACACCAAACAAAATATATTATTAAAAGCAAGGTTGTCAAGATCTCGATCTTGATGGTAAGATTGTATTATCTTAAGATTCCACGTGGAGAAAACAATACCAATCTAAGATTGGTCTAGGATTGTGATCTAGATTGTGAGATTTACAATCTCAGCATTCTCTGCGGTCCTTAAATTCACCATTTTTTCTGGTCCGTTCAGGCTTCTGGGTTGCAGAACCAAAAAAACAACCCACCTTCCCACTTCGAAATTCACCATTCAGCCCTTTCTTCCCAGCCTTGGCATCCATTTGATTTGGGTCACCAGACTGAAGGAAAGCATAGCTTTGGGTTGTCCAGCAGCCATTCGATTTGGAATAGAACTTGGGGTCATTTTGGGAAAAAAATAGATACAGAGATAGAGATGCACCCTGTTGCTTAAGCAAAAAAAAAAAAGAAAAAAAGAAGGAAAAAGTAGATAGAGATGCGTATCATGCACTTCAAAGACTGAGGTAACACCACCTGTTCTGACTTCTGATACAGCCTTTCTATGTTGTTTTTATTGAGAAAAGCCCTTCTAATTTTTTTATTAGGCTGTTGGGCCTTAATGTCTTTTTATTTTCATGGGCTTCATATTTTTTTTATCAAAATTATATATAATCATATATATTTACCAACATTGAAAATGGATATTATACATCTGTGTGGCCTAACCCTTGTCCCCTCCGCCTCTCTCTCGCACACAGACAGATACAGATAACAGGGTAATATTTACTTAATTTGATATATGGAGAAACAAGAACTTCTCTTCTAGATACCTATGAGTTGGCTTTTGGTCCCTTGATGATTAATTACTAGTTATCAATAAAAACAGAGAGATATTATTTCAATGTGGCTTCTATTGTCAATAACAGTCATAGTCATAAATCCTGCTGTTAATGAAGTTTTTTGTTGCTGGAAATACTGTATTATTATTTTTTTCCTTCTCTTATAGATTCTATTTAATGATGAAAACAGGTAGGCGTGGAATCTTTGATGGCGTGGTAGAAGGCCTGCGTCAGCACTGGAAGCACAGAGAAGTAGTAAAGGTCATTACGATGCAGAGAGTGTTCAAGCAGGTCATCTACACAGCAAAATTTCTTGAGGCAGAGAGTGGTGGGGTTCTAGTTTCTGTTGATAAAATAAAAGAAGGCCATGCTATAATTATTTACCGTGGAAAAAACTATAGACGGCCTTTAAAAAAGTTGTCAAAGAATCTTCTAACAAAAAGAGAAGCATTGCGTAGATCTCTTGAAATGCAGAGAATTGGAGTAAGTGAATGCTTTCTTCTGCTTCTAACATTCTCCTGGTTTTCTAGAGAAATCTATACTCATTTCTTTATATGTATTTGCCTTTAACTGTATTCCCTTTTCCATTTGGGTCTGATTTGCTTTTTGTTGTCTCAGTCATTGAAGTTTTTTGCACAACAGAGACAGCAGAGAATTTCAGATTTAAAGCTCAAACTGGTAAATACCATCATTTTCTGCTAGAACTTGGACATGCATGTATAAAAAAAAAAAAAAGAAATGAAAAAGCTGTCGAGGTGTCCTCTCTATTTGACTAGAAAACTTAAGACTTCATCAAGGATTTATTATTTCATGCACTGTTTAAGTGTGATCCTTTTGAGTTTTGTAGGCAGACTTACAGCAGAGAAAGGAAGTTGAGAAGAGGGATAAGAAAATTAATAAATGACTGGATAAAACATGTATCCTGCTGCAATTGCTCTCAAATTGTCTGCTAATTGGAGGGAGACAAGGCATAGGAAAAATTCTACAAGCACCAGCAAATAACCTATTTTGCAAGTAAGTTTTATATTATAGAAGTATTATCTAAAATTCCTTAATTTGAGTTGAGATGTGCAAAAAAAAATATATATATATATATATATATACCTTCAAGTCATTAGGCATCGATGATTTGCCCTCATTTATGGACAGTTAATTTTTGAAAAGATTATTTCTGTTAAAGGTACTTTTATACATTCATTGGCATGAGGGAACGAAAGGGATGACAAAAAAATTGGGGGTGAGAGGGATCTCACCATTTTCATGATACCAGTTTTAAAAGAAGTGAGGAAATTGTATACTTGTAAATCCTTTTGAAGTTCCTACTTTGTAGTCCCTCAGAGTCAAAAGATAAGCTGACCATTATGTCCCATTTCCATTCGTTTTTTTAATTAATAAAGGACATAATTTTAAAATATTAAACTAATATTTTCCTTTCCTTTCCACTTAAACCATACATTAGAAGTAATATACTATTTCTTTTCCTCTCTACTACTCTGTTTAGAACATCAGAAGAGGGAGAGTATAACCACCTCTTATGACATAGTTCCCTCTTCTCTCCTTTCCCAGTATATCCTTCTTTTTTCTTCCTTGCCACCTTCCCCTCCCCTTTTCAAAATACCAAACGTAGGACTTTGTCATTGGAGAATTGAGCTTCAGGACAAATTTGAGAAATTATGGTAAGGATTATTTTGAAATGGGATAGAAGACTTGACTTTGACCTTGAGTATCTCACGACTTGCATCTAGCTTATCTACTTCCTTGCCTACTGATGGGTGCTCTGCTGGATGTCCTTACACGCTACTGGCTGAGAAGATTATCTCTCTATCAAGCTCTATGCTTGACCTTATTTGATAAGCTCAACCCTTGTTCTCTTTTTGTTCAGTTGCTGCTTCATGTCCACATTTCCAAATCTTTGCACCCTGCGACAATATTTATTTTGCTTTGACTATTTTAGATTTATCAGGCATTGCTGTAACTGAGACTTGTCAAGATAATCCAACAGATTTGTGGAAACTTTTTGTTTCCCATGCATCTTCTTGTTTCCCTTGGACAGACAATAATTAGATGTGCTTCTTCTTGTGTATTTGAGCAAAAATCATTAAGAAATCTTTGGATTGTAATCATAGTCCAGAACGATATTCTGTTTTCATTTATTAGGACTTTGTGTATGTGCATGTTTGTCCATGTTGGGCCTTTGCCTTGTAATTAGTCAGGTGATGCTATTCCCTGACTCGTGTTCAGTTACATTCTGTCATTGATTGCTCCCTTATTTCGTGAGTGAAATCAAAGTCTACGCGATTTGATAATTTTTTTTCCAAGCCAAAGAAATTTTATGATCCTTCTAATTGTTCTAATTGTTGAGTGAATAAATTATTGTTTTTGAAGTAGGATACTGTCATGTTATGAAGCTTACTAATATACTTGAAACAAAGTGGGATAAAAGATATTGTTGTTTTAATCACTTTGACAGATAGTTTCCCAATAATCTTCCCTAGCAACTGAGATTCTGTGCCATCAAGTTCAAATTAAGAATCTGATAAGATACAAAACTGATAGAGGTCTTTGGGATATTGTCTTGGCATTTCAACTCAACTCATGCTGACCCCAATAATCTGCTCTGCTTCCTGCGCCAGAAAGTGCGCTTGAAATTATTTGTCTCCACATCTCGGAGTTATCGCATCTCATGTATTGGCTATCATCCACACCCAAAGATGCTGAATACTGATAGAGATGAAAAAAGCATCAAAAAAAGAAATTTGATGATGGTTGAAGCAGAGGCTGCATACTTAGACAAATTTCTTGGAGAAGTAATCAGAATGCTACTCACTACTCACAGCAAAATATTTTATCTGTGGTTATGCTTCAATACAAGAAATAGGAAGAAAGGAAAAAAGGAAGAAGCATAATCGTGGAAGTTGAAGAGTTCTTGAAAAATTACGGTTCTTCAACTTGTCAAGTATATTGTTTGTGCTTGAAAACTAATGTAAAAAAAAGGCTTTAAAAGCATTTGAAATTTTATATAAAACATTTTCCCCAGGACATTAAATGTTTGAATTTGATTTTTTTTTTCTTAAGAAAATCTTATTTTGGCCCTCCACAACAGAAGTCATTCTCAATTTGGTCTCTAGAAAAAAAAAGATTTTTTTTTTAACCATCACAAAGCGTACTGTCTTTTATTTTGGTCCCGTTTTATTTTAGTCTTCCAAAAGCACATCGGTTTCTACTTTAATCATTCCATTAACTCATCCGTCCTTGTCATTTGATAATACCTAGCAATAGAGGGACTAAAATAGAAATGGCGTGCTTTGTGGAGGAGAAAAATATAACTTCTCTTGTGAGGGACTAAATGCGAAGGATTAAAATAAGATTTTTCTCAATTTTTTTTTATAAACTATTGTTAGATTTACTGTAATTAGCTGTAGATTAATCATAATAAAGTCATGTCTTTTTCTTCTTTTTCTCCCATGTTTGTTTATCACAAATATCTTAATGCTTATTAATAACTTTAATTCAATGTATTACAAATTATCTAAATATCATATTAATGCTTATAAAAACTTAAAATAAAGAAAGTGTAATTTTTTAAGAATTCAATAGAGTGTGAGTATATGTTT
Source organism: Gleditsia sinensis (assembly GCA_037074535.1). Taxonomy (NCBI): domain Eukaryota; kingdom Viridiplantae; phylum Streptophyta; class Magnoliopsida; order Fabales; family Fabaceae; genus Gleditsia; species Gleditsia sinensis. Next base: position 16,505,887 of record CM073463.1, on the reverse strand, counting down.
TATAAATTTCAGAAGTTTTTGTGTCAATTTAAAACTAAATGTGTGAATGTAATATTTACAAATTTCAAAGAAGATGAATATAATTTGCTCTAAATAATATGAAGATTTGATTACTAGTTATGAACCTTGCAACAAATTCTTAACGAAACTCATTTAAGTCTTTTTTATTTATTTATTTTAAATTTTTTGAAGTATTTGTGCTTCAAAAGTTATTATACCAATGAGTCATGAAGAATAACGTGGAAGAGACAAATAGTTGCTAACGATTTTCAAGTTTGATGGCAATCTTAATCCTAAGAAAGGATTGTCCAAGGATTTAGCTATGCATTTTTGAACAATTCATTCAATGGAAGCATCCTTCCGAGTGCTTATTGAATTTATCTCAAGCATATCATTAGAAGATCCATCCGAGAAGTGTAATGGTGAACTTGTAGGAGAACGGAATGAAGGCTTTGGTGGAAATGGCAATGATTGAAGTGATACTTCTAACATCTCTACTACCTTACTCATCGATGGCCTATCTAAAGGATTTGTTTGAATGCACCATAAAATCACCAGTCATCTTCCATACTACCTCATTTTCTTCCTAGTGACAAACAAACAACGAGCCGGGATATTTCCTTGCTCAAGATCCTTATAAATCCAATCAGGAAAATACATTTCATCAGTATGCGACCCTCCACTGTCATAATTCTTCCTTCCTCCAACCATTTCAAGAACCAACATGCCATAACTATAAACATCGGATTTGTGGGAAACTCCACCAAATGCTCTACTAAATATTTCTGGTGCAATGTACCCTACAGTTCCTCTTGTGCCCAATACTGACACAATACTCTCCTTCTTTTGACATATTTTAGATAATCCAAAATCAGAGATTTTTGGGCAAAAATCTTCATCCAAAAGAATGCTTTGGGGTTTGATATCAAAATGTAGAATTCTTGTATTACATCCTCTATGCAAGTATTCTAGTCGTCGGGCAATGCCGATAGCAATTTGGTATAATGCTGACCATTCCAGGGCACAAAAAGCATTATGAGATCCTCTTTTATAAATGAAGTTATCCAAGGAACCATTTGGCATGTATTCATAGATTAGTGCTCTTTTGTTCCTCTCATTACAGAATCCCAAAAGAGTGACTATGTTTACATGGGATGCTCTATTAATGCTCGCAACTTCATTTATAAATTCTTCTCCATTTCCTTTAGATTCACTTATTACTTTTACTGCCACTTGACAACCATCAGGTAAGCTTGCTTTGTATACAACACCATATCCTCCTCAACCTAATTTGTCCAAAAATGACTTTGTCATCCTTTTGGCTTCTGAATAACTGTATTGCCTTGGTGCCAAAGAGCCATAGTTTTTCATGAAGTTCTTAAGATTGTGATTTTGATATGCCCCTATCATTTCGAAGATCTTCCTTTCTTCCATTCTAATACGCCTCTTATGATTACAAATAATCAAAATTGGGATTACAGCAATTCCAGCAAATCCTGCTGATATGCCTGCATGCATACAAATACTTGGAAACCTTTGAAACAAATGTAGAAACAAATAACAGAAAAAATTACCATTTTTATTACCTATTGCAATCATAAGCCGCCAACCAGCTTCTCAGGTATTCCTACAATTAGAACATCATTTTAGAAAATGGAATTAATTACTAGTCACTTTATCATTGGAAAAGGAAAATATATTTCACAATACAATTTTCATAAATTAATTTTTATGACACCAGCTGTTTTATTGTTGCTGTTAAACCATTTTATGAGCAGAAAAATGTTCACTCATTGAAAATTATTGTTTTCTATTACTTGTAAGGTCATTTTATAAAAGGTTTGACTTCATCAAGTGAAAAGAAAAACATATTTCACAGAACTTTCGTCATAAATTATTTTTATGGGACCGGTAGTTCTCTTATTGTTATTAAACACTCTATGAGCAACAAAACCAAAAGTTTCTCCATATACGTCTTTACAACAAGTTCAATATAGAGGAAGATATTCTTAATGTTTAACTGATAAAGAGGCCAACGATGTATAGTAGCCATAAAAAGAAGCAAATTGAAGCAATCTTACCCACCAGGGAGAATGTGTTACCATAGTCCAAACAAAAAATCTGAGTGTAGCCTTTAGCAACAAAGCAAATTTTAAGACAGTCAATTTGTCTATTAGGCCAATCTTCATTGTGTACATCCAATGACAACCAATAGTAGTGTTCTCAAACGGAAGTGGAACTAAATCTCAAGTACTACTAGAATGTAGAGTAGTTATCTCATCAATCATAGGCTGAAGACACCTAATATGTGAAAGAGCCTCACTAATAGGTTTAGGCATAAAAACAAAAGATAAAGGGGATACAAAAGCATAATAAGGTGAAAAAACGATGATAGATCAAGAAATCATAAATAGGATGAGGGTTTTGTGTAAAATAAATACCTTTTCGAAGAGCAAGCAGGATATTATCATATGGAAATAGATTTGAGGCAAGTGAAGGCATTAGAGTAGGTTGGGAGTCATCAAGTGTTGTTATCAATTGCACAAAAGGGTTAGGAGTAGACAACATTGGTAAGTCTAGAGAAATGGAGGAGAAGTATGAGGATAAATGTAAGGAATTGGAAGTACCTTATTCATTTGAGGAAAGTTAATCGATGCAGTAAAGAAAAGAGAATGCTTATAGAAAGTAACATTGACACAGAGAAAGAAGCAGTTATTAACTAGAGAGTAGCAACGATACCCTTTTTGAAGACATGAATAGCAAATAAAAATACACTTTATGGCTTTGGAAAAAATTTTATCTTGTCTAGGTGTTAGATCATGAACAAAACAAATCCAACAAAAACACGCAAAGGAAGAGAAAGAAGAGGCTCATTAGGAAATGAAATAGAAAGAAGCATTTGATGATGCAACAATGATAAGGGCATGTGATTGATTAAATAACATGCAATAAGAACAATATTTCTCCAAAAATAAAAAAGCGTGTTATTATGCAATAGCAAAGTTCGAGTGGCTTTAATAAAATGACGATTCTTAGATTCAGTAACCCCATTTTGTTGAGAAATATGTTCAAAAGATGATGGATGAATAATTCCTTAGAAAATCATAAAATTTTGAAATGGTGCGAAAACATATTCACGAGGATTATCACTACACAAAATAAAATTTGAAGTACCAAATTGCATTTGAATTTTAGCATAAAACTATTTGAAAATAGAAACCAATTCTAAACGATTTTTCAACAAAACAAGCAAGTGCAATAAGAGTAATTATCAACAAATTGACAAAGTATTGAAAACTAAGAATATAACTAACACGGCTTGAGCCCTAAACATCAGAGTGAACAAATTTAAGAGGAGACTTTACTTGACTATCAATATGCTTTGGAAATGAAAATCTAGTATGCTTACCAAGTTGGTATGGACACGACTAAAAGACTTTAAGATAGACAAATGAGGAACATCTTTTATAGCTTTAAAAGGCTAGGATAACTCAAGCGACTATGAATGAGGGGTGGTGAATTTGTAGAGGTTCATGTAATCGATGATGAAAGATGATGCAGCCTCTATGTCTCATGTCATGTGCCAATTATTTGTCCCTTAGCTCAATCCTGTACTATAATAGATTTATTAGAGAAGTTGACATAATAATTAAGGGTACGAGTTAATCACCTAAGAGCAATTAAATTAAATGGACACTCAAGAACATAAAGAACATAATCTAAGGACATAAAATATATAGGTGAGCTTGGCCAATACCTTTTAGCTATTGTTTGGGATCCATTAGCTAAGGTAATAGTAGGAATAGGGTGAACAATAGTATTAAGACTAGTAAAAAGAAGCTTGTTACATGAAATATAATTAGATGCACTAAAGTCAAGAATCCATGAGGTAAGAGAAGAGGACAGTGTCAAAGAAGCAATATAATTATCTGTCTGAGCCATAGAAGTAGTAATAACAGAAGAAGAAATACTAGACTTGACAATAGGAGAAGGTATATTGTAATTTTGGAAGGAAGGAAAGCCCACTCTTAAATAAATCTAAAAACATCTTGAATACGTCTCAAAATGCTTCAAACAACAAAAGAACTGCTTATGCACATCTCAAAACACTATAAACAACAAAAGAAGGATGACCCAAGGTTAAAATAAAAAATAGTAGGGAAAGAACAAACAAGGTGGCATATTCTAGACTGGTTCTCATTGATCTTGCTAAAGAGGGGTGTCCAAGCGCCCTTATGTGCCAATGCATAAGCAACAGAGTAAACTATTGACAATGGCGAGTAGAAACATGTGAAAGGGGAGCTGACTCACTAAAGACCACCATTGATGTCATCAAATTCTTCTACCTCTAATGAGGGGTCACAAAACCTAAAAGGGTTTATAAAAAAAAAAAAATTGATCACTAGAACCCTACTTAGTGAGCTAGTCAACCACCAAGAAATTCCATTATAGTGGAAACCTAATTTCTCTGTCCTTTGGCTCTAATACTAGTTAAATCCAAAGAAAGATAAAGACTAATTCGGAAAGCATGAATTAAAAGGCTCATGAAGTGCTCTATTTATAATATGGAAAAGACTTTACAATATAAGAAACAAGCAATGTGGGACTAACATTGCCTACTATTTACACTGTATTCAAACAAAACCATTTTAAGAACAACATTTTCACTTTTTGTTGACAATTATTGTTTTCTACAATTGTTAAAGTCATTTTATTAAAAGTTTGATATTTCAAGAGGTTTAGCTTCTTTTTTTAATAATAGTTTCCTTTCAATATTATTACCTTAATAACTAATTAATTTTATTACTAATTAAACAATTAAAGAAAGAATCTCAATGCCAATCTATATAGCGAAAAATTTCAATCATTGTACCCTGCATAAGATTAGTTCTATATCCAAAGAATGTGGAGATACTTATTTGAACCACAAATTTATTTCAATATTTTAATTTTTTTAAAATTTATATATTTAGTATATGTTTGAAAATATGAAAATAATTTTAGGGGCCATGTACTAATTCATGCTTATTCAAATTACTTAGTTTTAATTAGACATTCTTATTAAACACTGAACTAGAAGAAATGTTGGTTCTATAAATATAAGAAAAGACGGATATGACAACTTTGCTAAATTCTTTATCTCCCTTTGCAATGTCCTTTGCACACGAGATTTTAGTTTCCTCACCTAAGTCTCTAAATACCATAATTTGAGTAGATGAGGTTTTGGCTAGTCTATCCCTAAACCATTCCCTTACAAGTCATCAAGGTAGTCTTAAGACTAGTCTAAAGGGTACTTATGAACCATGTCAACTGGTAGAAAATGTTGGTACCATAAAGTAGCTTATGCTAAGATTTTTGACCTATTAAAGGATGATTTAAAGAGGTTCCTAAGCCTTACCACCATTAACACAAATAGGCGAAAGCACTTCATCGTCTTTATGTATGACTTTTTAGTTGAGTTACCTATTATACTACCATCTACAACTCTTTTTTACCTTAAAAAAAGTTAGAGATTGAGGTATTTGTTAAAGAATTAGAAGCATTAGACATCAACCCTCCATTTATTCAAGATTAAAACTTCAACTTGTCAAATAAAGGGAGACACATGCTATGCTTGATAGAGCCACCAAGGACTTTTAACACCTTGAGATTTGAGGAAGCCACCACTTCCATTGAGATCACACTTATGAGGCAACTATTAGCTTTCCTAGAGCACAAATTGGGGTACATAGGGGGGAGGTCAAATACCGTTTGAGGTAGAAAACTCGAGTTGTGCACTTTTATGTCAAAAAAATTGTAGCCTTCTTGAGTGATTAAATGACTAATAGTGTGTTTGTGTTAATATTGTATTTTTCTCTTGCTGGTTACTCTACTTAACTTATTCTAGTGGTACCTAAAGAACATATATTCGGCTTCAAATCAAAGGGAGAGATAAAACAAAGATTAGCTTCATTGAATGGCTCCCCATTAAACAATTGCACTTGAGCGATGCTAAAATATGCATGGATTCATGGATAAAACTTATTAGTACACTTAAAAGTTCATGGGCATTGTCCCTAACCCAAGACTTAAATTTTCTAAAATACAATACTCACTTAAGCTAATTCTCTTTACTTTAAAATGGCCTTCTCAAGCCACCTGAGGCAAGCTCAGGTGGTGGGGTGGGGTGGGGTTGAGGGATAGGGTCGCAAGTTTGATCCTCTCTAATGTATAAAAAAAATGGCCTTCTCAATTAAGAGCAAACTTAGGGGTATAGGTACTTCTCATGGCATGCTCAATGACCCTCATGATTAGATATCCCTTTTGGAACATTCTAGGGCACACAAGCTTCTTGCAAGTCTTAGTTGTTTTTCATTGATATACAATATGGTTTAGTTAGGTTCTATCTCAGCATTTATTTAGGGCTTTTAACTCTGCTTCTCTATCTAACTAGGGATTTGATTAGAGCATCATTCTTGCTGAAGGGATGGCTATCTCTTTTTAAAGAATAGCTTCAGTGCTATAAACAAAGGACAATGGTGTCACATAAGTTGGCTCTCTCTTGGACATTTTGTATGCCTGAAGTGTTTGTGGTTAGTACATACTCTACTTGTGGAGGGCGTCTTGCTCCATTCGACTTAGTATTTTGAGTAGAAACTTGTTAGTGGCCTTGGCTTGACCATTACCTTTAGGATAGTATTGGTTGGACTTATCATGGAAAATATTGAATTGTTTGAGCTTGTCATCTACCACTTTTTTAAGAAAAGGCATACCATTATAAGTCATGATCGGCTTAGGTAACCTAAACTCATTATTTTCTTTCTTACGAGCGATATTCTCCACCCACTTTGACATTGTGTCAAGATGCTATTTGGCTATGTCCTTTTTGACACTGAAAAATTGGGTTTCTTTGTTGAGTAGTTACATGGCTACAACATTCTTTTGTCCATTCTCCATTCTAGGTATGTGCTGGAATCTTCAGATTTTGAATCCCCAAACCAGTATGACTATACTTTTATAGGCAACCAATAATGGCTCTCTAACATCAAATTGGATAGTGACCTACTTTCTCACTACATTGGAATCTCCTTTAACTAAAAGGTGATGAATTTCCATGTTATTAGCCACAAGTAGCCCCAAGATGAGTGCTTCATAGTCTACTTCATTGTTTGTGCAATGGAAAGCTAATTTATAATACAGAGATATGGATTTATATTCTTGGTCAAAAAGGACTATATCGACACCCTCTTCAGGAAAAGAAAGGGATCCATCATACAATAGTGCGCATGACATGTTTTCTTCACAAAGCCTTACTTTAGCAAACTCTCTAAATAGATCTCCATTGATGGGTTTATGATTGCCTCATAAAAGAACACTAACATATTAGCCAACAATAGGCTCTTGATTGCCTTTGGCAGCATTGGTATTATTGTAAACTTTCTTATATAGAGGGTCTAATAGGTCATTCTTCTAAAGAGGGTTGGAAGCTTAAGGAATAAGTAAACATGGATTAGACTTAGTCATAAGGTAAATAGAGTAACCTTGGCACAATTCTTCATAAGCCAACACCATGTTAGGAATTAAGGGAGGGGATGATCCCATCACACTTATGCCTAAAAGTATTAAAGGCAATGCAATGTAAAAAATTATTATCCTTTAAAAAAGACTTGTACTCAAAGGACTAGTTTTACTACGGGCTCTGAAGCTAGGGGCTCAACAAATGGTAAATCACTAGTGCACTCTATGGCGTTTGACCTGCAAAGGGATGTCATTGAGCGCCTCAAGGTGTCTGACCTTAGAGGATTTCCTATTGATGGTGGCTTATTAGGTAACTTAAAGTAGTTTTTGGCCTCTCACTAAGGTGTTGTAGTTGACATTGATAGAGTAAGTTTAATTGCAGTCAAAGTAGGTCTTCTAAATTTAAAAAGGAGATCTATAGGAATGTGAACCACTAATGATAGCTAGGTACTTCCACCTAATAATGTCTACCTTTCTACCTACAATAAATAATCTCTCTTAAACTAGACTATTAAGACGATGATACAGTAGTTGCAAACTTAATTATTGCTAAGGACATTGTTGTTTAGGTAAGAAAAAAAATCTATAGCCTAATCAATGCTTTGAGATATAAGAAAGAGCTAATATGGATTTATACTAAACAAAATTGATTTATTTGGCATGAATAGAACTTCTCGATGTCCTTATTTGCATATAGAACAGGGAATTCTTATTCCCTTCTTTCCCACTTCTTTTATAGTAGAACATATGGCTAAGTCCTAAAAGGCTTATGAATAGTGACTATGTGAGTCTATGACTCAACATATAATAAAGGTAATGGATGATAAGAATATGAATAAGCCAATGGGATTGAAATAATTGATGGAAAGTTAATGTATTAATCAATCTAGGTTGCAATTGCTTTAGCCACGGACTTAACCATATGTGATTGGTGAAAATTTTCAAATAGAAGCTTCTATTTGAATGTAATGAGCCATAACTAATGCAAATTTAAGTTGCCTAGGATAATTAAGTTTGGGAGTGTACCGACTTTACCAAGGCCTTTCTATAGGGAATGAATATAACCTAACCCTGATAAACAATAAGAAATGTGAATTTGAAATGGGTTGGTGTATGGGATAAAAAAATTGAGCCTACTTATGGCCAAATTTCATGTCTAACCACTCTATCTTGTTTATGATTCATGAATACATCAAAAATAAAAAGATAAGACATGTTTTAAGTGTTAGAAATTAAAGAAAAAATGTATTTTAAAACCTATTTCTCGTAATTGAAAGGGTATCTTTATGTGTATATGAAAACTAGCTAGAAAGAAACAATGTGTTACGTATAGTGCCAATAATTAGAACACACAAGAAATGTCTGTGAATTCTTATGTCTGCGCCTACCTTAATTATTGTCACAATCAAAGAATTAAGCAGATGTTTGTACCATCTAAATATTATATGCTGCAAAGATGTGAAAACTTTAGATGCTGCATGACTTTGGCATTAGAATAAACCTCTATAGTGTTGAAATGGGTTGAGTTTAATCAGCTACACTTTTTGACTTTTCAACTTACACTATTCATCATGCATAATTCATTTATTGAAAGGCATGAATATGCAAGACTTCCTTGCATTTTGAATGTGAGAGACAATAGCCACCTTTCAACCATCTACATGATCTATGTTTGGAAATTAATGTTATTGCTTTATGAATCCTATATATGATACTTCTTTGGGAATTGAAGTGCATCATCTAGGTGAAAGAGCTTAAGGCATTTGGTTTTAGGCTTGTTTGATCAAGTGTGTGTCATTTTGTGTATTTTGGTTGTAGAGTGATACACCAGTGAGAAAAATATAGATATATTTTTGGGTGTATTTGTGGTGTGGATTATTTGTGAGTGTAGTTAAGCCACTTTTGTATTCTCCATTTGTTTTCATTAGTGAAAATGTGTTTTCTGTCTTTGCTCATGGACGTAGGCTAAAAGCCGAAGCACGTCAATTCATGTGTCTATTATTTTATTTCTTCATTGTTTTTCCCCATAATTTCCTTATTGAGTTCTCCAATTCCCATAAACTGGTATCAAAGTTATAACAACGAAAACATTTGAATAAAAAAAAAATTAACAGAAACAATGATTTTAACCTTTGGTTTGTGAAAATGCATGCCTTGTTAGTGCAACAAGGGTTGCTAAAGGAATTATAAGGAAGGGAGACTTTGTTGAAAACATTTTTTTGATTAAGAAAAAGATAAACTCTTGGCACGTGCACTCAGTGCTATTCAGTTATTCTTGCAGATGAAATTTTATGTGAAGTTATAGACAAGACATTAGCAGCAGGATTGTGGCTTAAATTAGAAAATCTATATATGAAAAAATCCCTCACTAATTGGCTTTATTTAAAGCAATGACTATACACTCTTTAGATGAAGGGAGGCACACCTATAAAATACGATCTTGATGAGCTCAAAAAAATTATTCTGGATTTAAAAAATATTGATGTCAAAATTGATGATGAAAATCAAGCCTTTATCTTATTATGTTCTCCACCTCTTTCATTGGAGCATTTTGTTGACACCATGCTTTATGGAAGAGACACTTTTACTTTGGAAGATGTTAAAAGACCATTGAACTCTCATGTATTGAAAAAAAAGTTTTCTAAAATTAGAGTGAAAATTAGGCTGAGGGTTTGGTTGCTCGAGGTAGAAATAAAGAGAAAGGCTAAAGTGGAAATAGCAGTTACTTAAAAGCAAAGTTCAAATATAGAAATGGTAAATGTCATTATTGTAAGAAAGAATGACATAAGAAAGCAAAATGTCCGAGGTTTAAAGAGATGGTATTGTGAGAACTTTGAAGAAAAATCTTATATATTTAGGTACTCTTAATTCCCAAGGCTATAAGTATTCCATTGAAGGTGGAGCTTTAAAAGCACCATCATTGTGATTAAAGGGAAATTGGTTAATGATTTCTATTTACTTCAAAGTAGCACAATAGTTAGTGCTATATCTATATCATCATCTGATATAGATTCAAATATTGTTTGTTTATGGAATATGTATTTAGGGTATATAAGTGAGACAAGGATGTCTATTTTGAGCAAGCATAGATTGCTAAATTTTCATAAGATTGGAAAACTTGACTTTTGTGAACATTTCTTTTATGGGAAGCAAATCAGAGTCAAGTTTAGTATAACTGCTTATAGGACTAACGGCATAGTTGATTACATCCATTTTGATATGTGGGACTTTGATCCTATTCCATCAAAAGGTGGTGCAAGATACCATTGACCTTTATTAAATATTTTTCAAGAAAATTTTAGGTATATTTCTTGAAGCATAAGAATCAAGTGTTCCTTACCTTTAAGAAGTGGAAGGAGCTTATTGAAAATTAGACCAACAAGAAAATTAAGCACTTGAGAACAAACAATAGTATGGAATTCTGTGAAGGACAACTCAATGAATTTTGTTAAAATGAAAGAATAGTAAGACATTGAACTATTCAAAAAACACCACAACAAAATAGAGTTACAGAAAATATGAACAAAACACTTTTGGAAAAAGCATGTTGCATACTTTTGAGTGCTAGTTTGTCAAAGGATTTTTAGGCAGGGTTGTAAACATGGCTTACTATTTAGTGAAATGATCTCCATTAACTATTGTTGAGTTAAAGAATCTTATTGAAGTGTGATCTAGTGCTCCAACTGATTATTTAGATTTTAAGATATTTGGGTGTCCCGCATATGCTCATTCTAATGACGGCAAGCTTGAGTGAAGGGCACAAAAATGCATATTTCTCAACTATACATCAGGGGTAAAAGGTTATAGATTATGAAGTGTTGAACCTAAGTCCTCTAAATTTATAATCAATAGAAATGTCAAGTTTGATGAACCATCTATGCTTTATCTGAAACAGGAGGTTATTAATACAGAAAATGATTGCGGTTTTAATAAGTAGGTGGAGCTTGAGGTTGAAATGAAAGTGCAAGATTGCACTTCTGATCAACATGTTGATGATGAGCACGAGCATGTAGATGAAGTGGAAATTTTATAAGAGCAATAACAATATAGTATTGCCAATAGTAGACCAAAAAGGAAAATCAGACCACCTCAAAGATATGCCTATGCCGATTTAGTCTCATTTCATTGTTTGTGGTAGATACTTTTAAAGCAAAAAATCATGTTATATACAATGAAGCAGTGACGAGTTATGATTCCACACAATGGATTGATGCTGTAAGGAAATGAGCTTCTTCACAAGAACTAGACATGGAAGCTAGTAAAACCACCTAAAGGTCATAAGATTATTGCAAATGGGTATTTAAGAAAAAGGAAGAAATTCCTAAAGTTAAAGTATCACGGTTCAAAGCATGCTTGGTTGCAAAAGGCTTTCATAAGAAGGAGGGTATAGATTATAATAAATTATTATCTTTTGTTGTTAAACATGGCTTTATTGACGTACTACATGCCATGGTCACAAAATTTGATTTAGAACTTGAATAGCTTGATGTCAAAACAACTTTTCTATTTATAAGCTAGAAGAACAAATTTACATGCAACAACTAAAGGGATTTTTTGTTGAGGGACAAAAAGGCCATGTGTGCCTTTTAAGGAAGTCATTAAATGGATTAAAGCAATCTTCTTGATAGTGGTATAAGAGATTTGATTCTTTCATGCCTAGCCATAATTACTCTAGGAGTGACTATGACCATTGTGTATACCACTATAAGCTCTTAGATGGCTCATTTGTTTATCTAGTGCTCTATGTTAATGATATACTCATTGCCTCAAAGAGTATGTCTGAGATTGAGAAGTTAAAATTTTAGCATGGTGGTGACTTTAAAATGAAAGATTTGGTTGTAGTTAATAAAATTTTGGGTATAGAGATACATAGGGATCAATGTGAAATTGTATTTATCACAAAAGAAGCATATTGAAAAAGTACTTGAGCGCTTTGGGATGCAAAATGCAAAGCATATGAGTACTTCGCTTCCAACCCATTTTGGACTGTTAATTGCTTTGTCATCACAGTCTAAAGAGGAAGACAAGATATGTTTCATGTTCCTTATGCTAATGCTATTGGAAGCATTATGTATGCTATGATTTGCACACACCTAGGCATTTCACATGCGGTTAGTGTTGTTAGTAGATATATGGAGCATCCTAACAAGATGCATTGGCAAGTTGTGAAATGGATCATTTATTATCTTCGAGATACTACAGATGTTGGTTTGGTTTATGAATAGAGTTCCAACACTGGTGGTTATGTTTTTGGATATGTTGACTCTAACTATACTAGTGATTTAGATTAAAGAAGATATCTAACAGGTTATGTCTTCGTGTTTTCTGGTTGTGTTATTAGTTGGAAGGTGACTTTGCAATCCATTATTGCACTTTCAAATAATGAAGTAGAGTATATGGTAGCAATAGAAACAATGAAGGAAGCTATTTGGCTCTAAGGTTTAGTTAGCGACTTGGGTTAAAGGCAAGATGTTAGTTGTATGTTGTGATAGCCAAAACGCAATACATTTGACCAAAAATCAAATGTATCACGAAAGAACCAAACATATTGATGTCAAATTTTATTTTATTTGGGCGATATGTCTCAAGGTCTTATTGTGATTAAAAAGATTGGAACTTCTAAAAATTCAACAAATATGATGACCAAGACAATTATAGTATCTAAGTTCAAGCATTGCTTGAAATTAACTTTTGTTTGCAGTATGTGAGTTGCCTAAGAGGGCATTGGAGAGGGCGGCTTAAGAATTCACTAATTTGAGGCCTGATAAAATTTCAAACCAATATGGAGATTTGTTGAAAATGGCTTGAATTTAATGAGCCACACTTTTTCACTTTTCAACTTACGCTATTCATCATGCATGCTTATTTATTTATTGCAAGGCATGAATATGCAAGACTTCCTTGCATTTTGAATTTGGGAGACAGTAAGCCACCCTTCAACCACTACAAAAAAAAAGCTTTCAGTGGCGACTAAAGTCACAGCTGAAAGTGCCAAAGTCGCTGCTAATAGGCTTTAGCGGCGACTTTTAGTCGTTGCCTAACCGTTGCGGATAATGCTGTTGCTGAAAGTTTTCAGTGGCGACTATTGGAGTCGCCACAGAATTCAATGAATATTACCGCGTTAGATGCTTTAGTCACCACAAAAAGGAAGATAGTTTTAGTGGCGACTTTACATAATCGCCACTAAAAATAACTTTTAGTGGCGACTTAGTTGCCACAAAAAGTTTTAATATTCATTTTTCTTTTTCTGGGTTTTAGTGGTGACCAAAATAGGTCACCACTAAAAATTACTTTTTGTGGTGACCATAAGTCGCCACCAAAGATTTCAATATTCATTTTTCATATTTTGAGTTTTAGTGGCGACCAAAAGAAGTCGTCACTAAAAATTCCTTTTTGTGGTGACCATAAGTCGCCACCAAAGGTTTCAGTTGCAACTTTGTCGCCATAAAAGGTCTCAATATTCAAATTTTTTCTTTGAGATTCAGTGACGACCTACAGAGGTCGCCACCGTGGGTTCAGTGCAAACTTTTTTTTATAATAAATTTATCATTTTATATTATAATAATTAAAACCTTAATAAAAATTAAGATAAATAAAATTATTGATAAAATGATAATATTAACATATATCAAATGTAGCAAATATTATACATTAACATATGTCAATTCCATGTCCAAAAAAAAATATTATGTTAACTAAAAAGAAAGCAATACACAGCTAAATATTAACAAAAACAATCAACTCGGTGTTTTATTTGGCGAGGTTGGTGCTACAGTACTGGTCGTATTATCTACAATGATTGAAGGAACAGTACTTAAGAGTGTTATTGAAATTTGTCCCTGTTTAATTAAATGTAAAAAATTACTATAACTTGAAAATTAATACAAACAAAACAATATCATGTAAGAAACTTTCTATAGCCAAACACAATTAAAAAATAACATTATGCAACAACCAAGAATATTATAACTATAAATACATGTTTGTACCATCATATCTTGAAAAAAAGAAGAAGAATTAATTTATCCCAATAATTTTTCAGGCAAACTATTTCAATATTTAATCTAATAAACATAAAGCATATTAAATACAGTAATCTTAAATACTATAGTATCCCATATCATAATATCCAAGATGCCATGAGATCTATAATCAAGGTGTACCAAACATCTCTATAAGTGATGCATGATTGAGCCCTAGAGACTTGTATAGGATGCATCGACACAAAAAGTAGAAAAAGGATGGCACATTCCCATACAAATTAATTGAACATATCATGAAGAACCAGCAATGTAACAGCTATATTTTGCTGAGAAATGCTACAATCACAATCTGTGTACAAAGGTATTTTGGTGCCAAATCAATATCCACACAGTAATAACTTCTCCAAGACCTCATCAATCCTTAGTACCACACCACCTACCTATTATAGTAATATTTCCCATGTCTAGCATCTACAAGAAGCTCCACCATTAGTCCAAAGGCTGGAAAGAGCCTACAAAATGGCCCTTAGTGTGTTCCATCACAATACTGAGCAGAGGATTTTCCAATATTGTATCACACAAAGGACATTAAGTAATTGTAATACCACTCTTCTTTAATTTTTCACACTACACTAAGCCATCTTCGATGAAGCTATGTCTGAATATTATAGGCAAGTCAAATGCATTGATTGGATCAATAGTACTTTCCTCTATTGTATTGAAATTTTTAATAATTATGAGATTATTAGTATAAATGGCCATATTTGTTCATGTTTTATTTTCAAATCTAATTAGTATAAATGGCCATATATGTCACTTGATTTTTTAGTTTGATTTTTAATAATTATGAAATTATTGATTTTCTTTAATATTTATGATTTACTCTCTTAAAATTATTAAAATACCACCAGTCACTTTTTTAAAACACTGAAAAATGTCTATTAGACATTTTTTGTTTTCAACCTGTTTTAAAAAATATTTCAAAAAATATTCTCCTAAACTCTATCAAACACAGTTTCAACATGTTTTCTATTTGCAATGAAATAAAATCAGGAAACAATATCAGTTTATTAAAAATACATTATAATAGAAGTGTTTTAAATAACTACGCTCTATTTTCCTTATGTTCTTCTCACTCCTCTCATTTTCACGCTCCTTACCACTTATTAAAAAACAATTTTGATGCACAATCTCAACGTGTTTGTCTACTTTTATTTAGTTAACAACATAATACAGTCCTTTCACTATCATTATTATATTAGCTTCCTGGGGAAGGTACAAACTACTTGGGGAGGAGGGAAAAAAGGAAAAAAAAATACCTACAGAACTCATGAAGCCATAAAATCAAATCTAAAGTAAATGTCACGCGGGAAGTATTTTGTCTATATTTCAATAAAAGACACAAAAAATCACTTTCTTACAGTTCAAACAAAGTTCCACAAAACTGAAGTAAATATGTTAACACCCTAGGTTAAATTGTTGTGTGCTAGTAAAAAATCCCAGAAAATCAATATTAACTAGATGAACAACAATAAGGTCATAAAGAATATCAATTAGGTAAGTCTTAAAATTGGCACATCAACATGCATTTTTTAAGCTATGCAACTTCATGCCTAATCCAGAAATGTGTCTTACCAATCTAGATATTCTAGGTACAAGAACTAGCTTTTTGAACCCACACTTGTTTCTGAAAATTAAAAAGAGAGATATTAATCATTTATTATATACAATAAAAGAATATGCAGAATATGATCATGCACATAACAAACTTATACCTAATGGGAACCACAAACAGAGGCACTACTTCTTCTTGGATGTCTCCCTTCACTTGAAATTGAATAGCCATCAACATCCTTCATCCCATGTGTTGGTCCACGGTGATTAGAATGCTTACTGAAACCTGAATAATATATGAGGACTGAAAATGAGATGAACAATATAGAAAAATCTACGAGCATGAACACATATAAAGCCATGAAAGTCAGTAAGTTAAACAATATAAAAAATTGGATATTCCAACCAGAAACCAACCATTTTTTGATGAATGGCTGGATCGGAAACTTCCATGAGTTATCTCCACAATTTTTGCATTTGATATGTCATGCTTCAACTCTGCATGACTTCCTACATCACATGCAATCTATGCATGAACTTCAAGTTGAGATAAAAACACATAAGCAGGTAGTAAAAGATTTTCCAGAATAATTTGCTCATCAATACATCAGTTGCAATTTTAGGCACAAACGATTTTCACTTTTTTCCACATGCACAAAAGATTAATCCACAATCACCTAAAAAAAGAAATACATATAAAACAAAGCCTGTACCTTTAAAAGAATATACTTGTGAGGAAGCAGAGAATGACAAATAGTCAGCACCTCCATAACTCATTTGGATCATAGATAGTCTTTTCCATATATTCTAAATCTTCCGACCTACCAAGCTTCCAAATACTTCCTTTAAAGAACGTACACCTTCCCATTTATTCATTAATGTGTGATGTCACACAGGAAACCAATATCATATTAACTTAGTATCTCATTCCAATTGTCATTCCTAAAAGAGTAAGGTTACCTAGAACCAAAGTGAATAAGCAGTTTATACTAGCAGTGCACCAGTAGAACATAAATCACTACTGGAATAATTTTATAAATAATACACCAGTGCAATTGTTACACAAGCATGATCTTAAAAAAAGGGCATCGAACAAAGTCCCTTAATAAGTTTCACTTTATTCTCCAGAAAGTAGTAAATTAAAAGTAAGCCCCAATCAAATTAGAAGCAATGAATACAATAAGAATGATCCAATCAGCAGAGGTCAGGCCTATCTCAATTTAGGTTCTTTGTCTTCAATGGCTTTAGAGACAATTGGTCTCAACAACTTGATTAGAAATCGAACACAACCAGGTGACTCAAGAAGGCGATCATATTGACCTTGAAACAAAAGCAAATTCAGTAAACATAGGCAATGTGAATCATGTAGCGAGATAATATTGCAGTCCAAACTAAGTATCAGATTAGAAATATATGCCACAAAATAATCATGCACGAAGGTGATGAACAAATCATTCTTTTCCAATAAATATTAAAAAATGAAGCCCCAGCATAAACTTATTAGATATATTCAACAAAAAGTTTTTCATAGATAATAGTCGTCCTATATATTTCCCATCAGTAAAGAGTTCCCAAAAGCTTTTCTTCTTAAGGACAAGGTATTACATGTTTTAGGACAAGCAGATTAAAAAAAAGCAAGGTAGAAAACCATTGAAGGCCCATGAATATTTTAGATTTTCCACTGACTATGAACAATATGCTAGGAAGTTTGATGGATGAGGAACCAAAACCATAGAAACCACCAAGAGTAAATGTATGACAGAACAAAATTAGTAAAAATGAAACTTGTTGAAGGAAACAATTTATCGCAAGTATAGCTTCCTCCACAAACTATGAACAAATTAAAAGAATTTTATTATAGATAAGGTACTAATCCTATAAATGTCTGCTACAATGTATAGAAAAAATAATGTATTAGAATGAGATAATAATAATTTTGAGGAAAGACTACCTAGTAATTTGAGCTGACATAATTTAAAATAGAAGCACTATTAAAGACATAAATGTCTCACAAAAATAAAATATGAGATCATGAGACTAAATTATTTGTCAACTGTTTCAGTGATCAGAGGGATTTTGAACCATAAAATTTATAAAACTTGATATACTATGTCATATAACATAGTCAAATAAGTGCATGAGAATGCTGACACTGTATGAGTAAGATTAAGGTTTCACAAGGCAGATGTAGCAAACATAAAATCAAATTATGAAGCTATTTAAACCCGAATCCTTATATGGAAACACTACTTAATTACTCTCATTCTATAAATTGGCCAGAAAGTCCACTAAGAAGAATGACCCAAATGCAATCCTTCAAGAGGGTCAAAGATCTAACTTCCAACGTACATATTTATTTGGAAGTAACTATAAAGACCTCAGAGTTGAATCTATCCAAATCATAATTATTTTAACAGACTCATTGACAAATCAAAATACAAACGCATCTTTGCTTGTCTTCCATTTTTTCTTTTTTTCCTGAACCACTAAGAAATAATCGAATCAACAATGAAATTTGGAGCACAAACTATCCCTGAACTTCAAAAGTAAAAAAAAAGGCCCAGTAAATTGAAATTCACACTCATCAAGTAATCTAGGAGTACTCTATGAATTCATCTAGCTAATCACTCTGAGTTCAAGTAATGCACCTTGGACGCTTCAAGCTGGACTCAATGGCAATGTGCAACACGAAAGTTCATTAGAGGTTCTCCCATGAAATTGTAAATTCAAGCACCTTGGAAAAAAAATTCGCATGCACTATTCACTTTAGCAAAATCCATTGATTTTAGCTAAAAAATCATGTTGTATGACCATAAAAATCATTCTAAAGACGTTACCCTACCTTCTAAACAAGAATATATGGTCAAAAGCTTCTAAAAAAGCCAAAAACACAAAAAAATTGATGGATTGAACCTGTGAACAATGCTTCGGTTTTCTACTGCAGGAGGTCGCTGTTGATGCTATTTCCTCACAATTTTTGTTGCCTTGCCATCCTCAATCTAGTTACTATACACCCATCCACTTGATCTAAGCTCATTGGGGTTGGACTGTTGAAGAAACTACCACAGGGAAGAGAAGTTGCTAGACAGGGACAAAAGGAGAAGCTGCCATTTGGAAGGAAAGTGTGTGCGCCTGTGCGGGTAGAAAAAATAAAGTGGGTGGAATTTTTTTAGATGTTTTGAACATGGGCATTTTTTCTCAATGGGGGAAAAAGGATACAAAAATGCCAGTTTCTTTATGCCCATGTTAAAAAAGCATACTCGGTCAGCATTTTTTATTTTTTTCCCAGTTAATACATTGACGTTAAAAAATGTGTTAAAAAACAAAAGAGAAAAAATAATAGTAATACATTCACGTTTTCTTTATGTCAATGCTATTTTTTTAATAGATTATGCTCTCTTTTTTTAAATTTAAAAAAATTCACGTTTTCTTTATTTCTTTTTAAATTTATAATGATATTCTTTCAAGGTATTTTTTTAATTTACACTATTTTTTCTTATTTTAAGTTTTTTTAAATATTAATTTGAACTTTTAATTATATGTATTACATTAAATTAAATTATTTATAATTAATTATAAAGTAAAAAATGCATAAAGCATAAATTTTATTATTAAAAAATTGTTTAATTTAAATTGAAAAAAATGTAAGTGTATCTTTTTAAAATTATTTTTTAGTTAATAAATGTCGAATGACTAATTAAAATATATTTTAATATATTAATATTTTTAAAAAATTAATATCATTCAAAAGATCAATAATAATAAAATAATATGTAATACTACCTAAAAAATTATGAATATTTTAAAATTAAAATAGTTTTGTGGTTGTAAGAATCAAAACCTTATTTATGAACATATATATTTATGAATATATTATTTATTACATAACTATTGTGACTAAAATTATATTATATCCAAAATTAAGCGTACATATATTTATTGGGAAGACATGCTTTTATTCTTCATTAATGTTTATTATTTTTTAAAATTATTAAATCATTTCTCATAATATTATTAAAATATATATATTCATCAATTCTGAAAAATGTAAAATAAAAGTAAATATAAAAAATTTGAAAGACTGGTGATAAAATGTATTTTACTCTTTTTTTTATTTCATTTCACTTTTTTTTATAAGTTTTTCAAGATAAAATCATCTCCTAGATAGAAAAAAATTCTGTATATCGTGGGAATAAAAATTAAATTTAAATATATCAATCAAACATAATAAATTAATGAAAGGGAATCTGGATTTCCATTCTATCAACTTATTTCTATAAATTAAGCGTTCATTTTCTAACGATGATTTTGTTTACATTTTAAAGAATAACGACAGAATTACAGATGAAAAATTTAGAAATGAAAATTTTCCATCTCTATGAATAATTTGAAATTTTTTTCGAAAAATATAAACGGAATTAGTGACATTAAATTTATTGAAAAGATAAAGACAAAATTAGAGACATAAATTTTAGAGCCGAAAATTTTTATCTTTAGATTCTATCTTGAAAAATAATTTAAATATTATTTCAAAAATTAGGTGTGAACTTAGAGATAAAAAATTTATATACACAATTTTTACATTTTATTATTTTGAAAAGTAGGGACGGATTTAGTGACAATTTTTTTTTAATTTAATTTTCTGTCTCTAAACATACTATTTTCATAATTAGAGACGAAATTAGAGACAAAAAATTAAATATTAAATTTTTTGTCTCTAAATATTTTTTAAATACTATTCACGAAATTATAGACAGAAAATATAGAGAAGAAATTATTATAATATTAATTATTTTTCCGTCACTGTGAGAACTAAGAATATTTTTATAAATATTATTATATTAATTATTTTGGAAGTTTAGAATAATAAATTTTTTTTATTTTTCTTATAATAGCGTTTTTTAATCCTAAGCCTGTCTCAGGCCTTGACTAATGGGTTGCGGAATAAATTGATTTACTGTGCTAGCATTTTGAAGTGGTTCGCAAGAGGAATATTTCTCTAAGTTTTATGCCTATATAAATAATGAACCTTAGTTCTTGTTTAGGCACAAACACAATATACCAGCTATCATTTTGAGCAGAGCAAGAATCAGAAGCAGTCATGGAGAGGAAGTCACTTGTTGGGCTATTCTTCTTGCTCATCCTTCTCCTTTTTTAAATAAAAGTGAATTTTTTCGGTGAGAATATATATGTTAAGTAAAACGAAGTGAGAAGCACAGGGGGGCCATTGTCTTTTTTATTTTTAATTTATTAAAATAAAAGTGAATAGATTTTGTATGATATTAAATTAGTGTGATAGTGACATGATGATAAAAGACAAAAATTGCTAGATAAATCTGATCTAATCATAAAAAAATCATGTAAATATGTATGTTTTATTTATTAAAATGAATTTATACTTGATCTGATATAAATATCTATGTATATTGAGTCAAAAAAAGAGAGGAAATAATATATAATTTTACTGATAACTATAACGATATCATTTACTCTGTAGACGCTTTATGTTATATAAAATGATCAAGCAAGTAATTTCAAGCCAAAAGAAGAGGAAATCACGTCATATAGTGTATGTATGGGATATATGCAAGCAGGAATAGCAAGCTGAACCACAAGATCCTTTCCCCACAAGATCCTTTCCTTATTTCTTACATATTTTTGTGGTAATTTTTTATTACTATTTATTTATTTATTTAATTTTAAGAAAATCACGATATGAAATATCTTTATGAACTTAGTATAAATTTAAGCATAATTAGTTATATTTAGAAAAGTAGATTAATTATTTTTCTAAATTTTCTTAATAATTTATTTCTTTCAACTGAAGTACTTCTTCAAGTTTTTAAAGTGCACAAATCTTGATTATAGATTATTATAAAATCACTTCTTTATTATATATCTATTTGCTATAATTATATGGTAAGTTCTTATATGCTCCTTTCATTCTGTTAGGGGCTCAATTTATTTTTTTAGTTAAAAAATAAATTTGCACTATTAATTTCTACCAACAGTTTAATTTCAATTGGCGAAAGAAGTACAATTATTTTGTTTATATTTCATATTACTATAGATAAATTTTTTAATTGATTTCAACTTCTAATTTTGAGAAAAATCATGTGGTAATCTAGCATAAAGAAATTAATAACAATTACACTTTCTAACAATAAAAAAATAAAATTAGATAAAACTCAATAAAGATAAAATGATCCAGTGATAGAAACAAAAAGGAGATTAAAAGATAACATTAATAATTTTTTTGCACATGTTGTCGCCAACATCAATTCTAATATCCTTCGTTATATTTTATTATTTAAAATAGTTAATTATATTATGGTTCAAAACTTTAAATGTTAAGAAAATTACGAAATCAATTCCTAATAAAAACGAAAAAGGCACAATCACAAAGAATTATATTAGTCTAAAATCATTAAATTTAATTAATTATTTCATCACCTTTTCATTAATTGTATAATGACTTTGTAAATTGTTTAATTTAAACCCCAAAACTACTTCTCTTTTGGGTGATTTTATTTAAATATACAATAATTGTGAAAATTATTTAAGTAACATTTTTATACTTGAAAATATATATGCTCAAGGGGTTTCGGAGAAATATATTTGAATTTTTTTAAAATTTTTCTTTAATTTATTTCAATAACAATAAAATATTTTTCCTTTGTCATTTTTTTAAAATTAAATAGTTATTTTGAATTTTCAAAGATATATACATTATCGATTTGATTTTTAAAATTTTACCTTATTAATTTATAGTATTTAATAAAAAATTAACTTAAGTTTAAAAAATTTTGAATTTATTTTATTAGTAAATATTTAACATATTTTTTTTTATCTTATAACTAAAATTTAATATATTTTAACTAAAAAATTAGTTTTGTTAAATGTGAAAAGAGAGAAAAAAGATAAGAAGTGATTTTCTTACTTTTTGTGGCAACCTTAGGTCGCCACTGAAAGTGTAGTTAGATTAATATTCTACTTTTAGTGGCGACCTCTTCTGGATCGCCACTGAAAGTTCATCTTTCAGTAGCGACTATTAATAGTCGCCACTAAATATACACTTTCAGTGGCGACCCATGAAGGTCGCCACTAAAACTAATTTTTAGTGGCGACTTTCTATAGTCGCCACAGAAAAGTCGCTACTGAAACTTCAATTTCTTGTAGTAAACCATCCTATTGCATGACTTATGCATGGCAGTTAATGCTATTTCTTTAGGATGCCTATATATGATACTTCTTTGGGCAATTGAAGTGCATCATCAGGGTGGAGGAACTTAAGGAATTTGGTTTTAAGCTTGTGCGAAAGTGTGTCATTTTGTGTATTTTGATTGTAGAGTGATATACTGATGAGAAAAATATTAAAAGATATTTTTTAGTGTGTTTTGGGTGTAGTTATTTGTGAGTATAGTCAAATTATTTTTGTATTCTCCATTTGTTTTCATTAGTGAAAATTTATTTGTTATCTTTAACTATTGATGTAAGTTAAAATCAGAACCATGTTAATTGTTGTATCTATTATTTTATCTCCTTATTATTTTACTTCGTTAATTTTCTTATTGACTTCTCCAATTCTAAACATATAGGTTGGGCCTAAACCACTTGTAAGATGGGGATATGCATGGCAGGAAGCCGAAGTTTTAATTTCTACATATCCCCAAAGTCAAACATCCTCAAAAAATTTGTTGTCTGTGCAAGAAATTGCTGACCCTGTCTTATTCAGCTGCAATGGTATTGGGGGAAGAATTAATAACAATTAACAATGCTAAGACATGTTAACCCCATGACAAGCCAGCTGATGCACATGATGCAATGAGGCAGATGAAATTCATATATATGGTCATCCCCCATATCTCAAAATTATCATACGTGGTTGCTTTCACGTAGTAGTAAGCGATTTAGTGATTGAACAAGTAAAGATATCTTTCTCGGGAAAGAAGAGACCTAGAACAATTAAAACTTGGGAATATAAAATTAATCCACCTAAATTAGATTGTGTGACTCCCAATAAAATATTCTCAAAATCCTTCTTGCAGTTCTTTTGTATCCTTTTTAATCATTTATAGACTCGTTTAACTGTGTGACTCCCAGAGGTAACATGTTTTGAAAAAAAATTGAGCTGTTACTTTGAATGAGCCATATGGTCAAGAACTGTGGAATGGATAATTAACAAAACTAGCTAGTCTTCAGTCCAAGAAAAATGGAGATATGGTGCATCACCAGATAGTGTATATAGTAGCAGCATTAATCTTTAACGTTGAAATGAATTTGATCTTTAAGATTAAAAGAAATTTTTTATAATTTAGATTGGATCCTATTTCTGTTCCTTACTCTTTTCTTTCTCCGTACTACCATTTCATGGAATTTCCTACATAAAAATAAAATAAAATGCCGTCACGTACCTGAGGGATTCTGATGTGCATCGTCAGGGCTGCAAGTTTTGGACACTACATCTGAAGATTGACCTTTGCAGTAGCAGGTTGTTTGATTTGAATTCCAATCATAGCCACAGACTCCCCCTGGTTTTTGACATTCCTCACATTCAGCAATACCCGCTATCCATCTCACTTCAAATCCTTCTCTGAGCACCCCTTGTACTTTGTCCAAATCCCCAGTATCAAGCAGTTTTGCAAGAACTGGAACAACCACGCTCGTATAGCAGAATACAGGAGGGTGAGGAGCCCCCAACAGGGCATAGGCATATTCATTAGCAAACCCATTTGTTGGACAAGGAAATTTTGTAACAAGGAATGAAGAAACTGAAGCAGGACAACCACATAGAAGCGTTAGATTTTTATAGTCAGACCCATATTCAAATAGTTGAGGGTCAAGGCTGGTATTGAAAAATTGTTTTCGGCATAGGTCTTCAATGTAGTCCGATCTGGCAATACTCAGAACATGTTCATCTGGTTTAGCATCCCAAACCAGGTACTTGACGCTTTTGATCGTTATGTAGGCGAAATTTCCACAACAACCAAGATATAACTCAGGGTGGCCACACCCATCCGGACGGCCTTCTCCCCACACTACTAGAAAAATCCTATTTAGAGACAGAATTTTTCCGTCTTTAAACAGGGAAAATTTTGTCTCTAACTGTGTTAGAGACGGAATCAGAGACGGAAAAAATTTCGTCTCTAAAAATGCGGTCGCTGAATTTTAGAGACGGAATATTTCCGTCTCTAAAATTAATATTTCCGTCTCTGAATTTGGTTAGGAATTCCGTCTCTGCAAAGACGAAATATTCTATCTCTGAAGCTAGAGACAGAATCAAAGAAGGAATTTTCGTCTCTGGAGTCAGAGACGAAATTTTCCGTCTCTAATTCCAGAAATATATTAAAATATATTTTATATAATCTCAAACCTATCAACCAGAAACCAATATCAGCCAATAGCCAAAAACCAAACCAATATCAAGCAGAAATATCAACATAAATTTTGAATAATCTCAAACCTAGTATCATCCAGAAACATATCAACATAAATTTTTAATAATCACATACCTATTATCATATAAATAATTACATGACATGAAAATATCAGCAATCAAACACTTTTACATCATTAATACATATCACAAAGTCATAAATAATATAAACTATCATGATCCATCGCAGCATTACTATTTTGTTCATTGTTATTATTCTCTTCTTCTCTAGGTGGAGACGAGGACATTCTTATACTACTATCTATCATGAGGTGCTGAAACATCCGATCTTATTCCTTAACCTTTTGTTTTAACATAAAATTTTCATCTTCACTCTGTTGGAGCCATCAATTTTTGCATTCATAACAGAAGAGGAACTTCCTTAGACTCCATCAAAAGCGAAGGACCTAGAAGAGGAACTTGCTGCCAATACATTATGTGCTTGAGATCCCAGCCCATATATCTGTCCTTTATTGTTCATGCCGCTAACCATATCCAAATAAACAACATTGTCTGAATGTTGGTTGGAGTGTTGGCTAGAACCCTCATCGCTCTGAGATTCAGACTGTCTCTCAGCTATTTTTGTTCGATATATTTCCTGAAAAAATAAAATTATTAAACAAAATGAATATTTATAAAGAAATGAAAATAAAAGAGTAGTGACTACATACAACAATTCTTCCTTGCTGGTCGTTGAACCACCTTAATGGCTTTCCTTTGGGCAGGTGAAGCCGCTCATACAACTCAAAACATGTCGGTTCTTTATTCATTTGCACTCTCTAAAATAATAAAAAGTTAAGTAATATTGAAGTAAGAACTTAAGTCACTATATATTTGACAGAAATTACTCACCAATCTTTTGACATACTCTCGTGCAGATATAGACCCTCCACTATGTACATTAAGTCTTTGAAAAGTCTATTTTGTTTTTGTTTTTTGGCTTTATCTTGCAAGCCTTCACTATTCCATTCAGCCCTTAACTGTTGTAGCTTCTCTGGTGGAATCCAAGCACCCTTGTCCTCACTGCTACGCACCTTAAACAATGCATATTTTAGGGTTGTTGATCCCCTATTGTCAAATGACCTTTTAATATTGTGCTCATCATTGTCCAACCACTTAAAATATGCCTAAACAAAGAAAGTAAACAAATTAACATAACATTCAAATATTTTTTAAAAACATATCAATAAATATGATAGGAAATGTTACATATTACCTTGAACTCCTCGAACCACATTTTAATGGTATTGTTGTCTACTTTTCCCCAATTGGACCAAGCACCTTCAAATTTTTTCTTAAAAATCGTTGTGATGACACCTCTTGTT
The DNA here is from genome assembly GCA_037074535.1 of Gleditsia sinensis. NCBI lineage: Eukaryota > Viridiplantae > Streptophyta > Magnoliopsida > Fabales > Fabaceae > Gleditsia > Gleditsia sinensis. The sequence goes on along the minus strand of CM073463.1, from coordinate 16,479,032 downwards.
AAGGTGTCAGGATAAAAGCTGAAAGTATAGATATCAATTTAAATAAATATACTGACAAAAAAAACACACACATATTACTTACGTGTTCCCAGATGCAGATCTAATTCTAATTCGACCATCTATGTCCCTTGTTCCCTACTGAATAGTCTGTGGTGTGAAAGGATCTGGCTCAACATTTGGACATGCAGATGAATTAGGAGATGGGGTACATATGGTATGTGTAGGTGGGGTATGGGCAAATGTACTAAAAAGATGAGGAGATGAGGCACTGGAATGCGCTGCTTGTGAATGGAAAGATGGGGTAGAAGTATGACAAGTCTGGGAAAAGGGAGATGAAGTAGGTGTATGTCCAGTGTGGATTTGGTCAAGCTGAACTATGTCAACAACAAGTGATGTGTCTGACTGTGTATATGGCTGAGAGATAGCCCGTCCCCGTCCTCTACCTCTACCCTTTCCTTTACCTGTCATCTGTAGACGAAAAGATAATCATCTATTTCGATTAAATTTGATGACAATTTAATAATAAAAAATACAAATAATTACAAAAGATAATGATAACCAAACTCATAACCATACTACCATAGATTTATAACCTACTTCAAAAATACATAATATATGATCTACATAATACACTTAATAAAATGAAGAAACCTAACAATACCTAAACATCTTCATCATTATCATTTTCTTCCTCTTCTTCTTCATCTTCCCATTCTCTTTCTTCCTCAGTATCTTCTTCATCCACATCTTTTATTTCAATATCTATATATGTATCTACTTCATGTAGGTTCAAAGAAGAACCATATACTTCATCCACAGGGCCTTCAATATCAACAAGACTCTGCTCGAGATTATCATTTGCAACTATTATAGGCGATTGCATTGATGACTCTTCTTGGTATGGAGCATCACTTTCAGGCATTTTAGTTTCTACTGTAGTTTGTATTGTGGTTTGTGCCTTAGTTTTGATCACTACTAATCAATCACGTTGCCCTTCAGGATATTGTGTATAATATACTTACGTTGCTTGTTGTGCAAATATAAAGGGATCATAATTTTTATATCTCCTAGATATTCTAACCTCAACAATCACACAATTATCTACCTTTGTTCCATGATTTAAGGTGGGATCAAACCAATCACATTTGAATAGAACTAACATCTTTATGGGCCATCCTGTATAGTGTACTTCAATAATGTCTATTAAAATCCCATAATAATTATTTTCTGTTGTTTCATTCGTACCACCTTGACAACATACACCGAAATTTGTTATACCCATACCTTGGCCATGATCTTTTGTATTAAATTTATAACCATTTACATAATATGATGGCCATTTGTTGGCTTTTCTTTGAGGACCCCATGCCAAACTCTTTAGAAGGACCTCTTTGACATTCTTATTTAACACCTAGTCATCACAGATTTTAGTCAGTCTCACATAAGAAGCAAAATGTTAGAAAATAAGGAATTAAGGAGAATTCGTGCAACATACGTATTCTTTAAACCAAATAGGAAACATTGTGGAGATTTGTCTGTCCACTTTCGAGTCACTCATCCTACATTCTTGTAACATTTTAGTATATGTGCTAAATTTAGAAAACATGTTAGAACAATTTATAGTGATATATATATTTATATAACACTTAAATGAGCATTTTATACACTTACATTAAAAATGGCTCCACTTCAGGACAATTTAGAAGAACATATAAATGTGCAGTTTGCAAGTCCCTTTCTTCCAACATGAAGGATATGCATCTTCTGGTTAGACGGCCAGGATAATTAAAGATAGAAAGCGGTGGTCTAATTGAACAACCTTCACCTCTATCATCATTTCGTGGTACTTAAGTCCTTCTACATGGAACATCAGGTGGATAATAATAGGATACAAATGTAGAGGTCTCTTCTACCAAATAAGTTTCACAAATTGATCATTCAACTGCAGCTGTGTTCTTCACCTTGTCTTTTAGTGTGCGAATAAACCTAATACACTTAATTGATACATTTAGTACTATGAATACGATTCCATAATTTAAAAAAAAAAACAAAAAAGATACATAACTCTACTTTTCAAATGGATACATCCATCGATATTGCACTGGACCTCCAACCCTTGCTTCGTATGGCAAATGAATTGGAAGGTGTTCCATTGAGTCAAAAAAACTTGGAGAAAAAATGTGTACTAATTTGTAAAGAATGACTGGAATGTTTTTCTCCATCACATGTAAAGTATCCTCTCGCAACAATGGCGAAGTCAATTCTCGAAAGAACTGACTGAATTCTGTGAGTGTGTTCCAAATAGGCTTTGGTAATACTTTGAATGTAATTGGGAGCAAGCGTTGCATAAACACATGACAATCATGACTTTTCATACCAAACAACTTTGCTTCTCTCATGTCAATACACCTTGATAATGTAGAGGCATATTTGTCTGGCAGTTTCAATTTTTTGACCCATTCACACATAGCTAATCTTTGTTGCTTAGTTAATTTCTATTTTTCTTTGGGTTTAATTAGTTTGCCATCTCTTCCATCCTATAGCTCTAATTCATTCCGTCTACAAATTTCCGCTAAGTCAAGCCTTGCATTAAAATTGTCTTTTGTCTTACCATTAGTGTCCATCATTGTGTATAAAATATTCAAAAAGATATTTCTCTCAATATGCATAACATCTAGATTGTGTGGAAGAAGATTTGTTTTCCAATATGGTAACTCCCAAAATATAGATTGGTTCATCCAGTTGTGAATAACTCCATACCCTGAGATATTATCATATGTCTCTTTAGTTATGCTAGGCATATGTCTAACCATTTCCAACACTTCTTCACCTATTAACTGAGGCAGAGGTAAATATGTTTCAGTATGTCTCTTTTGAAAAATATTCTTATTCCTTCTGTAACTATGATCAAGTGGCAAGAATTGTCGATGACAATCAAAGAAAGGCGTCTTTCGACTATGTCGAAGGGTGAATGCCTTTGAACACTCCATACATATTGGACAAGCAAGTTTTTCCATTGTCATCCAACCTGAAAGCATCCCATATACAGGAAAGTCATTAATGGTTCACAACAAACAAGTTTTCATGTTAAAGTTCTATTTTAGTGAGACATCATAAGTTGTGACACCAGTGTTTCATAAAAGTTTAAGGTCATCTATAAGTAGTTTCAAATACACATCAATTCTATTCTTTGGATTGGAAGGACCAGGGATTATAATAGTCAAGAACAAGAACTCTCTTCTCATGCACATCCAAGGGAGAAGATTGTAAGGGGTAACAATAACTGGCCAACATGAATAAATCTGACCTATTTTATCAAATGGAGCAAATCCATCAGTACACAAATCTAACCTCACATTTCGAGGGTCCATTGCAAATTCAGGATATTTTTCATTGAATGTTTTCTAGGTTTCTCCATTAGATGGATGAGACAAAGAGCCTGTCACCCTCACAGTTTCCCGATGCCATCTCATTTGACTTCCAATTTACATCATTTAAATCTTGGCCATAACGGCAATATTCCAGCCAGTCTATGCAAAATTAATACCCATTCAAAACATATTTTTCAACACAAAATACATGGCTTACATGCATCTCGATAAAACCCACCTATGGCCAGCAACTAGAAAACTAAAATACAATAATTTTTCTTGAAGTTCTAAAGTTAGAATCTTAAATCATATAGATTTCAAGGTGTTTTCAAAAGGAAATCATTGTTAAACCTACCTAGGATAAGTTTCTTACAGCTTGCTTGGCTAGTTTTCACCTTGCTTCTCCTTCCTCCCTTAGATATGGCGTGGAGTTCTTCTCCTCACTCCCACTGTTCTAACATTTTTTCATAGCAGAGAAGATGAGTTTAGAGACTCAAAGATAACAAATAACTAACAAGACGTAAGAAGTCACCTCTTAACTATTCATCATAGAACATCCGGAACCATAGGTCTGACTGGACTATATATTCATAGAATATCATAGGCCCTATCAAACACATACAAAATATACAGACATTTCCTGACTATCTATATTCACATATATTCTCCTAGTTCTATCAAATAAATACAAAGCATACAACAAGTTCACATTATGCATATTTCTCAAGATCACAAGGTAGTAGATAAATCACAAATTCCACAACTCTCAAGTTTAATGTCATAATATATAATATTTAACACCACAATCACTATACAAATTGTAGGTACTAAAACTATCAAAACACAATTTACTAAGTCACATTTGATCCTTTATTTTACTAAGCACACTATCTTTCTTAAATATATCCAAAACATTTGTCAACAAGGAACATATATAATTACATATAAGTTACAACTAATAGCCATTAGATACTAATTTTCACTCACTAATTTGATGAATTGCCACTTATGGCATTAACTAATGACACCAAGTCCAAAATTGAAAAACATGGGGTCATTCAAAGTTTTGAGTTACTTATCTTTAAACACAAAGAGAATTTCGGTATTATGAAATATTTAAATTTAGGAGCTCAAATAATTAGAAACTTTGTTTAGGCATTTTACCGAACACTTGGTATGCATAGTAGATTTCAAATTTGAGAAGAAAAAAAATTATGTGAAATTTCGGGGCAACTAGAAATTCAAAAATTGTATAAGAGATTTTATAACAAAAATTTAGAGTTCACTGTAGAGTTAAGATGCTAGAAAAGGCAAAAAAGTTTCAAAGAAGAATTATGCAAAATGTGAATTCCTCTATGTATTAGGGAACAAATATGTGTTACTTTATACTCCACTATGAAATCCTAATTACTGCTTCAAATGAATTCTATAGAGCTCAAATTACTTTAATCATAGTCTATCCAAGGACTAAGTAAAATGAAATCACCTAAAGTTGCCAAAACTCCTATTTCAAGAAGTGGGTTAGTCTAAGGGGGCGTTGTTTGTATGTAGCCAGTGGTTTCAAAGCAGTGGAAGATTACCTTCTTCAAGAGAAATTATTGAAGAAGGTAATCATCCTTTGTGACAAAGTAATAAAACATTTACAAAATTCAATATTTTTCACTTATCTTTTATTAAAATTTTCAAAGTTAATTCTAAACTAACACACTGTAAATACAACAACATATACATATGTTAACAAAATAATATCATAAAGTGCAAAATAATTTTTTTTTAGTTAAACTATCTATAAACAGGGTGGCCTTCAATCTAGTAATTAACTTAATGATGAATGAAATGTAACTAAAGTAACGAGTAATCACTATCTGTAGAACAATAACATGATTGTATGTAGTGGCAATATTACAATTAAATGGCACTATATATCTCAATCATCCCATGGTTATTATTTGTGCAAAACAATATGTTGCCACACAACTTAAATAAAATTCTCATCCATTATAGCCCTTACCTCTCATATCAAAGTCATGACCTATCTCTTATTTGGTTAAGTCTTATTATGTGGTCTAAAGAATATTCAAATTGGTTCACGATTGAATTTTTTTTCCTTTCAAAGAAATATTAAATACCTTTTGAATTAAAAATAGTCATTTATACAGTGATCAAATTTGAATAAGGGCCACAAGGGAGTGAAGAAGAAATAAAAGAAGAGAGACACTAATTAAAGCCATGAACTGAATAAATAGTATGATTATGAAAATCCTTCTCCCTAAACTTCCTGCCCCCTTTCTCTGCTCTTCTATTTCACCTCCTACTCCTGTATATTCATCTCTAGTTTAAGCATCGTCTCTAACTAGATATATAGCTATCAAAGCCTACCATATATAGGTAGCTAAATCTACACTTATTGGAAGTCTATTAAATGTATTCTAAGGTATCTTGCTAGCATAATGGATCATGGTCTTCATTTGGTTCCATATATGCCAATAAAACTAGTTCTAAAGCTATAACTTTAGATTTATCTTGGTTCAGTACAATCACAAAGCTTCTAAAGCTGTAACTTAAGATTTTCACTATAAACCACAAGTTTAACATATGTACTTGTGAGCCACTACAACCATACAACTCAAGCAAGTTGGTAACCAAGTTCTCTCCACTTATAACCACTTATACTAACCATCAAATGCTGGGTTTTCAAAGTTTCTAAACAAAAAATCAAAATTTCTCGTTCAATTGCTATCCAATCACTTGGTTACTTCCCATTCCGATTGCCCTATAAATATCCTATCCCATATCGATATGTTTCATCAAGTCTCATTATACAACTTTCTCTATAACCCCTCGAAGAAGATCCATCCAATTTTAAAGCTTATGCCTTTTAATTCCCTAAAGCTAGCTAACAGATAATGAGTTCTCAAAACATAAACATTCAGAAGGTTCTTTGCCCTACAACTAGGCCTCCCCCTCAGACTCAGGGATCTAGCTCTAAACCTCCAAGAACCAGTGGGACTCAAATCCGAACTACAGACAAGATCCTCTCATGGAAGAGATGATGATTTCTTAACATCATTTGGTAGCTCATTCAACTTGTTTTTCATTTCCATGTTGACTTTGGTAGAATTGTCCCACTGATATTGAATTTAAGAGGTTAAATAAAGGAA